>JAQJVK010000011.1:24099072-24699072 GCA_035578135.1 Flexamia atlantica | reverse complement strand
GGGCCCATACTTTCTTGCAAAAAAGCCATAAAGCTTAGTAGCAACTAGTATCTGGAAACAGGTCCTGTTAAATATGTGGTCGTTTATCAGCATTTTTGACGGTGTTATATTAGATTCCGTACGTTTACCATACATATTGGCGTTTTGAGAGATGGTACATTATGTAGGCTTGCTGATTAAAAAAAATACATATTAAATACGGGGTCTTGGACATACCATTCTACACGGTGGCTCGTGGTATATAATGGTGGAGTATAGTTATAATGTAGTATAGGTGGAGTATTAGTATTGTATAATGTAGTGATGAAGTACGTTTATTGTACTATTAATAAACGCAATATTAACGTAAAAATTGCGGCTTTTAAAAATAATTTAGGACATTATCAGCCACGTGAAAGTCTAGTATAATTCGTGAAGGTTATTTACATCAAGTTGCTGGATAATAGTCGAATTTTAAAAATAAATATTTATTTCTTCAATTTTTTAAGTAGTTGTTTACATCGATAACTAGTGAGAGCGAATTATATTCAGAGTTCCGCCACCGTTTTTTCTCAATTCTGGCAGCCTTCGCTTTTATTTCCGCGGCGGTATCGGTGTCGGTTACCCGGATATTTCGGCCGAAATCGACACTCGATTCAACTTTAGTACCTGGAGAGCAGACAAAAACACACAATGCTCAGCGGAGTGTGCGGCGTTGATATTATATGACAATCGTTGCAAATTGAATCTCCGGCGGCAGGAAGGTGCTAGTCCCCCCTCCCCCGGATCCCCCTTCCGTAACCCCCCCAATATCCTCCCCCTCCCCCTCCCCGCCCCCTCAGCGCCGTCACGCGAGACGCCGGCAACACACTTTACCTTTTGACCTTTTTAGGGGCTGTCCCGATATTTTAGCCCGTCCTCTTGATTATTCAGTGATAAAGATATAAATTTCAGTTCGAACCTCTCACTTCGCTGCCGGATTTTAATAACGAATGGGGTGAGATTTTAACTGAAATCAATACAGTGAATGTTGAATTTTTGTTTGTTTATTGTTTTTTTATATATACATAAAGATGTAATAATAATAATAATAATAATAATAATAATAATCTTTGTTTGTATTTATAACATTTTTCCGATTGTGTAGCAAACGTCCTCATCCATATTTATATTCATAGTCCACATTTATTGTTCATATTTTTAGTCCACTGCATGCAGGATCTGAAAAGAAATACAAATACTCGCACCAAAAAGAAAACAATTGATAACTCTATTACTATTACCGACTATACTTTTGATTATACTGTACTTTGTCAATCAGGATAATGTAAGGACCTAAAAAGAAATACAAATACTCGCACTAAAAAGGAAACAATTGATAACTCTGATTACCGACTATGCCTTTGAATACACTTTGTCAATTAGGATAATGTAAGAATATTTTTGGTTCAAGATAAGATGATTGCAATAATTTTTGCGGGCTCTGTAGTAGCTCTTTTATGTCTATTTGTACTATTGTACAAATGTTTTTGTATGTTTTTTCTAGCTCTATTGTATTTGTACGTGGGTACATATTTAAGTAATATTTTTATTTCCATATTTAAATCACATGATTTTTTAACACTTCGTTTTTTGTACAGGTAAACGTTTTCTAGTAAGGTTACAAAAATTATCGGAAACTAATAAAAAGATATAGTATTTCTGAATGAAAAAAAATGTGTCCAACAAGTATTTTTCATAAGGTTATAGTTATCAGCACATTGTAATTTTAGAGTTCTGCAGAACGTGCCCTGTGTATTTTGTAAAAACATGGAGGTTCGCCGTGGTAGGAAAGGAGAGCAATAAAGTCAGAAAGTCGCGAGCTGAGAGCAGTGAACACACTCCAGCAGACGTTCCACGTCGTTCCGCGTATTGTGATGGTAAAGGGTAGAGTCAATCTTATTTGGCGCTCCAGCGTGTTGACATGAGTGGTTCCTCTGTACATTGCTAACCTAAATTGACACGATTACAAACATTAGGGCTTTATAAAAGTAAGACATTTTACTTTTAAATCTTATTGTTAGGTTTGTATTGTGCAAGCTTACACTTAGCTCACTTAGCTCGAAAATGTATATACGTTAAAATCTATTTTGCAAACGTTTTCAGTCCTTTTGTACTAGCAAACAGGGTGGGTTAGTTACTGTGAAATCATAAAAAGTGCGAACGTACAAATGACTTTCAACTCTTAATTTTTATCATCCCTCCCCCGTGAAGCAACGTCATCGAAGCTTTCATTGCAAAGGAATAAGGTACATTCATACGGATTTCAGGACAAATGTCCTGAGGTATTCTACTCAGCTTTTTATAGGGTACCTATAAATTTTATATTTTAATTACTTCAGTAGAAAATAAAAACAATGAATTGTATTCGGACCATCGCCGTTTGGTTCTTTGTCGTGTATAGTCTATTGTCTAGGGGTTACATCATCACTGAATTCACAAATTGGCGTATTCCATTTTTATTAATTTTCAGGAGAGCGATTTTCCGAAAGGTGGTCCAACTTAAATTTGTTTTAGAATTTGTAGCAGTCCTTTGCCAAATAAATGATTATGTATCATCTTTCTTGTCGTAGGAGTTGCTTATTATGTATACAACAAACTCGTGCTAATAGTAGGCTACTGCTATTAGCATTTAATAGCAAACATTTATGTTTTGGATCTAGCAAAAATCAAACCGTTAAAACTCGTACTTGATGTATTGCGACTCAGACACTTGTAATGCCTGTAAATTAGTTTCAACTCAGTTCCTTAAATTAAAATTTCTCATCCATCCGGTAACGCAGCATGTATTAACATAGTTTACTCTGTTCAATCTCCAAATAATATTATCAGAGTTAAATCGTTCTTTTGTAGTTGATTTTATCCAACCCCTCACTGCACCAATATCAAAAGGTGAAAATAGCCCAGGTTATCCAATAAAAGTAACTTGACTGTCACTTAGAAGTCTTAAAGACGTCCTTTGAACGGTTGGCTCTGTGACAGCGGCTGACAGTTTAGTTACAACCCCTTGTTGTGTGGGGGGGGGGGGGTCCAATGTCAGGTACAACTTGTTACGTCTGCTCCCTCCGGCATTAGCTGAGCTCGCCGCCTCCGCTGTCATTACCAATGTAACGCCTGTCGCCCGCGCCGCCTCCTTGTCACCTAACCTTGAAGGATTTGAGCGTAAATACAAACACTGAAATTGTGATTTTTTTAAGAATTCAATTGTCTGTACTTTTATTTCGAAATTTTGTTATTACTTATTTTATTCAGTAGGAGAGTTTAGCGCATTTTTGGAGTTACTGTGTATCTATATTTGTTAGATAACTTCCTATGTTTTATTTTAAAACATTATGGAAAACACTTATTATTTTCTGAAGTAAAACAGACATCTATAAAGACAAAACTACCCGTAACTTTTGAGACAACCATAAGTCTGAAACCCATCAACACTATACTTGAATAAAAGTCTCGGCTAGAAAATCCCATTACAAATATTGGTTTTTTATATTGATCACCTAAGGGCACAAATATTATAAAGAAAAGGGCTGAAGAGCTGATGCATTAGTTTTATTTTGCAATTATTTGCTTTCATTTTCACAGCGAAGCTGGGCACCATCAGCTAGTTGATATATTCCATTCGCTTTTAACGCGATCCATTTTATTAGCTCGTGGAACTTTAAACTCAAAGGTTAAACGCATCGCTAAACATTGTAGATGGCTTTTACTCGTCAACACTAATGCCGGGTTAAAATATTCATTAACTGCCCTCACTATTTATAACCACGATTGAAGAGTGAAGAGTAACTTTGCGTGTGCTGGTACAATTTACATCACCATTCCAGTTACTCTCTTACGTACTTTGCACGTTGAGCAATTTTAAAAACCAGCGAACACGCTTTTAAAAACACTCGAATGAAAGATGAATGGCTTCATTTCTCGGCTCGCTCATGCATTGTGGGCTTGGTTTTCACACATTTACATAGGAATGCATTGTTTACACTTTAAATGGTTATTGACGACTTTTTTGTTTTGTGAGTATTTTTGACCAATTAGTAGAGCAATTTTCCGCAGAGAGAAGATTAATGTACTGCATTTATAATATGATGGCACTTTTCTTGTCATTAACGAATACCTTTAAGACCAAGCGCACATTCGTTTTTAACTGGAATGTGAATAATTGTAGTCATTAATAAAGATTGAGATGCCTTGTACAGCTATAGGTAGAAATCATAAAAATGTCTGATAGTTTCCTCTTCTTTTATTCTTTTTGGGCGATCTTCGGCTAACGAGGGCTTGCCAAACCTCGTGCAAAAAGGGCGTATTAACCAATAAATAGCCAAAACAATAAAAGTGATTTTGATGTTTAGAGACTTGTGCATAACTTGAAGGACAATAAAATGTGTAACAATATGTATGTAGTTACTTCCTACTATAATTGTCAGGAATCATTATTTAATAGATCAGCATTTAAAGATTACCTCTTCACCATTACATGCCATTACACAAGTTCTTAACTGTCTCCTAAACGTCCTTTAAACCTCAATTTGTCCCAAAAATTTCCAATCACGTATGTGGCACCAAGGCAAATCATGTTCTGAATGTATATTATTTGGGAATGACCTCGCCTGATTGGCTTTCGTTGTGGATCTCATACGTAAGGACAACGATGAGGGAGTATGATATAGGTCGAGGGTGGGGGGGAGGGGTCACCGCCCACGCCGCTGCGAGACTCACATGTGTAGGAGTGGAGAATTTAACTTGTTAACTACGTAGGCGTTAGTGCAAACGTGCGGTCCATTGCTATCTGTAGGATTTTCAGTTGGTTTTTATTTCACTGTGTAGGATTTTCTACTCCCAAGAGGGATGAATACTTTTTTAAATCTATATAGGTATTGTACGCAGTTTTGACGTGTGCTGAAGTGTTTTTTGTCCAATTTTACAATCTAATAACCTTGAGCCCTGTACTGTCAGCAGTGCTTTCCTCGCTATGGGTTTGATTTCATTTCAAAGTTTGTGGCTGTTCTTAAAGTATTCCCAAATTTAATTGAAAAAGTACTTCAAATTTACGTACAATACCTATAGCAGTAAAATGTGCTTTTCAATGGACTCTTATGGATCTTTTTACCTGGGAGCTAAAAACATAATGTAAATTTATTATATAACAAATAATATTATCAAGGTTTCCTTGTATTTGGGAGCCTTCTTTAAAAAAATAAACATTTCAAACATATTTTAATTTTTAACCACAGAGTAAAATTTACGTATCAGTACCAACAGCGTTAATGTGAATAACGATAGCTATAAGACAATAAGTTAATAATTGTTTGTGTCACCCCTTGACTTTTACTAAATAAGTACTGTTTTATTACGTGCAGATCTTTGTTGTCTTATTTAAGAAATCACGATGTCTTGCAATAAACGTTATTGTGTTGTCGAAAAGGCAAAATAATGCAAATATGGAGTAATATCCACGTTATTGTTCAAAGGGATTGTCTCCACGTAGTTCTTTTGTCAACAAATTTAATAAATACTTTCTTATTGTATGCTTTCATATCCTTTATATTACCTCAATGTTTGTTCAGTTTGCTTATTATCAAGTAATGTAAAAGGCAGAAATATGCATTTGTAAAATTTATAAAACTTACGACAGTCTTTTTTGCAGTATGTTCCAACAAATTTGATTGGCAGCTTTTTTAATATACGAAATTTATATTTTCAACATTCGATGCGTTTACAAACAATCAGTAGTAAAGTCAGAAAGGAATAGTTTTACTGCCCTTGGGGCAATCGACAAAAAATTGGCTTGCCACTAAACCAATAAACCGTGACCGCCGGGGAAATGCGGCGTGACGAGGGGACTTATCGGCAGAGGTTGTCGTCCTGATTTCCCCCGCCTCGTCGTCCACGCAGACCGCGGATCTGTGCGTACAACACGGTCATCCAGGACGACTACTGGTCGATAACCAAATAAGATACTAGGACATTCGAGCCAATGGCAAGGATACACCACTTGAGTGTGAACTTTTCATAATATCGCTGGCATAGAATGAACGAAGGTTTTGACAGCGAATCGCAAAATACGAAAATATATTACTGCCAGAAGGGTAAAGGGAAAGCTTCTTACAGTTCGCGCATTGTATCTCCGGCTACGGCTACTATAATACTAACCGCATTGAGAAAAATCAGAGCCCCAGATTGCGAGTAAATTTTGATTTAGAATGATTTTTGGCGTTGCGTATCGTATGATATTTTTGTCAAGAATGTTAAAATTCAAAATTAAAAAAGAACTTGTATTGTGTCCTGTATATAAGATGAAAGTTACTTCATTTTTATTTAAACCATATGTTGTTTTGTAAACAAGGATTTTGTGAATTTTTCTTACTTTAGTTTTATCTGTCCTGTAATAAAAGTTATTTTTCACGACACTACGACGAAATCACCTGTTTTACAAACGTCAAACGCGGACCGAACCACACCGTTTGCCGCCACAGGACCGAAAACGTTGGGGGCCCTAGGGCCGAAAGTCAGCTGATCGTTTATTTAGTTGAAACAACGTCAGAACATCACAAAATTATACGGCATTCAAGACAGGATAGTTGCGATCATATGATTGTCATAGCTGTGTTTTGCTTTCAAGTGAGTCAAATAATAATCAGTTTTGTTTAATTATTTAGGGTATATTTCATTGTGTAGTGTGGTGAAAAATAGCGTTCGCACCTTGGACGAAAGGGTTTTGCAGCTCTCGATCGTTTCAAATTCTCGACTTCGTCTCGAATTTGAAACACGATCTCGAGCCTGCAAAACCTCATTTTCGGCCCTTGTTGCGAAATATACTATTAAAACTTATACACAAATTTCACTGCGTACCATACTCTGCTAATTTATAACTGAGAATTTTCAACATGTGATATGGTAAACACAACGTTAGGCAAACAGCGAGGCTGTAGAATAATGTTTTTAGAAAATTGCCCCCTCACCACCCCTCGCCTTGCAACCAGCTGACTCTGCCATAGCCGGAGATATAATGCGCGAACTGTACTACAGTAATTGGCATGAAAAACCCCTTCCATAGAAAGACCAATTCACTTATTGTTAATTGTCAGCCTTGACTGACTCACTGCAGTCTATTGTTAAGCGTACACGTTGTATCAGACGTCGTAAATCTAGTACATGAATGCTAATTGAATAGTTACGACTTACCTTTAATGATGAAGCATAAATTCCATATTTGTCAAAATAATATTAATTGGAGCTTATTATATGCTCACGATAACTACCATAGCATCCTGAGGCTTATTATAATTGTGTCTAAGGGACCTCCTTTTTATCTTGGGATCACCATCTTGAAGATTACATTTTACCTCCGTAGCTCTGTAAACAAAACACGTAGAGACCAAAGTGAAAGGATGACCGAACGACTTCATGGAATCTGTAAAAGCAAACAGAAGTGAAACCCATGACCATGTTGTTCAATGGCTCTCTCAGAGCGACACAATGCCGCTACACCGGGTGACGTCACCTCGGTGTGGCGTGCAGGACTGCGGTGAGTCAGACACCGACTGACCGGCCAAGGTGACATTCTGTTCACACGACTCCTCGACTCCCTCTGCCTTCCTGGCCGCGTTGCAACATGTCCTGTTTCGCGCGGTTAGGTACCATTGTCTGGAACATTGGTTTGTGGATTGATAAAATCGCCGAAGGACGTTATAAAGGGAATCTCCAAAGTCGGACGGGTGTGGATAGGGCAGATTAGGATCACTTCTGTAGGATAACTGATAGATACAGGAACATTTATTTCTTTATATTTGTCAAAGTATATATAGGTGGTTTAGGATTAGGCTTACCAGACGTCAGGGATTTCCCCGGACAGTCCGGGTTTCAGGCTTGCGTCCGGGGAAACGTCCGGGGTTGAATTTTGTCCAGGGTTTAGTCATACTGCGTGAAAAAGAGAGAAAAACGCCCTAAATAAACGAATTGGTAAATCGTTTTGAACAGTTTTTAAGAAAATTATACAAAACCAAAGAAATTTTCAACAAAACGAAAGGATATTTTATGGTTTCGCCAGGTATCACACTAAAAGGGTCTCGGCCTGCGACGGGCTAATTCGTTGCGCGAGCGCGACAACCGCTCAACTGCGTTTTCTGCTTGGTGACGAGGCCTACAATTGTTTTTTAGCCAATCAGTATTCAATTCCAGAAACGTTAATGCCACGCAAAAACGGCAGCAAGGTAGCCCGTCTGCCGAGACCCTTAGAATTACACCGGACTAAATTTCACATTGTAAAATGAACACCATTTCATTTGCCTTGTCCCCTTCTCCCCCCCCCCCCCCCTTTCTTTTCGGTCCGGGGTTAGGTCTGAAAATTTATGGTAAGCCTATTTAGGATAGGTACAAAAGTTGATGCGTGTAGCCAATGCGTTCCGCGTACCAACCAAAGGTCGCCGATTGATCCTAACAAAATAATGGGTCTCATTGCCATTGATTAATGCGCTATCAACTAATAAACCAGACTAATGGAAGCAGTCATTGTTACACAGAGATGGTTGTTGTTGTTGTTGTTGTTACGGTATTGTTTAATAGACTAACTAATGTGGAGTGTTTGTTATTGTTATTGATGTTATTTGTTGCTGTTGATGTTGTTGGGGGTGGTGGTGGTGGTGGTATTTTTTACACAGTGGTTGTTAATGTTGTTATCAAAGACCACAATTAATTTCACCACTTGATTTGGCATTACTATTTGTCTTAAAATATACGCACATTTAGGGTCGGTGTTACAAATGAAGATTTATTGGTTGTTTATGTTGTATATATAGGTTACTAATCCAGCTCAGGATGTAACCTCAGGATGTATATTGCAGGGGACGTGTCAGGATTGAACTTTTTTACCCTTAAAGAACTCGGCTCCTGAAGTATTTTCGAACATGTGAAAAAAGAAAAACAAGATGACGCTCGTGCCTAAGACGCTGTAGTTTGTTTACTCACCTGTGTTCACACCAACATTATGTCACGGACGCCGGTGTACAAGTACAGTAGATGTTGCACGATTCAACTTCGGTGTTAGTTACTGTGACAGTTCAAATATGGTGGCTTGTGACGCAAAATCAAAAGTAATAAAGAAGATGAATGCTTGCGCAGGAAGACGCAGTAGCCTGAGTATACATGTCTCCACCTGTGTACACCCGAGCAATATGTGACGGTGCGGTGTACAGGTGTATGGGAGATGTTGTACAATTATACTCCCTAGTTACTGTGACATCAGTTGCGGATTTGCTGGCTCTTGACGCAGATAACCTGACGTTTTGATTTAACTTTGGGCAACAAATGACTTGTTTTTTTTTTCTGGATTTACTTATTGTTATACTGATTATCTCTTGATTTATAATTTCATCTACTTTTTATGTAAATTTTTGGCCGTAATTTTAGTATTTGTGAGAGGGTAATTTGTTTTGATGATTCAATTAAATTATCCAGGGCATTACAATATAGCAGTAGTAATATTTTTAGTAACATTTTGTTTCGACACTTCAATTACGAAACCATACTTAAAATTACTAATTAGGTAGATCACGTATTTTATTTATTTGCAATTTCTTTTTGATAAAAATTTAAACAAACCAACAAAACTTTGTTATGATTAAGAATTGTTTAAAACGCTTTTTTCATCAATTTATAATGTTCATTAATTTATAAAGGTGTTTAATAGGCTAACTATTGTGGAGTGTTTGGATTGTTTCAATTTTCTGCATGCTCTTAATTTCTATGCTTATCAAGTCTACCTATTCGGAAGCTGTGCTAACCGCATGTCTTTCCACGGGTGGCGAAATCAACACAATTATTAACACATATTATGCTCATCTGCTGACTGGGGTTGGCAGATCTTTCCTGGTATTTCCACCCGCGATTTCTACTTTTAATAGCCGCAGTTTAATACTTCTTTTAATAGCAGAAGTGTTTAATATCCGCCGGCTCTCGTGATGACGCGCCAATCACGTGGAGTACGTGATCTCCCTCTAGCGGCAATTACTAGGAACATTTATTTGCTGAGCGCGCTTCGCGGATGATTTATTTGGGAAATGACACTTCCAAGGTCGGACTTCCAATTTCGCACTCGACTGCAGGCGTTCCGAGTGAAGCTGTCACGTGCTGTGATGACAGTTTTGAACTAACTTCGTATGTCTGGCTTGGGTGTTAAGTTAACTGCCCCACCATGACGAGTCTTCATGATTTCGGGGTTTTCGTGGGTATTACAAAACCTAATTCTGACTTGGTTGGCTCAAATTTTCATTCACTTAAATGATAAAATAATGTGTTTTTAAAACGGTGAAATAAATAAGCAGTCAAGTAAAACTGCTAAACACTTTGATTCTCGCCCAACAAAGAAATAATAAAATCGGATATATTGAAAAAAGTTACAACCTTTAACTACCATATACATGTCTGTCATAAACATTTTGCATTATGTTTTGAAGTGCTAGTGTTGCAAAATTTTGATTCGCGAAGTAAACATAAACATTGTGACGTTTACAGTCTCTCAATCAAGTTTAACAGTAACATATTTTAGCAGTAAGTCAATGTTTTTACATTAAATCAATCAGTCTCGATCATAACGAAATCTCGTAAAAGACGTTGTTTATAATGTAAAATACGGTACCGTTGGCTACCAGTGACGATAATCACTATACATCTGATATTCGAAATTTCTGAACATAATGAATCAAATCTTTGTCTGTTGAAATGGTGAATGGGGTATTTCGGCTATTTTTTCTTATCGTCATTTAAAAAGTTGTGCGTTCCAAGGTTTACGTCTCGAGTGATTAGTCACAGAGAAAACAAGTTTTGCTTTTCTGTCCGGCCAGGAATAGCGTAATTGGGTTAGAAGTCGAAAAGCGGTCACAAGGGAAGTAAGCGAGTCGGCCAAGTCGAGCTTTTAACATAATTATTCTCTGGAGAAGCCTTTAAAATAAGATGGCGGCTCCCGATAGCAGGGTCGAATATATTAGAGTATATAGCTTCTCTTGATAACGTCATAATTTTATCTCATTACCTTTATGTAGGAATTGTTTTGGTTTTTGTAAAATGAAGAGCCCAATACTCTTCATTTTACAGAGATAAATTGCTGGTGTGTGTTTTTATACAACAAAATTCCTTTAGGTTCTTTTGTAGTCATTTAAGTTCGCAATGCTTTTTCCGATCTGAGCCTTAATATATTAAGTATACGGATGCCTATAAAAACTAAATGGCCTAGAAAAGAGCGGTGTGTTGGAGAAAAAATCAGACGAATGTTCTCGGAAAATGAGCAAGTTGGCGTTTATTTCCGCCGTACGCGCATAATGTGCACAACAGATGCGACGGATAAGTCCGGTCAACATAGATACGGCCAACATGGATGAGTGCGGTCAACGTGCGGGGACCTGTGTTTGGCCATGTTCACTTTACTTACATGCGGAAGAACCTTGCTTCCTGAAGTCTTAAAATAATTACTGTCCGGACATCGGCTCATATTACACATTCAGTTTTGTGTTGTTACTATAAGCTCGCTTGATGAGGAATTTCGTTGCAGTTGAGTGATATAAAAAAGTGGAGAAGTAGTAACGAAAACTTTGTGATTTTCGCTTTGTAAAGATGGGATATCATACCGACATTTTTACATCGACCTTCTTGAATTTACTTTGATCTAAATCTCGGCTCATACTGCTTACTAATTGTTGGATTTTACTTAGGAGCTTTATTATTGCTCGGAGTTAAGGAACTCCCGAAGCCATGAAACTTTTTAAACACATAAAAATAAGGAAATGTTCTAAAATTTTGTGAGCTTTAGCGATGAAATTCAGCAAAGAGGTATCTATAAAAGAAAAGTACATACAGCAGGTGTGCTCGTTATTTTGCCAAGCAGAGGGAAGCGCGTTATATGCTAGATAAAACACGGTAAATTACCTCTTCTGAAAGTGATGTATGCTCTACTATACTATAACTGATTTTTCTTAGGTATAACATTTTACAACCTTATCATTCCAAGGCTTTTTTATAAGGTGTCATAGGACAATAAATACTGTGCCATATAGAATGCTTAATAACTAAACAATTTATGAATCATAATAACTACGTATTTTAAAGTGGAAAATAATATAGATTAGCTTGCAGTTGCTTTGTCGGTGGATTTTTATCCACCGACAATGGGTTTATGTGCAGGTGTAATTAACTACTGGTCACTAATTAAAGTATCTGTGTTCCAGGTATGTGGCGGTGACGTCCGGGCTTTGCTCCAGGAAGGGAGGTTTCCTCAACCATTGTAACGTAATTAGATAACTAATAGGAAATCAGTTCAGAGTCTTAGCTACTAATTTTTAAATATTTTACTTAAGGAGCTACAGTTTATTTATTGTAGGCCAGCCCAAATAGATTGTAGAAAATCCCATCTAGCTGCACCATGGGAAATTTTAATTTCTTTCAATTCAGTTAGTTATTGTGTGATATTTGTATTTGAATTATAAAATAATACAATTACTCAGATAAAAACTCAATAGCTTTGTCAGTACTTTTCCATTGTCAATAATGCGCAGTTTTTGATAATGGAGATGTATAATGTCAATTGTGAACGTTTCGCAAATTTTGTTTACATCTCGTTTGAAGCTTCTTGATAAAAGTTTCACCTACATATATTTTTCATACAGTATAAATTAGTTTTATTTTTAGTTTTGATTTTTGTGTTTTAAATTAAAGCGCTCTCCATCCTACTTTGGTTAAATCATTCAGTATAACCGTTTCATTTTTAACGCCAAAGAGATTGAAGTCAGCATGCAAATAATAATATTGATACAAGTAATGGAATCGACAGGCACTGTTAAATAAGCTAATGTGGTTGAAACCGCTGCTTTTGCATTCAGCACAGTCTGTCATTGATTAAAGCAGAATCAAATGAAATAACACACCAAAGGTTTCCAATATTCGCGACGATCAGTTTGACCTTTATTGTTTCTCTAAAACTAAAGTATTCACTGTATTCATATGGGATTTGCTCCGTTGTAATTTTGTTTGTTCAATCCTTTTTTCTATGAATAACATCCTCTCGAAAAAGTGACGCGATATTAACCAAGCCCAATATTCAATGCAATTCTTTTATCCGCAATTAAAAGTGTTTTAATGTATTCCTAAGGGATTTGCTCCGTTATAATTTTGTTTGTTTAATACTTCCTTCTATGAATAATTTCCACCTCGAAAAAGGGGCGTTAATGCAATTCTTCCATCCGCAATTAAAAGTGTTTTGTGAAAAAGATCAAGAAAAAACTCATCTCGAGTAACGATCTGCTCGTTAGACCAGTAATTATTTAAGTTATCGAAAGAAGCCAAAGGAGAAAAGATTAATGTTTACAAAGTTTAAATAAGAAGGAGTTTTCTTAAAGGAGATGGAAAAAGTTGGATGCGTTTTCAGCGATTGCTTTCGCATTTGGGGTAAATATACCGTTATTTTTCGTCCCAGTTCTCTGAGTTATAATTAAACATTGAGTATAAACTCAAACTTTTTTTATTTGCTTTAAAAGCAGTTAAAAAAAGCATTGTACGATTAATTGAATACATAAAATATTATTTCTTTGATTTACGTAACATTTTTATCGGAAAGCTCAATTGTTCATTATATGATCGAAAAGTTTGATATTTTTTAATCGCCAGTACCAATATCAGTTAACGCCGATAACGCCGATAGTCAGGAACCGCTTCCTTTTCCGGCCAAACTGGTTTTCACTGCAGTTAAAAACTTATCAGCATAACGCTCCCCCTTCTCCTCCAATTTAAAACCCATTAGAAATAAACAAATATTTATATAACCGATTGATACGTCCTCTGGGCGTTCAGTGAATGTCTAACCGACCCTTTCTTCCAGGAAGGAGTAAACTATTAGACCTCGAGATGAGATCACGAAGGATAGTTTTTACGCGGCTTATTCGGTGGAGCGGCAGCCGGTTGGACGTGCGGCAAACACATGTTTACAGACGTTGAAGCTGTTGTTCCGGCGTCTGGACGGCCTTGGGATACTGGCTGGGAGGATCGCGTCCGCGGCGTGTTGGCTCGATAGCGGATCCGCCTTTAAAGTTGGAAGAATTAAATTACGTTTCAATGTAATTTGATGTCAACCAAAGTCATAATTACTCTCTAAAATTTATCCCCTGACCTGTATGATCAAAAATTGCATCTGCATACGATCGAATATTATATTTAAATGCGTAGTTTAGTCTTACAGTCCTTTAATGTATATTTTCGAAGACATTTTGTTGGAATTGCTTGTCTTATTTTGCATTTTCAATCTAGGTATTCGTTAGTGTTAGTGTTTACAACAATTAATGCGCTCGGAGAACGGTTTGTTGAAAACTCAAAGCCGACAGCTTGGCAGCCGGCAGCTAAACAGCTTGGTCTATTAGGTAACAAAGATTTAGACCTGTTATCAAATGAATTATCAAACAATATCAGTGCCGGTATGAGTTTATTGGTTATTTAAATTCATTCAGTGGACATTTTAAAATTTGGACATTTATTGAATATAAAAAATCATTGGATCAGGACTAATTTTGATTTAATCAATTCATCAAAGATGAAAAAGTTATAATCCACGCCAAAATATTTATTTTAATTTCAGCACTTTCTTACTGCGTAAAAATATTTCTTTATTAGCTTTACAAATTGTCAACAATCAAACCATTCATCTCAATGACCGGGTTATCACTAGCTATCACCAGTCTTCGACACTTGCGCTGCGCATCATTATCTTGATATCGGCCGATAAGCGTTATCAGATGTGCCCCTCGACACGCCCCCTTATCTCGCTGTGTCATCGTCGTCTTTCTGGAATAATCGCACTATCTTCTGCATTCGTTCAATGAATTTATTGATTCAATTTGATACTGCGCCGATTGTGTTTATAGACACAGTTAGTAATATTGTTAATTGACAGAGTGTTTACGGATTCGATCTAATAGTTATTATGTCAGTTCGTTGTTTGTTTGGTTTTAATATAATCGTTTTAATTAGGTTGTGTTATCGACGGCAACAACGATTATTCCATCCAACCGTTTCTCAAACTTCTGTCGTAGAATGTAAGTTCAAGGATAATATAAGTTATTCTTACTGTATAACTGGTTTCAAATCATAAGGCCCAGTCCGTCCGTAAGACTAATGCTAATTTTAGCATTGGGCTTATGGACGGCGTGGGCCTTATGATTTGAAACCAGTTATACCGTGTTTGCGTCATTCGGTAATCTGTTTGTCACTTTGTTGTTTGCCGGTGTTTACTGTAAATCACGAATGTAGATTAATATCAGAAGTGATCCTGTTGGCCTTATGGGAAAATACAATCAATGGATGAACGTTCTCGGGAAGTTCAGGGACGAATTCTCAGATCACCGACACAATGGTGCGAAGTAGTTGAGTACGAAACACTGTGTACATTGCGAAATGAGGAAATATTAACCCCTATATGGAGTATGAGTCAGTACAGATTCTTATTATTCTCCATGCTTTACGAAAGTCTGTAGCAACAACAGGCTGGAATCAAGGAAACCGCTTTACAAGACTGGCTATACTGCAAGTCCGGGCCGGGACAAGGTCGTTCCCAGCGCTGCATTGTCGGCGGCTGCTGAACTGACCGAGTCCGCGGACCCAGGGATCAGCGAAGCGCGGCGCGGTCCTTGTTAATTTTTCAAAATTAATAGTTATTCCAGGGGTGGATTTACATATGGGCTTAAAGGGCTATAGCCCAGGGCTGAGTTATTCCCCACCAAAGTAAGTGTTGGCGCCAAAAGACGTATTGTGTCACCCCCACCCCTGGGACTGTCGGGAGTGTGAGTGACACAGGACAGTTGCGGACCAACGGCCGACCATCTCGGGTGTCCGTCACTCGGACAGTCTTTACATTTTAGTACAAGTTCATTCAACATTGACATTTTCACACCTTTCATGTATCTAGAAGTTTTCACATATTTTCTTCAATAAACAGTGTTTTTCTTACGTGTGCATTTTCATTTACTCAGCTCAGTTAACTCAAACATTTTCTCAAATCAATACAACATTAAATTCAGTTGCGTTCGCGTATATTGTTTCAGTTCGGTGCGCGAGCGTACAGTAAGTAATGTCATTTCGATCAAGATCTTGAATGTTTATGAAAACCGCGCTCTCCCCACAAACCCAGCTTCCGTGTGGGTTGCGCACTCCTTTACCATATAATCATGCTCCGCAACCTTTATCAGACTACATTAGTCATTTACGGAGTAAAATAAAAATAGTCACCACAAACTTTGATCAACCGCCATTCTCTGTCATCACATGCGCCCGAGTTTTTTGAGGTATCCATACACTTAGATCATGGGTGCTCGAATAAATGACAGGTCGTTCTAGGGTTCCTTTCGAACGTTTCTGCGGATTTACAGCCAAAACCTGCTGTATGAAGTATTCATAGGCTCCCCCTTCCCCGCCACAGCACACAGACCAGGGACTGACTATAACAAGTGTACAAGTGTACAGTGCTAAAGACTGACAGCTTTGAAAAGAGCCTCCCTCAGTTTCATTTTTGAATAGCATTGTAAAACCCAAGGGAATTTTGCAAAACCGTTTAAGAATAATAATTTAGGGCCTAAGAGGAACCTAAAGGCCAAATTTCAGGATTCTAGGTCTTGCGGTTTTGGAAATAAGACCTATAAATCGATTGGTAGAAGGCTCTTTTGTAAGTTGGCAACCTGTCACTGAGCCAGACGCGCTTGACATGCACTGAACGGCACGCAGGAGCCCATTGCTATTGCTACGTGGTCACTGTGCACACAAGCCCAGCTGCAGGACAATGACGATAATGCGGCGCATTTCAATTTTGATCGCCGGAAAAGCAACTGACATTTCCAGGAAATTGCGATTGTGACGTGTGCGAAACATCGGTCGCCAATTCCTGGCTTTTCACGAAGTCAAAGCTTTGTTCCATATCCTGCACGTGTTGAAATTCAATGATCATGCAAAGTATTGCGCCATGTTACTTCCAGGGCTGGTATATCTAATTTGTTCAGATTAAATTAAATTTTTCTATGTAATAAATATAAAATATGAATTCAGAATAATTTATTCAGGCTTTTACATGAAAATTTCTTAGACCAGATGTAATATAATGTGTGATTTGTGTTTATTTCAGTAGGCCAGAGCCAGTATGCAATAATGTAATGTATGAAATAATGCACTGTGATAACAGATTGTAATTTATGGTTGAGTGGGATGAGGTATTCTATTCTATTGGATATGTTGATACATGGCTCGATAAAATCAAAGGTTTTATGCGGAAATCTTTAAAGTTATGGTATTATATATATACTGTATTTATGTAACACTGTTTTTAATTGAGGCTCCAAATAAATTTTTCCACAAGGTGTTTGTGAGGCTAATCAAACTTTTTTGTGTTTTTACTACGGCTAACACCCATAGGCCCATAAACTGTTCAGGATCGTTCTTTTGAAATACTAGCTGATGGTGTCTCGCTTCGCAGGGAAAAAGTAAACAAATTGTAAATTAAACCAAATGCAAAAGCTGTTCAGCACTTTTCATAATATGTTTTGCACCCTTAGGCAAAATTGAATCATATTTTTCCTGGGATTTTCTTATCGAGATATTTCATTCAAGCATATAGGCTTGATGGTTGTCAGACTTGAGGTTTTGTGGGTTTTTCAAAAGTGAGGGTAATTTGGGCTTCATAGATGGCTTATAACAACCCATCAGACAAAGTTAACTCATATCATTGTTTTTTAGTATCTAACTACATTAAATTTAACATCCCATAAGGTGTTAAAAATATATCACACATAGCACTAAAACTGCTATACAATCACAGTGTACAACAATGAATAGCACTGGTAAATTATCAGTTATAGTTGCAATATATCAATGCTTTCAACAGTTTTAGTTAATATAACAATTACATGAAAACAATGGACATATTACGATAAAATCATTCTTGTTTTTTACTATCTATAAACTCTCGAATAAAATTAATAACATTGACAACTTTTCTCTCAAGTATCGTATTATCTGCCCCCTGATAACGATTGATATATTCTTTTAGTTGTGAAAGCCAATGATGTTTATTTAAGTTCAAAGTCAACCTCTTTTAAGTGAGTGAAACCCAATAAAGAGTAGTACATTTTAATTTCCAACTCACCAAGAACATCTAAGAGATAATCTGTAAAAAATCTTGTTGGGGGCTTTAACGATTACTGGCTTAATTGGAATATGCACTTTTACCGTGTTTGGCATTTTATTTAACTCAGGGATCAGTGGATTTTAGCAGAGCGCTGATTGGTGAATAAAGAACATTACTTTGGGGGGGGCAGAGTAATATGTTGATTGATTATCATGTTTGGACTGTTTCGGTAGTATTAGATATGGTTCGCCAAAACCCTCATCATCATCAGTGGGGGAACCTACGGGCCTCGAAAGTTACACGATGGTCGTGACCTATCGATGATTTCCGCAGTGTTGTGGGTGGTTCACTTAAAGACTCAAAGGCCACCAAAGTTACAAGACAGTCGTGATCCGCCGATGATTTCCGCGGTCTCTGGCGAGCCCGAGGTCGTGTGCCGGCCACGTGTCGCGCGGGGTGATTCTCAAAGTCAAGGTCACAGCGAGGAAAGTCGAGTCTTAATTGAATGTTGTATCCAATCAACTATATTTTCCAAAGAGGTTTTCGCCTAGCTCGTTAATCATGTTGAAATAGGAAGCAGTAAAATGCGAGGTCGTGCGAATTAGTGACTATATTCTTATTAGTGCGATTATTAATAAGAGTAGAAAAATATCTATTCCTTTTTTATTTTTCCAGAGGTGTGGAGGTAAAATATAGTTTAATATTTTTGAATTGTATTTTAAATTATAATTTTTTAAATTCCTAACAACGAAGGATTTGTTATTTAGATTTTTTCCTACAGCTTTTAGTGCTTAACCACACTACGTTTCGAGGTAGGAAATTGCTCCTGTTAAGTGGCCCTAGTTATAATTAAATTCACACCAATTATAAGATAAAGTAGGGTAGTAGGGGAGCAAGTAGTAGGTGTTACGTTAATGTAACAGCACGTAGGTGCAAACAAAAAAGGTGTAATGTAGTAGGTGTTACGTGATAATGGAAGGAGTTGTTCTACCGAAACGTACTGTAGTTAATCACTAAATTAAAGCGGTAGGTAAAGTCCAAATATATTCACAATTATTTGTGGAGCCTCAATCTATAAACAATAAACTTTTATTTTGGAACCCTTTTTCGATAAATTTTGAATAAAAAACGCGATTTAAGGAAAAATTTTCCTTCATATTTCTTATTTCTCCTTATTTAATTTAATAACGTGTTTTGTTTCGGCCCTTTTGAAATACCGGTTTGATCTCGAATTCAAAGATACCGGTAACCAGTGATTTAGAAGAAAGTGAAATAGTTCTGGTAGAATAAAAACCGAAAAGTTGTTAGCCAAGTTTTGAGATAACGTACCTCAGTTGCCGCCGGAGGACAATTTTGTTGCTCTGCTTCGACCAGAGATGGAAGAAATTCCTTTTAACATTTTCCAGATCTTTCATTCCTTACGGCGGAGTTTACCTCACAAAAGAGCAACTTTGTAAAGACGTCTCGTTAACATCCTTTGATCTAAAAGGTTCGCCGAGATTGGGTGCGTGTATAAAAGGAACGCAACTGTTTAATGTAAAGAAAATGAAATAGTTGGGTTGGTTTGAAGACAAAGACTCCATTAAAAAGATATTTGTGTATGTTGTTTGGGTTTTACTTTAGTTTGCAGGTTGGTTTCTGCACAAGAAAAATAAACGGCCAATAATAATAGCATTTCAAGTTTTTTGGCACTTTTTTGGTATTGTATTATGGCCACAACTAATAATTTTTTATTTACATTTAAAATAAACCTTAAATTAAAGAAATACTTACACTTTAATAAGGAACGTACTGTCTTCGTTTTTTTAATGTCTGTATTTTGTTATGCTGAAACCTCTAAAAATTCACCATAGGCTAAATCTGGCAATTTTTATGCGGTCCATGTTTATCTGGTGAATCTAAAAGCCAGTTTACTATGAAAGTATTTTGTACGATAATAAAGGATTGTTTTAATAAAAATCTTTCCATATTATTAGGGACTTCCCTCAATTATTGCAAAAAAGGTTTCAAAACATTTTAATGGTTTTATCGCAACTTACTTTTAATATATAATAATTTTATTTCATTTAAAATTTAAATATTACGTTTTAGTAGGTATAAAAAAGTACAAAATCGCCCCCGCCAAGATTTATTGAGTTAAAATTAATTAAAATTGTAGGCTTATTTTAATTCTCCTACCGTAAGTGTCCTTACCAGTGATAAAAGCCGTGATTTTCCCGCCGAGTCAGACCCTTTAATGAGATATCAGCTGTAAATCGGATCACGGAAGCCCTGGAATTCGACCCTCTCCTCACCCCTCACCCCTTCAACAAGTTCCTCGCATTTCCATTGGCTAAATTAACATTTAAGAGTAATCCTTACATCTCATGTAATGTCAGGTAGGACGCCTAATACAGTATGAATCTACTATATATTTGTGAAATACCACTTAAAATCGTAGTACAGCCCATACTACTTGACCTAGAACTTTGAAACTTTGCATGGACGTTCCTGTTTAGGGCGTAGGCGTCCGCTGAGAATGGATTTTTAAAGATTTGACGTCCCTATATGGTTCCTGAAATTTTCGATGTTAAACTGTAGGGAAGCTTATGATGTAGTCATGGCATCATGATGAAGTATGGCAAATTAAATGAAACATCGAACAAAAATTCCAAGGAAGGTTATCTTGTTTCCACGGGTGAAACAGGGTTGATCAGCTAGTGTGTAATGATACTGAAGTAGGAATTAACTATGTAGCCTAATTAATCAAAAGAAGCTTAATTCTGTTCTCTACGATCCATCGAGACTTCCTCATATTATTTTTGCACTTTTTACCAATGAAATACTTGATGACCCCTTATTTAAATCTTTTTGTAGTAGGCCTATGCCGATAGTTTCACGCTGTATTTCTAATATATTTGTAAAGCTTACAAACCTATTGCATGATTAAATCAGTCACTTCTAAACTGTTTACGCTTTTTACTATCATTGTTCTAATGAGGATACAAACACACCACAGGCACAGTGACCTCTAGATAGACTAATTGGCAGACTAGAAGCATATTGATAAAAGAAATACTTTCTAAAAAACAATTTAGAAGAACAGTTATCAAAGGTTGTTTGTAATCTGAGGTCACTTGTCTAGCCGAGGACTCTACCGTTCAAATGTGGTTTCCCAGATGTTACCCGTGGCTTCGCCCACGTTCAAAATGATAGTAAGATATTTTTGTATTAAGATTCTATCTTCATTGGTTCCATTGCGTACAGCTAAAATATTCTTAATATTTTTGATAAATAAATAATGTCGAGTTGTTAACATCGAGCATCTGGTTGTTTAACAAATTAAATGGATAGGCCCTTACGTTGTTTACAGGTGACTTACATAATATGACAAAGTCGCAAACTTGTACACTTATAATATTAGTAGGATCATACTATATGGTTAACTATTATAGTACTAGTCTCACAAAATGTTTTTAAAATGCTCCTTGTTTTGAACCATTTACCGCTATACAGTATTTACAACAACATTATATTTAGCTATTTCATCCTATGAGACGATTTAGCGACCTAAAGAATGCGATGTCATTCTGTAGTAAATTCATAAACATCCAGAATGTTTTCTTAACCATTCAAAACACTGTTGAAATGTCCTTGACCATTACTGTACCTCGCGAAAAATCTGTTTTGCACTAAATTTTAATGACTTTGTAAAAACTTACATTATATTTTTAAAGCATAAACAAAAATCTTTGTAGGGAGCCTTGTACTTACAAATCCCATTTTTACCTACATCGATCCACAAAATTAGCCTGCACTACAAAAATGGTCCATATATACCCCATATCTGATTATATTGACATATCAATGTTCAATAAAAAATATAAGAAATTAAAACGTCCACGAAATGTTGTTAAACAATGTAAGATTTTCTCTTCATTTATATTTTAAAAGTCAGTCCTTAACAGTTGTCAACAATTGACTGAAATTTCATGATCCCGTAATTTATTCGGCAAAGGGAACGGGCGGCAAGCTTGAATCCAAAGACGACAAGCTCATTAAACGTGTCTACAGGCAAACCACCTTGACAAGTGGCCTGCTAATGAGAAGTGCGGTGACGAGCTGTGATTCAATTCCATGTCATGACGTCATACTACAAAACAAAACCACGGTTGTGTACGAGTGAACTAACTGGACTAGTTCCTTGACAATGTAAATGCAGTGACGAGATGAGATTTGATTTGATGTCGTACAGCATAACAACCCACGGTTATGTACGAGTGAAATAACTGGTCTAGTGCCTTGACAATGTAAATGCAGTGACGAGCTGTGATTTGATTTGATGTCGTACAGCATAACTATTCACGGTCAGTACGAGTGAAATAACTGGTCTAGTGCCTTGACAATGTAAATGCAGTGACGAGCTGTGATTTGATTTGATGTCGTACAGCATAACAACCCACGGTTATGTACGAGTGAAATAACTGGTCTAGTGCCTTGACAATGTAAATGCAGTGACGAGCTGTGATTTGATTTGATGTCGTACAGCATAACAACCCACGGTTATGTACGAGTGAAATAACTGGTCTAGTGCCTTGACAATGTAAATGCAGTGACGAGCTGTGATTTGATTTGATGTCGTACAGCATAACAACCCACGGTTATGTACGAGTGAAATAACTGGTCTAGTGCCTTGACAATGTAAATGCAGTGACGAGCTGTGATTTGATTTGATGTCGTACAGCATAACAACCCACGGTTATGTACGAGTGAAATAACTGGTCTAGTGCCTTGACAATGTAAATGCAGTGACGAGCTGTGATTTGATTTGATGTCGTACAGCATAACAACCCACGGTTATGTACGAGTGAAATAATTGGTCTAGTGCCTTGACAATGTAAATGCAGTGACGAGCTGTGATTTGATTTGATGTCGCACAGCATAACAACCCACGGTTATGTACGAGTGAAATAACTGGTCTAGTGCCTTGACAATGTAAATGCAGTGACGAGCTGTGATTTGATTTGATGTCGCACAGCATAACAACCCACGGTTATGTACGAGTGAAATAACTGGTCTAGTGCCTTGACAATGTAAATACAATGATGGGCGTGATTTGTTCAGTCGAGCAATTAACAAAAACCGTTCAAATACACATTTCATTTATACTTAACGCAAACAACTAATTATATGTCACCCCGACCTCAGCAGTGTGTTTGTAGGTATTATTCAAAAATAGTATTTAAAGTCACTTCAACAGTTGGTCAGCTAAATATCACGCTTTCGTGTTGGGTTTTTAGGAATATATTTTTGAAGAAGAATTATATTACCGTATGTCCTAAATTAAATACTGTATTATGGTTGGTCATCAAGTTTGGTTGATTGGAACCTTAGTTGTTATGAACTTTATCCCTAATTCTTATCTTACTTTTACGAAACAAATTATCCATACACGTGACGTTACTTTTTGTAGTCTTAAGGTTTATTAATTTTTGTTATTTGTGTTTCTGGTAACCTTCACATTAACGAGCATTTACACAAGCTTGTTATGTGCATGCCGTGCCGGGCATTCTGTTTTTAACGTTTAACGTACCATTACAGCATTAAATTGATGCTGCCCGTCATCTAATGGTCGGCAATAAAACAGAACTGTCTAACTGGGTTAGAGTTTAAACGCTGTTTAGTTTTAATAGCTTCATAGGCGCACTCAAATAAATGTGGTCGGTGAAGGGGTAAAACATTTGTAATTTACGTCTAATAACTACGCGTTAAGCCATTCAGTGACTCGGGTTTTTATCAAGTTAATAGTTTTTCACATGGTTATAGCGTTCGCTGACTTTTTATAAATGTCGGGACCCATCTGTTAATTACTAAACCATTAACGTTTTACTGTTTTAAATTACTTAAAGAAAAAGTAGGAGAGGATTTATGAGTATGAATGAGTTTTTGTTACTGAAGATAAAACTTGTAATTATTTCCTGGTCTTGGTTTAATTTGATAGCCTGTTCATTTACAAGCTTATGATTATTGGAAAGTAAATCATGTTTTTATGTCCAACTATCAACTTTCTATTAACTTGCAAAGAAAATCACATACAATCAAACATATTTGTTTGTCATTGTGATTTTTAAATAAACTTATAAGTGTTCTTATTGTGTTACACGATCATTTCAATTGTGAACCGTTCTAAAGTGAGGTGGACGGCGCCGGCGCCGGTGTCCTTGGGACGACCTTGGATCAGCTGTTGTAGTCCTTATCAAGGTCGCACGCTGGCCGCTCCTCCGTCGCGTGTCATACAGCTGAGTTATGCTTAGTTGTACCTCGCACACCTGCTTAACCACCCTGCTGGGTAGATATAAGTAAAAAGTAGCTTGTTGTAAAACTGTCCAAGCCCTTATAGCGGTTCAGAAAGTAAACTGTTTCAGGGTTGGAATTGTTTTGAGTAATTTTAAAGTAAGATCTGTAGAATTTAAAGCTTTTACTCGCCTACCGGATTGTAAATTTGTATCTGGAAAAACCGTCAGTTATTATTACCAATCGAAATTTAGCAGAACCTTAAGGAATATTTAATTTATTGTTGGACTGTTCATCGTTACCTTCTCCGTTGTTTATTGTCCAAAAACCTACGAAAAGTCGGTAGGACTGTCGAGTGCTCGGCAAAATGTTCGACCACATATGGGCTCCCTCCCAACCTGCTCGTCAACACGTTGGGGTGAAGCAGATGGACGGTGTCATATAGATTGAAAGATTTTTGTACATACAGTTGGTTTAGTCGCTCGATCCCAACGCGCCTCCCAACATCCAGCCCAACAGTGTGACATGTTCGGACGTGTTTTGAGACTTAAAAGTCATTTTTAGGGTTTTTTAAAATGCATTATGTTCCTTAAAACATGTTGTAGGCTATTTATTTTATTAGTTAATAATTCCTGTAACTAAAGTGTCTACATAAAGCATTTACCGTAAAGAAGTTGTTTAAATTATTTCTCCTCGATGGAAGTGTTATTGTTAATATAATTGTTATTACTTAATTGACAACCGGTTTCACTTAAGGCTACACTCTTTCTCAACGGTCAGTTGTTGATCAAGTTTATATGTACGGTATTTATGTGATTTCATGTTTTATTTATTTTCCTTTCGAAGGGATATAGGAGTTGACTCGCCTTTTTATAGGTACTCCAATTTCCTCCTCCTCCCCCCCCCCATCTCGCCTTTGGGAGGTTGCCAACAAACCACTCTTCGGCTTCTCACGAGATTGATTTGATAAAGTCTTCACAGACTCGCGCAGAATGAATTTGTTATAAGATTCTACATTCAAACTCAATTTCATCAAATGAAAGACTTTGTTGTATTTCCAGCGTTGATGTTTCTTTGTTCAAAATTTACTTTGGAGATGCGAGTATTAAAAGTATTGTGATTGTGAACAGTAATGTTCCATTAGTGATAGCCAAAACAAGATGAATGTTTTCGCAGAATGTGGGATGTAAGATAAAATAATTAAGTTGAATTAAATTAAATTAATTCATTTGAACCATTTTTATAAAGTTTCGCCTGAATTATCTACGAATTTATTTACAAAATCAGATGCCAGTTGGGTTAATCATGGTAATTCAATGTTAATAGTGCATGGCAATGCCGGCTCTAATTCAATAGTTTTAATCCTATTTTAGGTGTCATTCTCGTAGATTTAAAAAATTCAGAGAAATTACAATTTGATTAATGGATTACAAACGTTATCTAATAGTCCGTACAAAGCCAGAATTATGTTACTTAATGCATTTTTTAAATTTCTTGGTAGTTCAATGGATCTTTTGGTCAGTAGGACCTATATGAAACGAAACGAATCGAATAAATCTTTTGAAATCCTCATATTTGATGTATAAAATTACCGAAATCTGTAAATTATATACTGGACGATAAACAGGGGAATAAAATCTACCCGTTAGTACTGTCACAGGCAAATGATTTGTCTGTGGTACTGTAAATGTGATGTTGAATGTGTCAAAACTAATGTAGTAAGTCCGATGGATCGCAGACTGACGGTGTTGTGGACAGGTACTCCGTCAATTATAACTATTAAACGGATGAGGATAACACGCGTCCTACTGTGGTTTGTGGTGGTTAGTTACTTGACTCGGTTATAAATGACCGAATCAAAGTTGAACTCAATTACAGTTTACCCGTATCAAAGGCGTATCATTTTACTAATTATGGGTAGCAAAGTGGGCAGCGTGCCCACTCTTGAACAACCACGTTTTAATGTATTTCGATCTAATCCTTGAACCGTGTCGAAGGTTCGAAAACAAACCCAGCTGCGGTTTATCATCGGTGTAATAACGTATCCGGCTTATTATTCATCTAATAATAGACTACATAACTGAGAATTTGTAGATGTCTTAGATAGAAATCATGCTAATATATTATTTGTATTTGGGAGGGTAAAACTACCACCTCGCAGTCACATTCATAAATAAACAAAAAGTTTTTATCATCGACCAAACACCCTTGAGTTGGAGACGGGAGATATATATAGGACCTTATGGGGTCTTTGATGGTAAGGTTTATCAATAAAGCATCACTTTTAAAGTGTAACCAACCAGAATATAAAATATTTCTCTTTCCTCAGGCAGGTAAGCTCAAGTTGACCATGCTTATCCATCTGCTTTAAGAGATTGCCATAGGATTTGGTAACGTCTTTGGTGTTGGGGATCTTTAATAAAACGTGAACTTTTCTTGAAGTACCACCAACTAAAATTATAGTATATATTTCATTGCTGTGGACTGAAGTATCGAAAAGCAACTTTAGTCCCGTGTGATGAACTATATTTTTCGTTATACTGCTCAATATATTCCGCTATTTACTTAAAAAACTAAAATTTAATAGCTTGTTTAACTTAATTAAAATTCTACCAACGAGGCTTTCATCTTGTTCTTGCTATTTAAAACAATCAGCTACATAAATTTAATAAATTTACTAACATCGATTTACTAACTATCGAACACGTTGTACTATCGGTTGGTGAATTGAGCGAGTTTTACAACATGGATTTTTCATCTTGAGGAATCAGAAGGTATCATATTACTGGCACCTCGATTGAGACTGTATTTTTACCCAATGAGCCTTGACCTCCGGCATTGTCGTCACAAGCTTTGGCTGCACAGGCCTTAAGGAAGTTAGATAATCTTACATTATTGTTCTTTTCTTCTCTACAGACCTTGATTTTACTACAGTTAAAAAAACGAACAACAAACGTCCTCGACTTCAGTTTATTCCATTACTCCCGAGGGAGAAAAAGAACTCATTTAGCCTTGCATTACATAAAAAAATGCCGTTTTCGTAGCGGTATAACGAAAAAAATGTTTCCCGTTGACCAGGCTTGTGAGCGCAAGTTGACCACGCTTCCCCGTGCTGCAGGACGGGAGCCGAGTAGGCGCGGATCGCCCCGAGGTTTGGTTACAATGCCCATTGTTCTCCCCTGGACTCCCGCCACCAATACAAACTAGCTGCACTGTCTCCCGAAATAGAAAATTGTGAAAATTAAGCTCGTCACTTTCAATTCACATCAGCTTGTATACCCTGCAATGAAAGTCTCATTACAAACTTTAGAAAAATAATGTTTATAAACAATAACTATTTTAATCGTTAAACTTATTTTTTGGAGTTGCCTATTTCATCACAATATTACACTAGCATACGCAGTATTATAGAAGCGATTTTCCCCCGTTAGGCTGGAATTTTTCCAAAGGAAATTGTTAAAAGGAAGGAGTTCTATATGTAAAAGAGAGTAGGGCATAAATCTTGCTTTTTGTTCACTGTAAAGTGGGACGAATTCTGTTGACGGTGCTTTAAACGGGAACAAACAGCGAACTATTATGACAGTATGATGAAGCATTCAACGTTTTTGTTTGCTCAACTTCATTTATTCTCTATATATTTCATATTTACTGTAAACAAAATTTTTAATACAAAAGGAACAAACAACGTACGCGTATACAAACGTAAAAAATATATTTGGATAAACGCAATACTTTTAAAAACTTATGAAGTATAATGTTCTTTTACGTGCCAAATAGTTCCTCTCCAAAAATATCGTTGTCAAGAGATGTAATTAGTGTAACGAGTTGGCTGGGTTTCTGGTACAATCCATACACTGAGTCGTGTTCAGTTTTCCCGTGAATTAGCGCAGATAGAAAGTCTGAAATTAGGTTTTTGTTTTGAATTAAGTCTTATGTATTTTTTTGAGTATACATTAATATCGTCATAATTTATATCCATAAAAACAAAGTGGAGACTGTGTTTGTGGCAGCTATACGTACATAATTCACTCTGTGTTTTACTGCGAACTTGTACAACATTAAACTGTCATTGATTTAATTGTTAATTAAATCTTGTTTTTTTTACTTCAATTTCCAAAATAAACTTGTAAATATATAAAGCTGCTGAATGTTTATTACTTTTTTCAAAAATGTTCTACGTATTTAAAGCCAAGTTGCAATAAGTCAGTTAACCTAAGTAATTGATGAGTTTACAGTAAATATTCAATGCTTTCGCACAATGTCTCAAATGAACGCTTTAACGTAAACGATTTCGGAAATGCAATTAATACAAAAAAATCTTTCTCCTTACGAGGTATTAGATGCAATTTTACTTTGAGGATAGGAATCCAAGTTACTTGGGTGAATCCATCCAAGTTGGAAAGCTAAAGGACGTTACTTATTTTCCAGCATGGAACCGAAATCACCCTCTATTTCGTAGTAAAATGCCCTCCGTTGCAACAACCAGAACATGAGAGAGTTCACTTACCATATAAATTGTGTATAGTAAGTTAGCAGTTTATTATGATTGGGTCAGACATAGGATTGGGCGAAACTAAGGATTTTTTTTAAAGAGGACCTACAGAAGTCGTTAGGGTAATGGGTTAAAAGACAGGAGGAAAATCATTTTTATCAATAAAGCCTTCCGTCATAAGAATTTATCTTTATTTTGACAGTTTAATCTCTAAAACGGACGAGAAATTAGTAACCAAGATTTCCTTGGGGAAAGATTAAGATTCGTACGGTCCAGTGGGTTTTCCCAACCGGCGAAGTTGTGCAACGCCGCGGAGGAAGTTGGCAAACGAGTTGTGAATGGTCCTGATCACAGCTCAGTCTGCAACCCTTCTGAGTCGTCGACAACGAACAGATTGCTGCAACTTGACTGTAAATTCTCGCTTTATGGACTTCTGTGGTTTCCTCGTAGGATTATCTCGTTCCCGAACTTGGCGATTACGCAAACGTGATCATGTCTTCCATAACTTATTTCCCCGACTTTATCGTTTATGGAACTACCCATGGTGGAAGTCCCAACATCTTTTAGGGTGTTTGGAAGTATTCCTTCTTAGATTACCTTACACGATCATTGAAAAAATTCTAATTATACGTAAAAATTATACAAGGTAGTTGATGTGTTGCCTGGTACATATTTTTTCCTGTCCCTACTTTTCAGAAATTTAGAATACCCACATCATTAGGCTCATTTTAAAACTCATATATTCCGTTCAGCAGCAGAAGAAAACTACAAGTATCTTACTACTTATGTAGGCGTTCCTTACACTTAAACAACATCTGCATTATGTTCATTACCGACTTTTAAAGACAAACATTGACTGCATATTACCTTTTTTTATTGAAAACAGGGTGGCGGCCTCTTTTTCACCTTGCCTTTGCCCCGCCCACATAGACTATTGATCTGTGCGTGGACGTTATCAAGCAAAGGTAAGGAGTGAGTCAGTAAAGTACAAGGATGAATGGTACTGCTAAAATCATGCGACAAGCTCGGGTCTCGAACCTGCGACGCTTCGTGGCCACAGTACCGAGGCCGAGTGCGCTACCAACCGCGCCACCGACTCACTTGGTACATACAGCCTTTAATTTCTAGACGTTTAACATAATCGCATACGACCAAGTCAAAGCACTCGAATGCCTAACTGCAGTCGCTCTCTACTCTCTAGGCGGTGTTACACGAGAACTAGTTTACCCGCTTACCCGCCTAGGCCCAAGCCCAAGCCACATTCCAACGGCACGAGCCACGAGCTGTCTTGCCCCATGCCAAAACTAGCGACACCCGACGTTGACGCAACCGACCAGGAACCGTATTTGGCGGCAACCCGAACCCGCGGCGGGCACGACACCAGACACCGCCGGCACCTGGGCTTCAGTCAGACCGTCGTCGTAGAGACTGGTGGAAACGGCGTTCCTATGCTTACTTTCTCACTTGAATACTTGAAAATTCATCCAATTGGCCACGACGGCGTTATAGATGTCGTCAAAATGCCAGAGGCAGTGTCTGGACATTGATCGCCTTGTTGGCGATGGTGAGGATGGTGAGGTTGGGTTAGGTTTGGTTTGGTATGCTCATATCGTAGTGGAATATTACTGCCGTTATTCCTTGCGGTTCAAGGGCTAAAGTATTTTACTGATCAGAGTATATTTTTTAGGATATTGGAGTGCTCTTGCGTTTGCGAGACGGGAACCATGTCTGCCCTTTGGACATAGGTTATTGAGAGTTTCTTTTTAATTTTAGCCTCCGGATACCAGTTAATACTAAAAAGTGGTGTAAGTACCTGATTTATTGATAATCCAATGGTAGTCGTATTGCTACTAGTTTCGACTTCTACATGAAGTCATGTTCAGGCTTACAAGGATTGATTGTTAAGTTGTCATCTTCAGGCTTACAGGAATGGTTGTTACGTTGTCATCTTCAGAAGTTGAAGATTGTCGTCAGTAGTCTGAACTCTGATGCCGCCGAGATCGCGTCGCCCTTTATTAAAATTAGGCCTAGTTCTTTTCGTGTTAAGTGTAATGTGTATCCGTCGTGTCCGTGTCATATGTGATGTTTTTAAAACAAATGACAACTTCTGAAGATAAGAACTTAACAACCATCCTTGTAAGCCTGAAGATGACTTCACGTAGAAGTCGAAACCAGTCTACCATTGGATACGTCTACCATACGTTTCATATGTCTACCATTGGATTACCATTAAACCAAGTGTTTACACCATTTTTTATTTTAAGAAAATACTGCATTGCGTATTTTTAGCTATGGCTTAAGTTAAATTAAATATTCACTCATGTTAATTTAAATACTAAAAATATAGTACATATTTTTGACGGAGTAAGATCAGACCACATGTATTGAATTATATATTTATGAGTGCGTAAACCTACTCGTATCCAAGCCCTGCCAATATAACAAATCGCAAAGATTAACTCAATTCCATGGGTTAGTTTGAAAAATCATCTTTCTTCTTGTGAATACTGTGAAATCACGCATTTTTTTAAACGACCACACTTATTACCTTAAGAGCATTTGTCACCTTATATTGCCTTAGTTTTACAAATCGAGATCTAGGTTTGGAGTAATTTTCAGACAAAACCTGTAGAATAAACTAATAAAATGTTGTTTTTTCAGGTACGTTCCGTTTCTTTCGTGATTCAGAAAGTAACCTTGTAAGTTTTGCACAAATTATTTAAGTTTTAGTCGTAAACATCATAAGTTTCCAGACGTCCTATTTGTGTTTGCTCCAAAAGACCAATTCTAACTTTTTGTCTGCGTTACTTCTTAACTTTTTGTGATGCAAAATTTATTGGAGTGTAAAGTACAAAAAGTCCTCCGAAACAATACGTCATACAGTTGTTCATTTATCAAAGAAGGGTATTAATGAAGAGTTAAACAATTGCAATTTCAGTAACGATATTTAAGAAAAATAATTCTTCTAAAGGTACCCAAGCCATAAATACCTAATCGTATGGTCATCCGATCAACTGTCATTTAATTGTTTAATTTTGTTTGCTGTCAGTTTACAGATGTTTATATAGGGTGAATCGATCCACTCTGTCAGTTTTTAGTCAGAGTGATTTCCCAGTGAACCCCATTGTAAAGCATTTAAGCAATGCATCACAATCTTGAAAAAAATTGAATCTAGAGCCACAATAACCGGTTGTGGTATTCCATGTAGATCCTTCAGGAGACGAGAAACTATTCGCCGCGGCTCCAGCGTCAGCTTGTAGTCAATAGACCTCACAGTCTCCTTGTAAAGTCGTCCAGTCTTGTTACGCGTTGCCATTTAAGGCGTAATGGGTAATGGGTAAACGGTGGGTTACCGTTGCTGCCATTACCCCAGCTTTCCCCCTTGGAATTTCTTTCATGGTGAGCAAGAAACGACCTGCCGCTGTGCCGTTTGGTTTCACTGCGTGAAAGTGGATGAATGCAAAAACAAAGAGATCGCAATGGTATGGAAATTGAAATACTTAGATTGTTTTGCTTCAAATGCTTTTTATTCTATTACAAAACTGTCCAATTCGTAAGACGCCTCGCACTTTTATTTTTAACAAACTTTTTAAAGAACGGCTAAATAATTTGAACTATTAATATTGTGATTGGAGACACACGCAAAATTTTGTTCACTACGAGATCAATACTTCATGACCATTGCCACATAACAACCATTCATGACCTTGGTATCTGTATTTTGCGTGACTTAAATGTCACGCAACGCCACGAAATGTTAAAGTAAATAATTTGACTCACAAAAATGCACATTCAAAAAATCACTTGCTATATGTCTATGGTGTTTAACTTTTCAACAGAGTTATATAAAATTGATGTAAATAGCCTCCTTAAATAAGTTGATGAAAATAGTATTTTTAATATGCAGGACTAACTTTGTGATTATGTCACACTTTCAGATAAAACACATACCTTGTTTGTACGAATGCACAACAAAGACAACAAACAAGATGAGATAAGAGGAATCTCATCTCTTAGGTAGCCTATTTTGTATGCCACCTTCAAAACAATGAGAATTTGAAACTTATGAAAACTCACGTAACAGCGTGAGATAAACGTTGTATACTCTCGTGGTACGTGTTGACTGTATTGTCACATTGTTTGCATGATGCATGACACAACCAAATGGCATGCGGTCTATTGATAGACCAACCGCGCCATTGAGCACAATTTAGCTCAATTTAAGTGGCAATCCATCACTTTTTGTCATCGATTCATGTTGAAAAGTGCCTTCGCAAGTTGTTTGTAAACCTCTAATTCAATTCGGGTAACATCCAACTCACCCTTTAAATTGTGTTAATCTAGAACTCTCTAAAGGATTTCAGTCGGTTAGCCAGCCATCGGTTGGACAGGACGAGAAACAATAGTGGCCCCAGTAGGCAGCCTTGAGCCACCCCGCCTCCGTTGTGACGTCACCAATCTGCTTCTTGTCACCGGTTTTTGATCGTCAGCCTTGAGACAGCTGTGTCACGGATCACGGGGTGGGTGACATTCGTAGTCCTGGACTTAAGGGAGCACTTCGATGTTGATTTTGTTCCAGCGAATTATTGACTAGAAATGCGTTGTAAAAGAAGGTTTAAACTGAAGACATTTTAAATCCGATTTTAAATCGTCACCTATTGTTGACGACCCGTGCTGTTATTGATTTGTTAAGATTTTTTGACTTTTTTAAAATTAACATAGCTGCTAATTTTAATTGTTTACCCATCACCACTGGCAATTTTCCTTTTCGTCGCAGCCGCAAGGAGGCGTTGCTTTGCCCGCCTCTGTTCCTCTCTCTGTCTCTCTCTCTCTCCCTCCCGGTCGCGTTCCCAGGGAGTCGCGGTGGGAAGCGCGCCGCCGCGCCGCGAGCGCAAGGAGGACGCGATATTTATAATCGATTAAGGAAGTGGGCCGCGGTATTCAGATGTGTTCGCACGCCGGCGGCGATCGACGCTGCTGGCCTACAACTGTCGCCGCAAACAAAGCCGAGGCGAACGCGATCACGGCGATCAACGCGGGCGCGGACAATGGAGGATGATACCGTCTTGTTTCTTTACGATTTGACATAACTAAACAGCCAATAAGTCATGAGATTCGTTGCTAATTTCTTTTTTTTTTATTCGTTTAGTTTAGACTTTGACTATTAATAATATACCTCCCATTCTTATGCCCCAGCTGAAGCTAGTTTTGGGTTTTGGGTGACTCAGAATTTTAAGTTGACATAGTGTCATTGATTACCAACAGAGGGTGCTTATATCAACCCGTTATTTTAGCTATTTATTTAAACAATTTGTATTCTACCTTGGATAAATCAATAGTTGACTATTGGTTGTTTTATGTGTCACTAATTGGTATATTACCTGTTCCTGATACCTAAATTAGAAGGTGACATCAGTACACTCAGTTGGGGATTCACTGTAGGCTAACTAAGAGCTCTTTCAATCCTGGGTCACCCAAAACCTGGTTCAAATTTTATAATACGATCTGCTTCAAATTCAAAGTCGATGGTTTAGAGCTAGAAAATCCCTTATGGCTTGCAGGTAGAAAATATCTTTGGCTTTGTTTTTATTTACACTTCAGAACAATTTTTCTTTTAGAAAATAACCTTAGCAAATCCATTTTGACTGTAATGAAACACTGTATTGGTGTGACCAAAAAGAAGTCGGTCTCCTAGTTCATTTTCTCTTTCAACATGTATTTAATTTTGACTGAAGAGTTTTCGCATATTTCAACGTCGCACGTAACAACTGTTTATAAAAGCAACAATAATCTAACAAAGGGAATTATTTAACTGTGACGGATTTCGTAAATGTGCGTGGTTTACCGAAGAAAAGTGAAACAACTGTTAAGAAATTACAACTCACGTGTTGATTATGACCAGACGTACTTTGATTTAAAATCATAATTGTTATAGTTTAAAAATGAAACGAATATACTATCGATCGAACATTATTTTATCGGCGAGTCACGTGTAAACCGAACATGAAGGTGGATGGTGAGAATTTTTAATATCACTCAAGAGCGAATAAACAAATTTATCGAGTCGTGAAGAGTTATGATAACGCGACGAGCAATTTGCATTATTGAAAAGTGATTGATGTCGATCCTCCTGCTTCGTCGTCTGAAGTGCGACGTGGCGTTGATAACGAGTTTGATAGCAGCGGTGTGAGTTAGCAGTAAGGAAGTCTAGACAAGGGAATGTGACCCACAAACGCAATATAGGTCAATGAAAGCAAGTTGTGCAGTTTCCTTGCGATAATGGCTCTTTATCCACCTTATTGTTTCCCTTTATTGTCGTAAACCGAGACCATTTCAGTCTTCGTATAACATTTATTTATTTATTTAGTTAACTTAATTACTTTTTACACTCACTCTTAAGTGTATTAGGAATCAGCAATGTCTCTGTGGCTACTATTGATTTGATAATATTATTCATGTTACTAATTGTCTAGGTAGCATATATAAAAATTAATTAGTTTCTTTTATTTTTAATGTACATGTTGAGACTTGAGACCAATACTCGCCATGCAAAAGCGGCAGCTCTTGTTAAACCTTCTTTTTTGTAGAAATAAAAATCGTTGAAAGTCGCAAAAACCTACATTGACTCACGCGCGGCTGTAAAATATGCAAGAGATGCCTATGAAGATTACAGGTACTAATTACCGCAACATTCTTTATTAGTATTATTTCAAAAGTACTAAGCTTGTACATGAAATGCATTACAATATTTTAGCAGTAGTTTATGTAGCTAACTAATGCAGAAAATCTATAAAAAGTAGTTTCTTCTTACATAGTGGAATCAATTCATTAGGTAAACACTTTATAATCTCATTAAGTTTAGTAATTAACCAGTCATTCACGTAATAGCTGTTATAAATTTAAAACTAATAAAAGAATGTTCAACCAAATAAGAAGAAACTAGTATTTTAAAGCGGAGAGTTGATTACGCGGGATAAATATGCGCCAGAGGTGAGGTAAAATAATTAGTCAAATATTGAGTCTTCTCTTTTGCTTTTGTTTCCCATTTGGTTATTTTATGCGTTTACATGGAAAATTTGTACTATATGAGATTAGAAAGTATTGGTGTATGCAAAGATAATTTTCAAAATTAGCTTTCCCTATTTCTCGATTTGAAAATTGATCGAATTTTCGACCACTGGCGATCTTGAATATTAATAAATATACAGAAAAATGTATCAAGGCTGTTATGATAATGATTTAGTCTATTGTCGAGGAGTGGAGGAGCAGAAGGAGTGTGGAAGGTCAGGGGCGCCCCCATTGTCGGGCAATTCCTCGCACGACCGTGGTAAGGGTCAGGTTCATTCACATAATAAACCGTTATTGTTGTGCAGTAATAATCTCTCTGCAACTTGTAACATTTCGAAAAAAATGTTATGTGGATCAAGCCTTGTTCGGTTTTATTTCATGTTTACCAGTTCATCCAATTATACTATAAAATATTTCAATGTCATAAAATTGACAAATAGAACCCTTTTTATTGTTCAATGAACTCTTCATTACACTCGCTGTATTTTCACTTGATGGCTGTAGATTCCAAACAGCTGTTATGATTACTTCATTTGTTTACTCTTTTCTTGTTTATTTCGTTTCTATCTTCTATCATGGCAACTCATAAGGCCAATGTTAAAATTTTACAACTTTAAAATTCTTTTTATTCCGTTATCAGATTTTCTCTGGCCAAGTAATCTTCATAAATCACGTTTTTAAGCCAAAAATAACTTATTTTCAAAACTCGAAGGAAATCCTCTGAGCCGTCCTAAAGATAATAGTGCAAACAACCAAACAAGAGAGCACGCAAGATAACATTGCTTGTATAAGATATGCAACTTTTTATTGATCGCATTTTATCTGCTAGATCGCGTGCATGTTCACCATTATTGCGCTTCGCTTCGATGACATGCTCAAGGCTCTAGGTATGCCTTCAACATAGGCTCATCGGGGCTTCCAGTTTCCTCTTTTAACATTTTCTCCAAATGAGGTTTATTCGTCCAAAACCATCCTAAACATTTATACGGTATCTCTGAAGCTTATCGGCGATTCTTCTGCTGTATTTTATCCCTTCCGTACTTCCATCAGTGAACGTAGCCCCCCATTACGTCGTCTCATGTAGTCCGTATACAATATAACGAGACAAAGCAGGCCTGCCAACAATGCGCTATTCTGCCGCGATATTACCCATTGCTGCCAACTTAGACAATGCGGCCACTGTCGGGATTTTATGGCTGGAATTAGTTAATATCATATTGAACTTCCTTGTTCGACGCCGTGGCGTAAAAGGTGATACTGGGGGCGATGGTTTAACGGGTTCGTTGCACTAGACATCTGATCACCGTTTTCCGGTGGATTTGATTGCATTTTAAATAGGTAATTTATTCACTGGTTAACGATTCTTTTATAGTTAAAACATTAACTTCGTAAATTATATCTCATTTCTTAATCATTTTTTTTCTGTCTTAAAATTGTTACTGCAGTCAGAAATCTCTTGTTTTTATATTTTATCGCTCTGTCTGTGCTGTCACCTAATAATATTTTTTTTTGCAAATATGTAATTAGTCTTTAGTTTTTAACTTTAATGTAAGTGGAAGTGGGTGCTAATAGTTTTTTTTCTTGAGAAGACTCAGTTCTACGCACAGGTCATTGACCTATGTGGGACTTATTATTTCAAATAAACCCTTTAATGTATATATTTTATGTAATGTAAGGAAATAAAGACATTTTTGATTTGATTTGATTTTGATAACGTATAAATTTAAATTATTATTGAAGAAATGGAATTTTGGTTATAACTATTCGTTTATGTTATGTAAATTGGGTTCTTTAAGTTTATTTTGACAAAAAAGATTGCATTGTTCGAGGTCTATTCCTCGAGGTTCGAGGTTTATTCCGCGTTTTATGTCTGTACGGAATCAAATTGGACTTAAGGAAGACGTTATTGACGAATGCGCAGTTTATTCGGTAATTGTGTACACATGTTTCGGAACGCTTTAGTTACCGATTCGGAATGCACCAGTAAGTTTATGATACGGATTTAGACATGAACAAGAACCTCGTATACATGTGTAAGCTTTCAAACCGTGTGCGAAGTTAAAGTCTTTCATCGTTGTTCGTGTTCGACATAAGCATTGTTTTAATAATAAAGTTTGACTCTGACTCAGAACTCAAGTACTCTGAGTTAACTCAGAATGCTTAGGCCTATACTTCTATAATTATGTATCGTCAATTACTATAGGTACTCATGTTATGTAAATGACATAAACTAACCTTTGATAATCGCGATGGTTTAAATTGTTTATTAAGCTTTTCCCAAATTCAGTAATATTGTTTCAGGGTTAGTAATTAAAAGCTGCAGAAAAGGAGCAATTTGTTGGATTACAAATTTTCAGATTAAAAATTGTAGTTTTTTAGGTAACTTGGATCTTATGTATAGATGTAGGATGTAGATTTACAGCCTGTGGATTTCCTAGACCTATGTGGATTTACAGCACTGGGTCTTTTTTTGAAGAATAACTTATGAATAGTAATCCACATCCGATGGAATATTGTAAGCTGAGCTCAATCATCCTATTTTCTCAAATACGCCTATTCTGGAAAAATATTTACACTCGAACCTTTTTCGTTGAAAGAAAATTCGGCTCTTAAATCTATGTTTTTTATTGGATACTTGCAAACTTTAGCGTTGAATACAACATAACCGCATTCTTGTGGACGTTTGCATTTTCTGTTCAGGTGAAACCATAACGTTAGAAAGTGCAGAGCTATTTCAAACACGCGAAGCGAATAAGAAATGCAGGTCAAGCGGTATCAATGGCAGGGGCGAGTGATGTATAATTGAATGTTATTGATGCTGTTTGCCCGGCGCGTTATCAGCGCGGCGGCGGCGGCCCGTGCCCTCGGACATGATTTATCTGTGTAAACACTCCACACGAGTGGACGTGCAATGCGCCTGCATTGCACGGATATATATATCCGTGACTTGCTCTGCGATGCGTCGGTCCGTGTATTTCGATCGTCACTTTCCCTGCAAACATTCGGAACATGTGGCGTTTCATCGGGTGTATTTGAATCCCGATTGCCAGCAAGGTCGGAGAGCTGTTAATTTCAACTCAACGAATACAAAATTAGAGTGGTTTCTAGGAATGTGGTTACAACATAAAACTTTCGGTCTCTGACATTTCTTCTGCTTTGCAATTTTAACTAAACATATTGTTGTACATCGTATTTTTATCATAAACGTGTAGGCCTATTATATTCGATATACAGTATTATTATCATACGTAGCACTATAATAGGAAGTACTGTAATAATATTACTTCTACTTATAATAGTCCGTATACGCCAACTCATTCGTTAAATACGTATTAGAGGAGACATGATGATTTTAAGACAAATGGTGAATTTGTAAAATATATTTGCTTCAGGGTTCTGTTAACAGATATCCCCTATCGAAAGTCATAAGCAAAACATATGACTTGCAAATTTAAATGATTTGAAGATTTTTAAAATTCATCTTTGTTTATGTTTTGCTCCCTTATCCTACAACAACATAAAGAAGCGAAATCATAAACATATTTTCGATTGCTTATCTTAATCTAATATCTAATACCAAACAGGTGCGTCAACACATTCAGTTTACAACACAAACAAGAGAAAATAAAAACTACATTATCCTTAGTGAAATAATTTAACATTTTAGTTCATTTATTTATTTGTTTTTAATTGTAAATACATATCTTACGCAGGCGGAATCAAAACTTTCCTCCTATACTCAGTTCCTCATTCACCGTTCATTGTTGGATTTCCATAAGCTGTGAATTTCATATGGCTTTTAAGTTGTATTAGCCAAATTATTTTATATTCAGCTGATGATTCTATAACATTTTGATATGGATATTTGTAAACAAATATTCCTAGCAAGGATGATAGAATAGCTACACATTCCCCATATGAACTGTACTGAAAGGTGAACGTGGAACTGAGTATAGCATTTTCACCTCTCGTGAAGTGTCAAGCTGTGATGCTGGGTGAAGGATTGCGGTTCATTAGAGAGGTCGACACCGGGCGTCAATCAGCTGATTGTAATGTCTCTATAAACAGCTGTTCGCGGCCCGCTGATTGTCAGATTGCCGTGCTGATTGTCGAGTTTCCTGTTGTAGAGGGGCTCGCTGCGCCACCGGTGTGGCTGCGGACATACGTCAAAGGTTATACCATTGACTTTGAATCTGAAGCAGACCTTCCATCGCATTATAAATGTGTACCAGGGTTTGAGTGACCTAGGATTGAAAGAGCTCCTAGTTATAGTGAATCCCCAACTCAGTGTGCTGATGTTAACTTTTAATTTAAATTGCAGGAGCAGGTAATCATTTAGTGACACATAAAACAAGCAATAGTCAATTAACTGTTGATTTATGCAAGATATAATATAATACAAATTGTTTGAATAAGTAGCTAAAATAAGGGGTTGATATAAGCACCCTCTGTTGGTAATTAACAAAACTGTGTAAACTTTAAATTCTAGGTCACCCTAAACTAGCCACAGCTGGGCCATACGAATGGGAGGTCTATTAATTAATTAATCTATTATTTTTATTATTATTTATAGACAAAGGTTATACGTACATTCTACATATTTTGTGTATACGCAACAGCTGATATGTAGAGTAGAGTATATGAGGAGGATGCGTGCTGTGTTAAATTACGTATGTATATTCCCACGCCCATGGAACCTAAGGGATTTTGAGGCCGCGCTTGCGAGACCGAGGATCCTCTAATCCAGCGGTTCTCAAACTATTTCACCTTGCGAACCCCTAAGCCAATGTATTTTCATAAATTGTACCCCTAGGTTGCCCTAGAGCCTTAGGTCATATTTAATACTTAATATTTGAGTATTAGCTTATCTACAGCTTTTATTATAGCCCGAATTAATGAACTAATACGTAAGTAATTTGTGAACAATTAAGTTTATTAGTAAGTTTTAACTATATTTTGGATACATTTGTAAAGAAATGTTTTTTTAATGACAATGGACATTTTTACGAAAAGCTTTGAAAGTTTATGAAACAGTACTAGTTTTGCTAAAACTATATTTAAAAACAAAACACTTTATTGACAATAAGAATTGGAATTAAAAAAGTTAAGACTCTTAGTGTGAGCCATGAGCCTGCTTAGATGAAGTTCGTTTTTTGAAAGTTGGGCTCAAGAGAAGATAAATAAATCCTCATATATCTGGGGCTGCATCGAGTTTGTTACTATATTTATTTTTAATATACGCATATGAGGAAATTGCTCGCTCTACGAGCTACGTAGTTGAAAAAGGGAGCAGAACTTTGATTGCTAAATTGGACAAATTTACATACTCGTCACTCAAGCCCAACCAAAAATTGACCAAATGTTTTCTCTTCAATTCTACTTTCAAAGAGGAGTCCGTGGAAATTTCGATCAAATTTTCCTTTTCTTTGAAATTTAGGTTAGATGATTCAAAATTTGTTTCAGAGAAAGTGTTCTTGATCAAAGAATGTTTCTATTGAGTTTGGGAAAATATTTCATAAATGACAATTTCAACCCTAGCAAGTGTTCGTTGATAACTTCTTTAACTTCACAGTTCAGTTCTAATTCATTTTCTTTTACTTCAGATACAGAACTCATCTAATGTCTCAAACACTTCAGTCTGGCCTTTAATGACGCAAGAGCTCCAAAAATCAAGTTTTTTAATTATAGATTCTATCTTCTCTGCGACCCTAAACAAAGGAACAGAAGTGACTTAAAGGCCGAGATTTAGCTTATTGATTTGCTGGAAAATGTCGGAAAACTATGCCAAACATTGTAGCCATTTCCCATCATGCAGCTTTAGTGAAAGGTGAAAACAGTGTTCTTCAAAAAAACAACTGCATTTAATGCCTAATTAAGCTGTAATAATCGAATTAAAACTTTGCCTCAGGATAGCCAGCTAACCTCTGTGTGGTACAGTAAGTTTAAGTGGAGGCTATCCATTTCTTCACAAAGTGATCTGAAAAGTATTGTGTTCCAAACCTGCTTTTTAATGAAATTTACAAGTTTCCCAGCGTCTTCAAGAACAATTTTTAAGTTTACTAGGGAGATCCTAGCATGCAAGGCTTTGTGGATACAATATTGAGTCCAAGTTACCTGGGGGGCAACCTCTTTCACACGAGCTCCAAGGCCAATAAAACTGCCCGACATTGACTTGGCCCCGTCAGTGGAGAAGCCACAACATCTATCCCAGGAATTGTCGTGTTCAATAAAATGCCCATTAACAGTATCAAATATATCCTTTCCTATTGTTGTTTCAAGAATAGGGTAACAAAGTAAAAGATTTTCTTCAGGTGCGTTATCGTACAAATACCTTGCTATAACAAGCAGCACAGCACATTTAAACACATCTGTGCTTTCATCGACTTGAATAGCAAAGTATTTGCCACGAGCAATATTGCCAATTGCCAAATTTCCAAGTTGTTGCCAACGAGTTTAGTGGTTGAGTCTCTAGACTAACTAATTCTTATGAAATAGGCCTGACGTTGACCTTGTAAACGTCTTTGATTTTTAAAATATTTCAAACTGTTAACAGTTGGAAATATTTTGACTGTTATGGTAAAATTATTATAGTTATTTCAAAGTAATTTTATAAAATTAGGCTACAATTTTCGTGTCCGCCATTATTGATTTATCTCTCGCGAACCCCCGTACACCTCTTCACGAACCCCTAGGGGTTCGCGAACCCCAGTTTGAGAACCGCTGCTCTAATCCGACAGGTACCGTTGCTGTTGAAACGGATTGTAGGTTGAAGAAAGTTATAAAGGTAAATAAAAATGCTCAAAACCCTGTTTGTTAAACAGAGAGATTTGAGAAAGATAATTATTTAGGTCCTAAAAATTACAGAGGTGAATAGCCTGTTTTGATCGGAAAAGCGCATGTTCTACGACATAAAAGTTAAACTACAGGAGACGCAATTTAGTAGCAAGATCACCTATTTGAACATTTTTATAATAAAAGAGGTGTGTGTTAGAGGAGACGCGTTGAATATTTTAGTTGTCGAAGTTTAATAGTTGGCTTACGCTATTAACAACATTCATTAACAAAAGCCCTTACCTTAATAACGTAATATCATTAGAACATCTTTAATCTTGTAATGTCTGCTGACTGCTCTAGGTAATTCACGGGGAAAAGCGTTTTATTTCAATCAAATAAACCATTCGCCGTCAAACGTTTTTTACTAACAGTGAAATCAAATTAGTGCCATTAATTACGCCCTTCCAAGCAAAAACCGGTAAGAACCGACATTCCCAGGCAGTCCGCGGATTATGAAGAAACCTAAACAAGAAACCTTTCATTAAGAGAAATCATCGGGACGAAACGCTACGTTGAAAAAGAGGGAAATGCGGTGGCTAATTATTTGTTCTGTCCTTGCCCGGGCGTTTTGAGAAAGTCACGAACGGCGGCGGTCGGTGGAGCGGGACTGATCCTTGTGAAAGGACGGCGCAACGTTGGCGAAACGTCGCCCTTCGCTGCGATGCCGCCGGGTGTGTAATGCTGTAATGTGCAATGAAGTCGTTCTTGAGCGAGTAAGTAATTGAGTAATTAATTCCAGTGTCAGCGTTGATATGTGCAATCTGTTCGGGAGGACGGGGAGATTAAATGCTTTTTGCGTGACGCATTTAAAACGATTGTTGATGGACTCTTTGCTTGACTCAAGAGAGATGAAGGTTGACCATGATCATTAATCCATCTTCATTTGAATTAACTTGAATAGTTTGAACGAAATCACTCAGTAATTCCCTATTGCGCCTTGAAATATCAAGCGGTTTGTGATTAACAACGTTTACATTAAATCGTTCTTACGTGCCTTCAAAACGCTCCCAACTGGTAACGTTGATACATTCTAGCCCTTTCAACTTTGTACCAGACAGTTAGACTTTGGAGGAATGAAAGCCCCATAGGCACGTCTCCATAGGGATATTGTGCAGCTTATGGAAGGAAGGGATTGTCAGTATGGGAAATGTATGAAAAGGTCAGTCAGCCTCGCCCCTGAAGGAAGAGAGACAGATCCAACCCATCCTCCAGGTTCTTCCGGGGACGACTCACCCTCTAACCCGAGACCTCCCAAGCATCCCCAGACAAGGACCTCCACCTGGGAGCTCTCCTTATTGTGAAGAGTCTCACCCAGGTCGTTTCGCCCTCCAGACCAGCAGACGCTTAGAGGTTTGTCGGATAAGGGTCCCTCATCCCCTCCCAGATGGACAGGCCAGGACGATCCGCAACTCCCTGCAGGGCTCAGACCTGACTGAGTATCCAAGCTCAGCTGGGAATCAAAGTTCCCAAAGAGACAAGGAGGAACCGAAGTGAACAGGTAGCTTGTCAATCTGGACAGCCAATAGACTTACCAGAACAATGACAGCTTCTAATTAATGTAGCCATTGTCGACCTCTCTCTTGGAAGACCAGTCAGAGAGCCAACTATGGCTGAAGATTTTGAACCAAGGAAGTTCTCCCGGCTTAAGATGGGCCGGTCGCCCATGATTTACAGGTACCCTAGCTTATCCCCGGGAGCCATCCAGAACGTTGCCCAGGTGTCCCACCCGCGACCGTTACGAGGCGTGGTCGCGCTCGGTTGGCGGCGTGGTCAACGAGCGCGCCTTATGGCGGGAACTGTTACTGTTACCCGACAACTGGGCCGCGGCGATCACGGCTGCCATCGCACCTGTTACCGCCGAGCAGCGGCTACCGGGGAGCGGTTTGTGCCGCTCATTATGCGTAAGTACTCCCCGGTGTTCACCGACTCATCGAACCATGCGGTATGCTCGAGATGAGATGCGCTTTTCAGTGATGGATTTGATGTGGAAAAATAGTGGGTAGTGGAAAAATATCTTTGCTTTGGAAAATATATGAGTAGGCCTTATTTTATATTGATCAACGCGTTTTCATGTATAACACCAAAATCATAAACTACTTCTCAACGCATAAAGTTTATATAATAATCCTACTTATATTACAAACAAGAAATTCTTAGGGAATTAGTATAATAGATGTGAAAGTATGGATTTTTGTGTGAATATATGTCTTTCAACCACGAGAAAAATACTGGATCAACTGAGCTGAAATTTTGCAGGAATAGAGCCACTAAATCAGAAAAGAACATAGGCCTTTTCACCTCTGGCTACGCCCCGTGAAGCTTCAATGTTTATATTTTATAAGGATGTAAACATTCAGCTATTGAATTGTAAACAGCTGTGAATACAAAATTTGACAGTTCTAAGAGCAGAAGTAAGATTTTAGCGTGAGCGAAGTCACGGGCAACCGCTACTGTTAGAATATTTTATAACCATGTGTTGTCGTAACTGCTCATAGGTTTTTTACTTGACACATTTAACTTTACTCACGTAAAAGGTTGAATGTAATGAAGTTTGTATATGCCAGTATTGAAGCGATTGGTTAAGCAAGTCAATCTCTCGCCTTCTACTTCTACATTTGCGTTCCCCCCTTGTATCTCTCGTTTCTTGTTTTTCATATTTTCCAGTTTTATACTTATATAAGGCGATAAAACGAGTTATGTTCCTTGATTGTGTGAAGCAAAGACAGGTTTCTGGGAACGTGAAACAGTAAAACCACGCAGCAGCGGAGTTGACTCGGCAGCCGTACGGCGCGGAAATGTCAAGTCTTGGAGTACACGAAGGCAATTTTGACGTTGCTTCAAGTCACTTACGTCACCGCAAACATTTCCTCGTCGCGTATGATGCTCTGACTGCCGTCTTGGTCGTCCACACTCACACTCGTTGCCAACAAGTCCGAAGCACAAGCGTTAGACCAATATGCGTGGTTTCCAGCTTATCAGCGAGTGTGAAATGTACAACAAATTCTACTCTCAGAATCATCTAATTGCCGACCGAACGTTCGGGGCCGAAGACGCCGCAGACGAAGGCTCCAGCGTTAATTCGTGGAGTAATGAGTCATTATGTGATGGTCCAGTGTAATGGGGACCGTTATAGTAATTTAGACTGGCCTGCGGTTATATGGCCTCGCATGTTTTACGGTGTGTACCTGGGTACAGTTCGTGAGGAGCAGCATGACTTTGACCGGTGATAGGCACTGGGGAGGAAAGCGGCCAGCTGTTATTCCATGCAATATGCCTTTCCTTAGATTCTCCCACAGCTAAAAACTAAGAAAACTCGGTATTCACTATGGAAAATATGTTACATTACTGAAAATCTAAACTCATTTATGTTAGTTTTATTATGATATAATACTTTTACAGTTACTTATTTAAATTATTTTAAGAAAATCCATTTTCCCTCTTGATGAAATATAAAACTGAGAGATGCAGCATCAGTTATAGGGCAGGCATAGCACTACGGTAGCGTGCTTCATTGGCGTTATAGCGTTGTTTGGTCCTGATACAGCATCGAGAAACGTTTTCAGATGAGTTAAAACCCGATCCATTTTTAGTTATTTTTTTTAACTGGGGGTTAGGCCATTCCCCGTGTACAAACGTAAACAAAATGTTTGGCACCTAAGCAAACTATAAAATGTAAGAATGACAAGAACAAACTATCAAATAGAAGCTTACAAACATAAATTTAAAGAAAACAAAAACAAATACCCTACCTTCAAATACAGGCATAAAGCTTCTCGTGTAAACAATGAAGTCAAATGATTTAGTGTGATACAATGCCTGCCTTAAGTTAGATGTAATGTAATAAGAGAGGAAAACTGAGGATACAATGACGAATGCCTAGACATCAGTCATCAGTCTCTCTGAGATCTTGTTACTTTCTGCTTTCACCAGACCAAATCGTCATATTCTTGTACGTGATTCGTATTCTCCAGATAATTTTAAAACATCCTGCGATTCTATACCAAATGAAATGAAATGAAATATACTTTATTTCCAAAAATATTATGAATAAGTACAATAACCAATTAAATTATATTGCACTCTCAATTATAGTGTAATTATATATTAGTACACTTTGCTGATTATCACACACGGAAGGAGTAAAAGAATGTCTGTTTATAATGTGGCTCTCACCCTCACGTCTGGCAAACTTAAAACTTAAAACAGGTAAACTTCATAAAGCAGTTTATCTACGACCATTGCAATAATCACCAATAACGATGTTACAACTAATGTCATAGTGAGGTTCATTATTAAACCAAATACAAACCCGCTGCATAAAGTTAATTTATGCAACTGGTGTCACTTTATGATACAGGTTCTAGACCAACGGGAGCGCGGCATTTGACGAAAGTAGTGTCATAATGACAATTACGCGATTCGCACATCAGCTTATTGTCGCATTACGATTCATGTTTGAGTTGACTTATCCCATCAGCTGATTGTTTCACAGCGATTCATGGTTAAGTCTGCTAATGTGCCTAACCTCAAATTTGAGTTGACCTATTCATTCATTAGTAAAAGTCATGAGTTTTGTTAAACTTCGGGGGAAATTTTGTCATATATTGTTGGTCGTAGATAAAGCAGTGTATGCAACGATTGTATTATGCCTTTAAGCCACTCGTGAGATATTTAGAACACTCGCTTCGCTCGTGTTCTAACTTACATCTCACTCGTGGCTTAAAGACATTCATAATACAATCGTTGCATAAACTACTATTATGGTATTCGAATTTGATTAGACAAAACAAATTATCATCACTACCTCAAATTAGGGGGAGGTCCATGCCGGGTCTTGTATGACGTCAATTGAGGACTGAATGAATAAACAACCTTGAACTTTACTAACGGACGTAAATCCCAATTAATTAAATTAGCGTGTAAAAAATATCAACATTCGTTATTAGTTAACAAACAAGTGTTTTTTTTTGTTATTTAGCCGTAATCTTTGTAACAGTGTCTCTGAGGGGTTTTCCATCATTGTTTATTCATTATTAGTTTTACATTCTAGATTATTAAAAAAAACTGTCTCTAGAATTCGACCATACAAGGAACGTTGAAAGCAGCACACCCGTTTTGAACGTTCTTGAGCGCCAATCTTAATCGATCTTAAGCGTCTTTTTGGGATTCCCCCACATAAATTTCGAAGCGCGTCGCAACTTTAAAACTTAACTACTACCTATATCCGGTCAGTAAACGCCAACATCGGTCGTGCACGTCGGTGTAGGAAGCCGCGGTACATGTCCGCCGGCACGTACAGTCGTGTACCCGGCTGGAATACAAGGTCTGCATTACGCTCCAGAAGGGAGTGTGACGTAGGGTAGTTACCGGCCTCCGCCCCACTTGGCCCCAGCGTCTTCGCAGCCTTCTGTCTCGTTTTCTCGTTTCTGTGCTTAATTTCAAGTAATTCTTGAGCTTAGTTGCACCGAGGATTTGGGCTGAGGATTGAAGATGTTCGAAGGGGGCTCCAATCCCGCGCGACTACCTGCTCCTCCCATGAGAACAGTCTTTCAAATTCGTCACAGCGTCAACCGCTCAACCAGATTTGTTGATTTATAGCCCATTTGAACGAACAAAAAATTATCTAGCTATTTCAGTGATCAGAAAAAAATTGCAAATAATGAGATTTTTGGAAATTTAGTAAATTATTCTAAATGTGATATCAAAATTCTACACACTGAAATCGCTAGATTATTTTTTCTTCTTTTAAATGAGCTAAAAATTAACGTTTTTGATTGAGCGGTTGAGGCTGTACTGAATTTGAAAGTTAACATTGGCCTTATGGAGGAGCAGGTAGAAACGCGATATTTTTCGTGACTGGAGCCCCTATTAAAATTGATTTATCAGTGGTAGCGGTATTGTATTTTTAACAAATCGCCCTAAACATTGTTTTGGTATGATTTACATTGGGTTAGATCGATCTAACCGCCCTCATTCAAAATTTATCCTCATTCAAAATTTCAAAACTTCCTCGTCTTCGCCCACATTCAAAATTTGGAAAGCTCCTGCACTGTTTTTTATCCTTCAATTTGAACTGGGTTTATCTGTTTACATTCGTCTGCTTGGATAGAAGCCCTCCCGTAAAATATCCTGGCGGTGTTCGGATCTTGTATGAGTGACAAGTGATAAGTAGAGACCATACTTTATCGGAGTGAATGCTTTCGCTGTCGAGTATTTCATATCCCATAGCGTACTGATGTAATGTTTTGCTGTCAACGAGAATCCTGCAATTCATTCTTACTCATCATTGCTTACATTAAATTTCGCAGTTGTTTTTGTTAGAACAAGTCGTAACGCTTGTTGCCCACACGGAGTATAACTTCCATTTAAAACGTCAGTTGCGGGCGCAGCGTGACCGAGCAACTGAGTTATTACTCTATGGTAATTACGTAGAAAGGTCGCAACAATGTGCCGAGCTTTGTTGGCTTCCTGGATTACGACTGATGCAAGCCGAGCAAACCCATCGACACGTGCTCTCTGTCGTCTGTCTACTGACGCACCGTTTGTGTTACGCGATTCTGCAACTTATTTTTAGTCTGAATCCGATTTTGTCCGGTTACGCTAAATGTCCAGTAATACCCCTGTTGCAGCAGACCTGCATACTCAGCGAATTTCAAATATAAAACGCCACATTTCAATCCAATATAGCGACATTAGACATGTTTTTGTAAGCTCCATAAGAATAACATGGGAATGAGTATGCAGGATTGCTGCTACGGGTATATTAAAACTGGGTGGTTTTAATTCAATATTTATAGTAGATCTGAACTAGAAGAAGCCATTTACCAACTTTTATCAAGATAGAATTTTACTTATTTCCCATAAGGTTAACATTGGGACAACTTACTGTGTTCACCACCTTCAATATCTCGGCAACCAATGGACATAGAGCAGTGATTAAAAATACTAAATTGTTTGTTTTTTTAGCTGAATTTAAAGGTGTTAACATAAATTTGATAATTTTTATTTTTATAATATGTAAAAAAAAACAAAAACCCACTTTTCGTGGGTTTACCCCCGTTTAACCCCCCTTCCGGTAGTCCGATCGGGCTGGTTTACATGAAAGACAGGTTTGATTTTCGTGTAAAGACAGCTTTAGCTTTAGTGCAGACTTTTATTCAAACTTTGTTTCTAAACTGTTCAATTTAATCAAAATCATATACACATTATACAAAATTATTTATCCACATATACTTTTACCGAACCGGCTTTACTCGAAAACTTATTTGAAAACATGACAACTCCTAAAACGTTTTATAGCATCAGCATAGAGTTAGATTGCAGTATTGCAGTCCATTGCCTCTTTACGACTCTGTATTAATTGAAACACGTGGAAAATGCACAACTCATTGTCATAATTCTCTTTGATAGCTTGAGGTAATGTGATTTTAACTACTGGAATATTTCTCTTAGACAATAGGAATATTTGTCTTATTCTCATTTGTTGACTATCCGTGGCCTATAGGCTTCTGACATTGATATTGGTATTTTTTGTTACAGGTGCGTGTTTCAAACGTATGAAAACTTTTAGTGAGTATAAATATGAACGTCTATTGCCAGATACTTCCTCCTTATCCATAATTTTAACTTTACTTGTAGCTATTTATTATTTATTGTTTGTAGTATTATCGTTTATATTCTTGTACAGGCCAAAAAAACTGGTTTTCTCATGCCTTTTAGCCAAAGCGATTCCAGAAATATCATTGAAGAGTTTGTGGAGATGTAAATTTGTTACTCTATTTATAAAGTCAAATAGTCATCGCAGCCATAGATGAACATTCTTATAAATCACATTATAGTCCTATAAATAATGGACCGTTTTCTTTAAAATTTAACGTTTTCTTTAATTTGCATTTTTATGTTTTTTTAAGATTATCATTGGTTATGCAGATTGGATTGTTTAGGCTATTCATCGTAAAATTAATGTCAGCAGCAAAAAAATCGTCTTTCGCAGTAAAGTAAGGATTTGCATTTTGCATTCACTTGAGTAAAGAGAGAGGAATTGGCCCAAGTGAAAGGGTTTAGTGGGCAAACGCGGCTTCTTTTTATCAGTGGAAAAGCATCATTCCTCGAAAGGTCAATAAATCGTTTTCAGAGAGCTTCAATTCTCGTTAAGAGCAAGTAATTTTTTAAAGTTTTTTTGCAGCTAATCATTTCTTTATTTGCTCTCGTTCTTTTGAACATTCTTTTGATTCGTCTTTTTAAATTACTTTTCGTTTTAATCGAAACATCCACTTAATTAAACAGTGTATTGCGTTCTTGTTGTGCAATTTATTCTGGAAAAAGCACATTTGATGAAACAAACACTGATTGATATTTTATTTATATTATTTCGACGTCTTGTTTATGCCGCATACGGCAATATCTTCTCTTTTCTACAGGGGCAATTCGCTAAAAATAATAAGTAAGTGTTGTACAACATTTTTTTCTTATAGTTTTCTTAAATGAGGAGACATGTGACGAAAAGTATTTTTACTCTTCCTGTGAGCAAAACTGCGGGTAACTGCAAGTAAAAACAACAACTAAACAAGTACATCCTTTTCAACATTGTGATTTTTGATTCATGAAATATCAAACTATCATAAATTATTGGGCGCAGTTTAAGATTAAGATTAAATAAATAAATAACCAAGCAACTTGGAAACATGGGAATTGTTTCGTTAAATAGCAAATTTAAAACAGTTTTATTCAGTGACTGAAAAAAATTAAAAATCAGTAAATATAAAAAGTCTGTAAAACTCACCTAAACTGAGAGTGTAAGTTACGTTTTTTCTCAATGACTTGTGTTGTGGCATAGTCAGCTGGCCAACAATGGACCAGCTGTGTAGAGTTAGAGAGAAGACATCAAATAAGAGTTTGAGAGGTTATTGAAACTAAAACTCCAGCAATGCTCAGAAAAACATGGTCTGAGGTTGAATCCAGACTTTGCGTGCAAACCATGGAGAGCACGTGGAAATAGTTTAGTTTTTGTAGTTTGAATCATGTAACAGTTATCTTTTTTTGCATTGTTATGATCAAAACTGTTTTAAATTTGCTACTTAATAAAACAGTTCCATGTTTCCAAGTTGCTCGGTTATATCGTTATTTAATCTTAAAACGTGTCCATTAATTTATGGCCTCCCTAGTTCGTGTTTTCTGTCGGAACTCCTATCACTTGATACCATCGATCGTCACGTCACAGAGTGGAGTAGTTAACGCTAAGCGGCTTCCCTCGAGTACCCCCCCCCCCATGTTAGCACCCCCGTATTACCCCCCCCCCCCCCCCGGTAACACTTGACGGTGTGATGCGTCTCCCTCATCCTCCCCCGCAGCTCCTCCAGTGTCTTTGTGCCGGAGACAAGTGGGGAAGCGCCGTCTGAAGGGCTTCTCCAGAGGCGATTATGCCTTTTCATCGCCGCCGAGGTGTACACGGTGGGGGGCTTATTGTTTTGTGGAGGATTATGAGGAATACGCCTTGGGAAAGATTTAGTGCAGGTCATGTTTTAGAATCTTGGTGAAAATTCAAAAGATTTATTACTTAATAAAAACGTGGATTCATAATAGTTGGCAAAAATTTACTTGGAATCAAAAGGAACATCGTTTGATTTGGTGTTGGAATACAGTCTCGCTCCGGGTCCTTGACACAAAGGTGAATTGGAGTCGGAGACGTTTTGCTGAGCTTTGAGCAATCAAAGCTTATGAGTTTACGCAATGAAAGCTTATAACTTTTATAATTGGGAAGAAACTCGGCAGGGAGTTTTAATAATGTGTTAATTCTATAAAATGTACTTGCTCAAAGTTAACAACATTTTCTAATGACTAGTTAATTCTATTTCATCACGGTCTTAACAAACTTTTTAGCATATACAAACTACAGAATATGCTGGTTGAAATCTTTGAATACTTTTAAATCTTCATCTGAAACCTACTACACACAGCTAACTCTTTGAAAATCGATCTCAGTTTTTTATTTTTATAATACAGTAGTGACCTTTTTCGTTAATTCTGAACCAGTTTCTGGGACACATGTCTAATTTGTAAACTCTGTAAACCAGCAATATTTAGAGTTTCTGCATGTGCTTTTAATACTTTATAGGTATATTTATAGTAAAATTGATACAACTATGTAGCGGGAGAGGAACGGTAATTTGTATAGTTATCATTAGCCAACGACAGGCAACCAGACGGAGGCAAACGAAAACACACGAGGAATCCCGAAATCTTAGGAATTTAAATAGTCTCCGTGTCACTAATCTGTAGCGGCCAATCAATAAACTTTACATTAAGAAAAAAACAACAACAAACCAAATGATTCATCCAATAGGAAACGATGTAGGGACAAAAAACAAAAATACTCCAGCTGACTCCAGCCAATGATATACTTGGCGTGATCTTCCGAACTATATACTCGTTGGTTTTCGTTTGAGACGTGAGGACAAGCCTGTCGCTGGCGAAAGATAAGTGAAATTTCCCTCCCTCTCCAGCTTCTTAGTTGTATTAACTCGAGTATAATGATTATAGTCACCAATTTAAGATTTAAATTCATAGATGTTCATGTAAATCGTGGTAGATTCAGGACGAAGGGCAACAAACGCATAAACTGTGGACTTGCGAATGGTCCAAGTGGGACACCGTCCGCCGCCGCGTGTGGTCTGGCCGCGTTAATGGCGTTTTAATATTATATTCTTACGGAAGTATAAGCATTTTTAATTGTCAATTGCTTTCTAAAAGTCAGATCGTAAGAGGTTGGAATATAAAACTGGGTTTGTGGTCCCATTCGTTGGTCTAAATCCTCCAGTCTGGTAATGCTTCAACTTAACCTGAAATAAAGTTTTATCTTTACGCACGAACCTAATCAGATTCAAGATGAATATGTATAAAAAGTAAACTAAAATTCTCGTTGTTTTATTTACCACTAAACTCTGTTTTTGCTGATACCAAATCGTAAAAGAATTTTCGAATTTTTAGAGATTAAGAGGCATAATTCTTTTATTAAGTGGAAATTTTGCAAATACGGAGAATACTCTGTATTTGCAAAATTTCCACTCGTTTTATTATTCGGTGATATGCAATTCATTGGAATAACCTTTAATACTGTATTCTGTATTTGAAGAATTTCCACTCCAATTTTATTATTCGCAGATATTAAATTAATCTGCGTAAATACGAAAAACTAAACAAATAACGTAACGAAAGAGGATTAAGTCAATTCAGCGCGAAACTGAAGTTTAAATTAAGTAACGAAACATTAAATAGACATGAACGTTTTAACTCGTTTATTTATGTTTGAAGAGCAGAGAACTCAAGAGATTTCCTATGTTTCTGCAAAATCACTTATTTATTCACAAAACATTCCCAAAACTAAAGCACTCGGCTTGTATTATATTTGTAAGAGTTTAAGTGGTTTAGTTCCAATGTTTTCCTTTCGTTTATTTCTTATTTTTTGTTTGCAAATTTATTCTTTGCATAAATTACCCCAGTTTTTAATATAATTTACTGTTTGTTTAATTTTATTTGCTTTTATTTTATTCCAAGACGAAGAAATGCTCGCTATTGGTCTCTCTGAAGATAGTTTAGAAAAGTAAAAATCTTTCTTTTCAGTACTTAAAAGTAACTATATCTCATAATCCTTTTGGCATTTTGAGATTAACTGAAAAAAGCTTGATATTATTTTATTCTTTTCAAAATCGATTCATACATAGACAGCGCCTTTATTTACTCCTCTGCTTGTTTGGTGTGTTTGTAATTAACGGGGGATTTGAGATTCCAAATTACATGTGTTTTCAAGGCAAAACAAAACTGTCATAATGTTAGTCAAGAGTTATCACCTGTGCTCAAATTTGATAAAAGATGAAAACACATAAAAAATATGAAGATCGACTAATTAGTAGTTTATTTTTGAAACCGACCAGAACTGTTATAAAATTAATGTTGCATACCAATGTTTGCGTCACAGGACCTCATGCAGGAGTCATCCTCACTGAAGGACAATATAGAAATCGTGGCGGAAAAAATTGTTTGTACCATTTATAGTCTAATTCACAATGAGCTTATTGGGTCGTTTGACCCTATATTTCAGATTTTTCGGGTGAACATTTTCAGACGAAACACCAAAACGTCTGAAACAATTCTGCAACTTACCACGAAACAGTGTATTTTAGTGGTGCCATGATTTCCCTTTTCTTGCCATTCATTTCACGACATTCTTATATACAGGGTGCTCAAAAAAGTGGGGCAATAATTTGCGTAGTGGTTCCTTGGATCAAAATAAGGAAAAAAGATCATGTAAACATGTGTCATAATAAAGTGCTTCGTTTTCCGTCTGTGTGTTTGTGGTTTTTATACACATTTAATAAAAAACCCCCTCATGAACCCCTGATCGTATAAACTGCAAACTTGGTGTGTGGATGACCGCTATTAACAACTATTTTTGTAAGTAGTATCATGTTTCTACTTTGTACCAATACAAATATCACTTGCCATTTTGAAATGGTATAAAGTTGAATTTTGATGCTTCTTACATCAATAGTTCTTAATAGTGATCATCCATATACTGAGTTTGAAGTTTATACGTTTAGAGGTTCATGAAATATGATTAAATGTGTAAAAACCAGAGACACACAGACGGAAAACGAAGCACTTGAGGACATCTGTTTAAATAAACTTTTTTTCTTATTTTTATCCAAGGAATAACTACGTAAACTGCCCCACATTTTTTGAACATCCTGTATATATACTTGACATGGATTCGTGAATATTTCGCAAAACCGGGAATCCTGATTGTTGTGGAGTTTGACCTGGACTGGATATAAAAGCTGCTTCTTTGACCTTATCATCAATTTTATCGCAGATCAGCTCATCTTATTCTTGCGACTTGTGTTCGCCGTGTAACTCAGAGGAAACAAAATTTAGCTGTGTTTCGCTCCCAGGGAATCTATTCAGGATTTCCAGTCCAGCCTCAGACTATCGAACCCTCGCCTGATTTTCCCGACCCGGAGACCCGCCTGATCCCTGGCTAGGTTTACCAGACGTCAGGTATTTCTCCGGACAGTTCGGGTTTCAGGCTGGCGTCCGGGTAAACGTCCGGGGTTGATTTAATTTTGTCCGGGGTTTTAGTCAGCCTGCGTGAAAAGGAAAGGAAAACGCCCGAAATTAAAGGGTTGGTAATTAGTTTTGAGCAGTTTTCAAGAAAGGTTTTACAAAAACAAAAGAAATTTTAAATGAAACGAAGGGATATGATGGTTTCACCAAGTATCACCTAAAAGGTTCTCGGCCGGCCACGAGATAATTTGATGGGGGACAACCAAACCGCGCCGGCACTTTGGGTACTTTTGGAAGCATCGAACCGCGCCGGTCATTAAAGAGGATTAGTAAGGGTTGCCTCGCCACCCGTTCAGGTAGTCGCTACGGGACTGGGGAAAAGGGAATTATTTTTTTCCCTGCTTCCTGTCTGTGACTGCTTATAAGTTATAACTGCCGCCAATATCAAGAATTACTGGTTGATAAACTACCACTGGTATGATTGTATCGGGGGGAAGTTAGAGGTGTCATGCTCAAAGTAATTACAGTGGAGTCCCGATAATCCGAAATAACTGGCACCGGACCTATTTCGGATTAGCGAATATTTCAGATTAAGCGGAATTATTAATGAAATAAAAATAATTGCTAAACACATCGTTTCATTATATTTTGCTGTTTACCCCCGGTCAGCAAATACCGCTAATAAATTTTACGCCCTTTTTTACTTTTCAAATATATTCCCAGAGTTGCTTCCGTTGTTTTCCTGCATTGATAAAAACTCGCGATCGTTTCTGCAAACTTACTTCTGCCGCTGCCGCGCCGAATACCCGCGAACGGTATACACGCGCGATAAAATTAAACAACCATTCGACTTTCATGGTCCTTTAATTTTTTGCAGAGTTATTCCTACCGTTATTTGCGATCCATACGTTTCGTCTATTCACCCGCGGTCGGTAAACACGTGCCGTCGTCGTTCGCGAAATTTCTCCCGCTGTTTACGCGAAATCGAATTTAAGACAATTCACGTTCTTTGAAAACTTTGAAGAATTCTTTACGTAATAATAGGGGAAAAATCCCTCCCAATACCGTTTCGGACTAAGCGGAATTTCGGATTACCGAGTTTCGGATCATCGGCGGGACTCTATACATTACTGGTACTGTAACATATAACTTTTCGGCTGTTAATACCATTTTCCCATCAAAAGAACCTCTGTTTGATTTTTATGTTTCATGCCCGTATTAGCCTATATTAATGTTTATTTTATATTATTTTAATGCATAATACAGGGTGTTTTTTTTAAACGCAAACCATTTTTAAGATCGAATAATGCACACGTAAATAAGAAATGAGGATTTTTTGTTGATCTCTACATTTTACAACTATTATTTAAGTTTGATCACATTTAGTTTACAATATGTGTCCAAACAATCCGCCATTGGCATTTGTATAAAGTTGTGCTCTCTCCATCAAATTCCCGAACACGTGTTGCAAGGTACCTCTTTGTATTTCTTGCAAATAAATTTGTTATGTTTATTTTGAGGTGGTGAATATCCGGTGAATTGTTTTCGTAGGCCTTACTTTTTATGTATCCCAAAAGAGAATAACTTAGTGGGGTCAAATCCGGGGATCTTGGGGAGAAATAATCCTTCTCTCATAAAATAATGTTTTGGGTTACGTTTCAAAAAAACACCCTGTATAAATACTGTGTATATGGATGTATACACAGTACATCCATATACACATCCACACACACAGTACAGTCTAGTACAGTCTGTGTGAATATAAATCCATATACACAGTATTTATACAGGGTGTTTTTTTTTAAACGTAACCCAAAACAAAATATTATTTTGTAAGTACTTGAGTCTCTGTTTGGTATTTCAGTGTCTAGGTATTTGAGTGTCTATGGATGTTGGCTATATTTTTTAAGAAGATTTTTAAACATTCTCATATGCTATTATTATGTATTCAGATAATTGAAAGTATATTTACTATTTGTTCAATTTCCACTGACTCTTTTATAGCTCCTTGACGTTGATCGTCAGTGCATCTAGAAATAAATCACTGGAATTTCTTCAAAACATTGTTTATGTTTGGTTCTCTTTTGTTCAGTTAAATTATTTTACAATTATTGCTTAAATGTTCAGTTTTTAGTGAATTACAATTCATTCAATTCATCTATAAGTTTAATTCTGTAAGTATATTCAACTGGAATGCCACTTACAGTCTACAGTAATTAAAAGACGTATAAGTATCGAAGCGACATTATGCTTATGTCCTTAAATAATGGCAACGATTAATAAATAAGTTCCAAAGTTTAAACAAATATCTATAAGCCCAACGAAGTTGTGGTTTATAAGATACAAACCTAACAACAAGGAATTATAATTGGTAAACACTGTTCTTCTTTGGTACATGGAGTGAAAATATTAATCATATATATTTCAACTGCTTGTGATATTGGTACAGAAACAATTATTGTGACTTGACAGGAAATTAGGCAGTCGACGGCAGTAGAGGACTGCAGCTACTCACTGTCAGGACGCAGGGAGAAATATAATTCTCTTTTACCCCAGTCCCGTAGCGACTACCTGGCCGGGTGGCGAGGCGACCCTTCCTAATCCTCCTTAATGACCGGCGCGGTTCGATGCTTTCAAAAGTACCCGAAATTCTGGCGCGGTTCGAGTACGCCCATTTGATGCGCGACAACTGCTCACCTGCGTCTTCTGCTTGTTCACAAGGCCTACATCATTGTTTTAGCCAATCAGTATTCAAGAAACGATAATGCCACGCAAAAATGGCAGCAAAGTAGCCTGCCGAGATCCTTAGAATCACACCGGACCAAACTTTACCACACCATTTCATTTCTTTGTCCTCCTCTTCTCCCCCCCCCTTTCTTTTGGTGTCAGGCTACACCAAAAGAAAAGGGGTCAGGGGGGTAGAAAATGGGGGAGGGGGGAGGTTTTCTTTTGGGGGGCTCTGAAAATTTATGGTAAACCTACCGCCGGCCACCGCCCGGTACCGGAAGCGCCGCGGCGACGAGCGGCGAGAGGAGCGCGGCTGCGGAGTGTGGAGTGTGGGGACCGGTCGGGTTGTAGTGTGTAGAGGTTGTGCAACCTGAACCCGAACTGGGCCACAGCCTCAGCCCGGACCGAGGCCGCGCAGGTGGTCGTCCTCTACCGCCGCCGCGACCGCCAACTCTGTCCACCACGTCCAAACGAGAAGACCTTTATTTACAATCTTGTTTCGCCAGAAATGTTTATAACCCCCATGTCAAGACCAATAATAGTAAACTAACTTTACAGTCCATATACCAACACTATGACGTAATTTTGGGTCCCAACAACTTTTTTGTAGATACATTTTGTTCAAAGATTCGGTTTCTAAATTTACATGATAATTTTTCTCCTTCTCAGTTCTGTGAAATTAAGCGTTTTTCTCATGTCAGGTTCTTCGGCCTGAAATTTGATCTCGGTATCTCGTCATTGGCGGAGCTTCTGAAGCTCATAAAAATGAGCACTTTATGGACCCATAATATGCATAAATTGACCACGAGAGATGTGTCAGCTTTTTGAGAGGAGGACGCATCCGTGATTCAAGGAGTTCAGGATTTTCCGTTTGATAAACAGCACGAAAAAAGAAGGGCATAACAAGGTACATTAGTTGTTTATCCCTATTTATTTGGTGATTTACTTGCAGTGTTATGATAACTGACATGGTTATCTACTACACGCGGCCTTCAATACCTCAAAATGAAATCGTCCCCCGATCGCTTTAACTTACACGATTGCCTCTTTTACCTTGGGCAGCAAAGAAACGTTTCATCCCTTTTATAATCCTTTAGGACGATCGCGTGCCAGGAACGAGTCTAGCGTTACAGCCCCGAGACCACAAGTGCCTCACGTAACCTACCGCACTGCGAACCGCACCCGGGGCGCTTTCCCAGTAAGGGCCGGGGGCAACTTGATAACACGGCGTTGTACGGGCTCCTCAGACCGCACGGCGGAAAACGGCGCATTCTTGCGGAGAAACACGATCGCGGCGGTCGGTGGACCTTGAAATCGGCTCGGGGAACCAGTTCGGCGTAACCGAGCCTCGAGCGAGGGTGGACGGCGGACGGCAGATGTGCGGTGGCGACATGATACGGGCAGGGAGCAGGACGGGAGCTGTAAGGTCAGCATCGATTAAACAAGCCGGGTAGTCGGATTTCTCCACGGGAAGTTGATATTAAGCTCGCGTAGCCTTCAGTAATGTAGCCAACGTTGTTGAACTGGTAGTTGACTTTTTTCAGAAGACCAAGACTTCGATGGAATGACCAATTGTAGATAGGAGGAAAGCGAGGGTGGGAAGTTTATAAGAGTACCTTCAGTATTACAGTTTGGTCAAGGTTAGCATTGATTAAACAATCCAGGTAGTCGAATTTATGGTTCGTTGACACTGTCACAGATAAAGAACTTATAGATTGGAAACCTAATGCATTTTTTCGTGCCAGTTTTTTCTAGCAGTGTCAAGTTTGTTGGGCTGTTATGCCACCCAAATTGCACTGGTATCAAAGTTATTAAAGGCTATATTTGTTCTTTGGGACCTGAATATTTGATATTGACGAGATTGTACTTGATACCAATGCAATATGTGCGGCTAAACAACCTAACAGACTTGACGCCGCCCGAAAAAACGGGCACGCAAAAGTGCATTAGGTTGCCAATCTGTATAGTTCTTCAACTCTGACACTGCAAAGCCCTTGTAATCTTCAATAACGTATATCCAACAGTTTGATCATAAAACCCGTCATTGGTTTGGGTAGACAGAGGAGTCACTAAATTAGTTTGGCATTGGATGGAAGAGCGCCATTGTTTGACCAATAACAATTAAGCGGAGGTTTGGTGGATCGCTCACTCAGGTCTTCAGAGTTATTTTGAACGTTTAAAACCGTAAAACTACTAAAAATGTTGAATCAGCCTACAGTTTTCCCCCACGTTCGATAGTCAGTGTGCCGGCTGACGGCCCCGGAGGCGCGGCCGGCCAAGGTCACTGTCGCGGCCGGAAGCCCGCCGGATGTCAGGGGACTCTGCCCCATCCGGTGGCACCGTGGCACCTCACCCTCCACCTGCCCAACCTGCCGCCTCGCGCCTCCGCGCTCCACACTGCTGGGTAGTGATAGGCAGTTCGATTCATTTGAATCACTCATATTCAAAGAATCGAAATTTGAATCAATTTCAAATTGATTTATCTGATATAGATTTTGATATCTGATATATGATATTTGATTCATCAGTGCCCTTTGATTTATTTGATACTCTTAGCGGGAAGACGTAAAATTGATACAATCAATCGGACGTCCTTATATTATAGTGTGTTTTTTTGTATTTGGACCTCAGAGTATAATTTTAATTCTGAGTGTAGTTTAGTATGAAGAAACAAAAAACCCGAAAAAACAAAGACCCTACCCAGAAGCCTCAAGATCAATAACATAATTAAACATTGCTGTTTTTATTAATAGCTAATCTGAAACAAAACTGGTATTTGCACCTAGTTTTGTTTTGTGAATTAAAGGAATAACATTCCAGATTATATTCGTTTTATTCGCTAGAAGAATCTATTCTTTTTTCAAAAAGAATCTTGGTTCATTTGATTCATGAGATGAGTCGTTCAAATCGAACGATTCGTTCGTGAATCGCCCATGACTAGACCTGGGCAATCGTTGTAAACATAATTTTTGAAACATGTTATTATAAGCTATATAAACAAACCACTCCCCATTTCCCCATTTCATCGAGGACCAGTCAATCTCGAAACTAGGCGTGGCTCTAGTCTAGTCTTGGTCTTTACATGTGATATTTATCCTTATACTTGAATACCTTTCAACCGCTCCAAAAATCAAATAAGACCAAACTGTTTGGTCTGACGTGATCGTTGAGCCGCTTATCCCATGCTTTGCTTGATAATCGTGGACTAGCGGCTAATTTAACTAACAATATTACTATTGAAATCCATTTGCTGCTTGAAAATGCATTCCAACAGCCCACAACGTATTTCAAGCGATATTAAGTTAATTATATTCAGTGTTTATATAGCTCTACATAACAATCCTAGCTTAGTTCCACTTTGTTCTGAACTCTGAACATGTAAATTACGTTCCAGGATTTCATTACTTTCGCTGGACTAAAGCGCAAATGCTCTACAGGGACAAAGGGAATTTTTACAAAGAGATGGAGATTTCTTAATATGCACACATTGTAATATTATTCTAATTCCTTTTCACGTTGCTGAAACAATGTTCTGATTCTGGAAATAAATTAGATTGAAATGGGCAGCACTTCACTCTCCTAATATTAAAAATGTTACTTACTGTTAATAACATTGTTGATGTGTATGTGAAACATATTAAATATAATAATTGATTGTCATAAACATTTGCGAGTTTTCCCCATAAACATTACAGAGGATTGTGAATGTACTTATTCAATATATATCGGCTTGATTGGAGATAATTAAATTGCGAGTCATGTTTATCTATGTTAATATTGTAATGGATCAAGTAAACTTGTAATATGTAGAGCTCGAGCGAGGTATAAAGTAAATATGATTATTATTCTGCAAGCGAATGTCTGTACTTAAGAGATCGGGTTTCACTCCCAATTACTCAGCGAATCTACGGGATTGATCGACAAATTGGACTGATTTGTGTTCTCGCGCGCCGAATGTGAAATGCGTATAGCATTCCTGGTTCCTTTACACGTATAATCCTATATGACGACTGCAGTATTACTGTTTCAATCAAACCTCAAAACCACTCTAGGACTATTTATTTATTATTTAATTGCGAATCAATTACAATTGAACTGTACTTTGTAAAACTTCGCGGGTCATTCTGTTTGCAAACACTATCAAGAGGGTTCTATACCTGCGCCAAAATATGCCTAAAACACGCTCCGCGCGGATCAATTTAGCGCCTACAGTTTTCAAAATGAAATTTAATTTAACCCATCATTTCAGAGATAAAGAGTTATAGAATTTTTATTTCAAATCCCAAATCGTTCATGTTTACGTAATCTGAAGATACATGGCGTTGAAGTTGACCAATTTTGCTGCACGTCATTTTTCCCTTTAAAACTTCTTTAAAACATCTCACCTCCATTCTCCTCAAGCAAGGGGTGATGGGGTAAAACAGTCAAAACATTTACTCATATGAACACAAGAGACATTGTCATATCCACATAATCCAGCATCCCTTCAAATATTCCAAAGGTTAACTAAGTGTTTTCCTCGATCATAAAAGAAACTTTCGTAAGACAGTGGTGGATTACTGAAGCTGGAGGCCTGGGGTTGATCGTGTAAGCTCATAATGTATGCGGGCTGCACGATCAACTCGACGTGTGTTACGAGATTACCCCGGGTGAGGATAATACAGGTATTACACTGGGCTTGTAGGAGCCTCGCCCGCCCCGCCCGATCTGGAGCATTAACATTTATCTTAATGGGTTTGGAATTGCCGAAACACAATCTAGAGTCGCCGAACCGAGCTGTTACTGTTACTGTTTTAATGGCGCAGATATTTAATCACTCTAATCACTCGGCTAAGAGGGTTATAAAACAACTGGTATTTGTAGTTAATTGTTCTATTGTGTTTTTGGAAACACGTGGATATTTTGTTCTATATCTTAAAATTGGAAACATTAGTTGATATACAAAATGTCGTCTGTATTGGTACTAACCGTATTACGATAATTTTTTAACTAAAACAAAAATATAAAGTTTTTAAGGTTTTGAATGTCATTTTACTAATGCAAAATAATTGTTTTAAGTATACTAAATAAATATCATTATTATTCATATCAGAATCGTTGAACATAGAGTAAGAGATGAGCTTTATAAGCTACATAAAATATAGAAAAGGGTTTCCACTAGGTGGCTTTAAACTCAATTTCCTTGATGTTTTCAAGATGTCGATGCACGCATACTAATGTGCAACATGCAACAACAAGGAAATTAAGTTTAAAGCCACCCAGAGGAAACCCTTTTTTATATTTTATATAGCTCATCTCTTACTCTATGTTTAAAAATTTTGATATGTATAATAATGACATTTATTCTATATCTTAAAATTGGGAACATTAGTTGATATACAAAATTTCGTCTGTATTGGTACGATAATTTTTTAACTAAAACAAAAATATAAAGTTTTTAAGGTTTTGAATGTCATTTTACGAATGGAAAAGAATTGGTTTAAGTATACTAAATAAATATCATTATTATTCATAATAAACTTGTTGGACATAGAGTAAGAGATGAGCTATATCAAATATAGAAAAGGGTTTCCTCTTGGTGGCTTTAAACTCAATTTCCTTGTTGTTTTCAAGATGTCGATGCACGCATACTGATGTGCAACATGCAACAACAAGGAAATTAAGTTTAAAGCCACCCAGAGGAAACCCTTTTTTATATTTTATATAGCTCATCTCTTACTCTATGTTTAACAATATTGATATGTACGACATTTTTTGATTATACTTAAAACAAGTCTTTTCCATTAGTAAAATTACATTAAAACCCTTAAAAAAATGTTATTTTTGTTTTAGTTAAACATTATCAAAAAATGTGTAAACGTTATTCTACATTTCAACACTCTTCGACTAAAACATCTTAAAGTACAGGACTGTGTCATTGAAAACGTTAATTATTAAAATTTCAGTTTTATTTTTGATTGTGACCGGTTGAATAAAGCGACCACATCATGATTCGTTCCATTTACCGTATGAACAACCTCGGGTCGTGTGCCTGGCAAGCTCGGTTGATTTTGATTCAATATGCCTCGTTCGACCAGTCATCCGAACTGCCTCGAGGCGATGTCACAATCAAAGCGAGGCGGATACCAGAATAATCAAAGCGGTATGTCAAAGAAACCCTTCCCCGCCTTGCGAGCGACTCCAGCGCTTGTCAAAGGGGGGATTGACGCCGCCAGGATCCTCGCTATACCTCATCATACCAATATTTGCTACGATATTGCACTTTAATAACATTCCAATGTATGCGGCAGAAAGTTATGTCCGGGGATGCAAGTTGGTAGAAGTCGTTAGTGGTAAACGCCTTGGAGTTTTGTTCGTTAAGGAGATAGAGCTCGGCGTGAAGTTTTTGTCAGGCTTAAAGGAAGAGCCGTAGACGCCATAAAGTTGGTAAAGACTTAAAATTGGAATAGAAATTGTAAGTAAATCAACGAATATAGTAATCACAATTTTTCAGCCAAACCTTTTGTTGTTATTGGAGTGATCGAAAAATTATTAAATAAACACTGAAGCAGACTTTCCAAGTTTATTTAAAAATTGGATATAGAAATTAGATATTTTATTTAAAGTAATGAAATGTCATTTCTTGAGCCACACTTTTAACAAGGAACTTTGGCTTCTGCAGACCATTTTGGTGAAAATGTGAACCGCTAAAGGATTGTTAAAAGGTACCAGAACCCCGACAACAACAATACCGTAATAAGAATCAAGAACGCTATCTGCGTAAGACCTCTCTCCGGGAAAGCCTCTGGGAGTCACCTCTCCGGGAAAGCAGGTTGCTAAGTGTTCTAAGTTGTTAGGCTTTAAGTTCTAAGGGCTAGAGCTACAAATATTTTTTTCACACATCCCCCCAGCACTTTTCACAGTAGATGCCTGTTGTCTGCTATCTTCTGTCGAAGGTGCCAGGGTCGTGAGTAGGGTTGGTGTATCATCATTGTAAATACACCAACACGTTGACGTCTAAAGTCAACATTGGTTTTTGGAAAGATTAATTGATATTATTAATCTTGGGATGCTCTACCCATTTCGGTGATAAATACTCATATTTGAATTTAAACAATGAACTGTTGCACCAGTTCCTAATAACCGTTTCGCGCTTGTCACGCCCATTGCACTGCTGTTGCACAGCGTCGCGCGTCACGACCAGAATCCACTCGGAGCATAATCAGCTGTTAACCAAAATTATTCCAAGGTCGACAAACACCGCGGGTCTAGGAGATGCTGTAACCCTTCCACTCGAGTTTTCCTTGATCGGAACACGCTTCGAATAATCTCCTAACTAATTAGCCCCCAGTCGCAGCAGATGATTCTGGTGTTTTCAGGAGAGATGAGCCTTCCTAAACAATACGTGATGTTGGAGACGTTTTGTTTTGTTTAGATTGAGAACTTATCCTCTGAGGAAACGAGATTATCTTGTAAGTTATAAACTTTTAACTAAAACCAATTTTTTTTTATAAAAAATATATGGATAGATCGCTTAGTTGGTGTTTAGTTGGTACCAGTTTAAATGTTAACTGGTATTGTCGTGACTGCGTTTCGCAGAAATTTGAACAGATACAATGTATTAAAAACGTTAATTATTATTTAGTTGCAGTTGAATTGCTAATTAACAACTTGTTGAAACGTAAACAAAAAAATAGCGGCTGCACCAATGCCAAGCAGATGTGGTGTAGCAGTTGTTGCATAAGTGGTGATTATTACATTAACGTCACAGAATGCACAATAATTTAGGCTTATATAACGAGATATAAACATAGGCACGAGGTCGAGCAACTGAATTTATCAGTTAACTTTATAAAGTAAAACTATCTCATTTGGTTTTTAGTACTTTATATAAATAAAACATATTTCATTTGGTTTTGCTGTACATCCGCATACTTTCAATACAATCGCAGGCCCCATCTGTGCTCACATACCAAGACAAATCTTTCTAGATTGCCTAATCTAATTTTTAGACTAAATTCTTGTAACATTTTCCGTATTCAGTATTAAAATGTTTACCATAAGTGTTAAAATATATTTTCGCTAAATGAATGGTACCATTATGAATGACTTTAAGTTTTTCTTTGATGAATTCAAGATGATAACAATAACAAATTGTGTTCCTTGTCATTGGGTAGGGTAGGCTTCGGTTGTCTCAACGAATAGTAAACTCTTGAAACGATTAAGTTCGTTTTCTAATTTTATAAAGAAAACCGATTCCAAAACTGTCTCGTGAATTCGGGACACATTTACTCTGAAATGTAAAAAACTTTAACTTTATTCGTCTTAACTATACATAACTTTTTAAATATATTTGCCTTTACGCTCATAAATTTACACTTACAACATTGAGCAATGGGTTTACAAGATTTTCCATCTATGACGTGGGGATGAACGACTGTAGTAAATGAAAAGTTGGCATAGTTGGTGAGGAACGTCCGGAATCACTTCATTCTTAATCATTCTTTTTGAGACAGGTACCTCATTGAGGACGTTACCCTGAATATGAGTGAAGGGTGAGTGTGATGATCGTGATGATAGTGGCGCGATCATGTAGCCTTGTTACTGACTAAGGTTGGCGGGAAAGCAGTTTGCCAAGTGGCCTACGTTGTTAAGCTGTAAGTTCTTAAGGGCTAGCTCTAAATATTTTCCCCAGATACCCCCCCCCCAGCACTTTTCACAGCAGATGCCTGTTGTCTGCGAAGGTGCCAGGGTCGTGTCTCCAGCGACGATTCGCTCCGCAGTCCGATGGCGACACTCGCCTCTGTGTTGGTCGCGTGTCGCGTTGCGTCGGTCGCATTTCGTCTCAGTCGATTACATCATGAAGGCCGTGTCCTTCGGGTCACGTGGCTTTATCCCCCCCTCTCTCTCCTGATCCATTATTACACTTTTCACACCTCGCCCCTATTAAAACTCCGCGCCGGATCTACAGTGTTTATTTTGATCGTGGCGCCTCATTGGTAATTGAAGATCGACCGGTTTGAAAAGTGAAGTGGCCTCTAATTAAGAATTTCCTCGAGAACACTTGTTAGTGGATAGTCGTTATTTATTATCGGGAAATGTGGCAGTAATTGCCCACAAACATTCTAAAATCAAAAGTTGCCATTCCAGTATTATTTATTTGAACAGGTTGCTTCTGGTGCGCAAAATTCGACCTTGACGTTTCCCCGAACCCGCAATCTGCTTTTCTGCCTACTTTATTCCCAGTTGCCCACTTATTTCCCATTTTCTCTGTCCCGGTAATTTAATGCCGCTAACCACATTACAACCCTAATGACGATATTTAACTCGGGCAATTCGGCGTTGTGAAGTTGCCGCCCTGCCGCACGCCGGCGATTATTAGTGTTGTAATGTCGCCGCCCTGCCACGCGCCGGTTGAATAATCAGCCTTGTTATGTTGCCGCCCTGTTACGCACGTGAACGGCTCTGTTTAGTTTAATTCTTGTATTGTAATTATAGAGTTTACCCGCGATCTACCGTGCAATGTTTGTAAACAACTGAGTTTAACTCGGTTTGTCTCCTAGAGGTCGTTCCACTTATAACCTTGTTTAGTAATTTGTGATTGCGTCATAGATTTTGATCATAATTGCACATGTAGGTATGTTTCCCTGAAGTATGTTCACATGTAGGTATGTTCAATTGAAGTATGTTTCCCCCCACTTAACAAAGTGGATTGCAGTTTGCACGTCTGCGGTTTTTTTGAATTCTTCATTTCTGACAAACCGCATGGCAAACACGAAGACCGATGATTTTATACATGCTTATATTTGCAATCGTCAGTATTTTCCTCCTTGTCGATCATCAGCTGAACATAAGGCAACATGTGCATCTGATGTGCAGTAGGACAAGTCGATAATCCGACGTGGGGGGAGGGGGGGGGCGGCAACCCAAAAACCCGAATACCATCCTGAGAGGAGCCGCGCGTCCTTGGCCTGGTCCGGGGTCAGGACCCGACAGCGGCGGCATGGACATAGACATTGGCATGAACTTGGGCATTGGCACTAGGCTGGCAGACATGAACAGAAACTAGGACGGTCTCTCGTTCCTCGTCTCTCACAAGCAGCTCCTCCTTGGAACTAATTTAAACTTTAATACTCCTCCTCAATTACCAGCGCCCCAGTACTTTGCTGGTTTGCCTGGTGGAATAATGCGATTCTGTAAAAAGTGTCTGTGACCGCTAGGTCAATTTTTGTTCGCCCCCTTTCAGCTCCTACGCAACCTAAATTAATTTTAGTTGAAATTTCATTTTTTAATAGATTTCCTTCTAATACCTGTACTTGACTGGTTAATCAAAAAGTTAACTTACTGTCCGGCTAATCAAATTCATTCGGATTGTTCATATCAATTTGGAATCAATTATAATAAGTGATTTACGAATGAAATGTTATTGAGTTGTCAAGAAATCAAAGAGAAGTCAACATATGTTTACTTCTTTGTGCAAGAAATGAAAAGCTTCTGGAAACAAATGTTTATTACCCAAGTGAATATTGTTTGCATTATTATCGAGATTTCTCAGAACGTTTCGAGATTTCATGATTCAGCAGCGAACTAATTATCATCTCGCAGCAAACACTGTTATCATCCGTTGCGTCGGCGCTGGTATAACCGATGATATCATCGGGAGAGAGTTCATCTGGAGTGGAATGCCCTCAGACTAATTTCACTTATTTAAAAATGGGTCTGAATTGGACGTATCGTTCATTTTAGTCGTTCAAAAAAATGAGTCCGACTTACAAGGTCAAACAGCTTCTATTCTTCTATTCCCGCTTCGTTTTATATTCTTCTTCTACGTTGTTGTCAAAAATAAGCTGTACTTAAAAGTGTATTCAACCTGCTGCAAAGGCTTCAAAGTTCAAAGTACACACTATTGGATAAACGTTCTGTAGCATACTGATATTGCAACTCAAGTTTTTCCTCTTTTTATCAAACAATAATATTATAATTAAAATACAGTAAACGTGTATAAATTTGACGTGTGAACCAATAAAAAGTTACGTAATATCGTGATAATAATTTTATCAGAAATGTACATTACTTTCTTTCGTAAAGCCTGGCCTCGTCAGTCACCAAAGCCTCCCTATATCCAGCTCTGCGCGGTTTTCAGTACCACCCTGGCCCACCTCCTGTGTACTATATATATTTTTGAAATACCAACTCACCTATAATCGCACAGCCCAAACTACTTGACCTCGAACCTTGAAACTGCATTAACGTTCCTCTCAGAGCGTAGGCACCCGCTAAGAACGGATTTTTTCAAAATTTCACCGTTCCTCAACGTACCTCAGCGTTTCAATGTTAAACTATAGAGAAGCTTATGAAGTTTTCATGACAACCTGATGAAGTATGATCGAGTTTTCTATTTTCCACGGGTGAAGCCGGGTCGATCTGCTAGTATTTGATATTTTCCCAAGGCGAACATGTAGACTTGACCGACGACGATGGGTGCGGTTGGGCGTGGGATGAACTGTGAACAAAATCCTCCCCTCGCCCGATCCGTCTTAACTTGGACAAAAAACTACGCAACTGGTTAGCTAGGTACAAAAACTATAATCTGACTCCCAGCGCTCAGCTCGCTCTACCGAACTGCCGGTGCAACCAGCGAGCACAGAATGAAAAGGAATAGATTCTATTCTGGGCTCGCTTGGTGCACCATTATATCGCATCCCGGTGCCTCTTTGTAAATTGTTAACTTTACCTTTTATTGGTAGCACCATTGACTTGTCAATGGTAGTACTTTTCGGGTTTTGCTAGTTGCAAAATGAGTCTTAAGAATGAATGGGTTCAGTTTTTAACCAATGATAATAGCATTAAATTTACATTATTACCCTATTATGTATGTAGGTGGCTTCCGGAAGTAGTCCTCCCTAAAAATTTGTCTTAGTTAAAAAATAACTAAGAAAAAGAATAAGTTTTAGAACACAAGAACTAAGAACTTGTGTAGAATAAGTTTTAAATTTACACAATAATTATTTTGATTTGTATCGTACAAGAAGGCTCAGTTGATAACTGGATGAGATAGGCTATAGAAACAGTGCAGTTTGAACAGCAGAAGCTAAGTCCAAAAAGTGAAAATAGTTAACAAGGAATTCTTAAGAGAAATATAGTTTTAGGTCTTAATAAGTGCACATTAGTTAATGCAGCTAATGCCTATTACGGCTACATCCGAAAAAAAATGATCCTTAAAACAAGCCCTCCTGGTACAAATATTAAGGGTGTCCCGTAACTATCTGGACAAATGTATATAGCGTTATTGCTTAGGCCAATAAAAACACATTTCACCATAGGATCATGGGTCTCTGGTGCCTAGTTTTCCGTCTGTCTGTATGTGTTTTTATAAAAAAATTCGTATCTTCTAAACGGTTTGAGACACAGCGTTAAGATTTGGCATAAATGTTAATCTTATCAGGACCTACTTTTGTTAAAAATTATACCAAAATATCATCAACCTACTTTAAATGGCGGCCATTTAAAATATTTCATGCCGAATTCTACGAAATTCGCAAACTTAAAAAAATCCAAAATACATAAAAGTTACTCCATTTTATGTAGTTTTCAATTATGACTTATTTGTTAAGTTTGGACAAATAATTACAGAGGAATTAGTTCTTTTCGTATAATACATGAACACTTTTCTCCATTTAAACAATGCAAATATTCATTTTCCAATGTTTTGCATTGTTTAAAAGGAGAGAAGTGTTCATGCATTACGAAAAGAACTAATTTCTCTGTAATTCCTTGTCCAAACTTAACAGACAAGGTACCATTGAAAACTACATGAAATGGAGTAACAGTTATGTATTTTGCAATTTTTTGCAGTTTGTGAATTTCGTGGAATTTGGCATTAAATATTTTAAAAGGCTGCCATTTAAAGACGGTTGATGATATTTTGGTATAATTTTTAACAAAAGTAAATCCTAATAAGATTAACATTTATGCCAAATATCAACGCTGTATCGCAAACCGTTTAGGAGTTATGAATTTGTTTTATAAAAAACACATACTGTACAGACAGAAGACTAGGCACCAGAGACCCACGTTCCTATGGTGAAAAGTGTTTCTCTTGACCGAAGCAATCATGCTATATACATTTGTCCAGATAGTTACGGGACACCCTGTATAACGTTAACGTGTAATCGTTTGCAAATTGGCGAACCCGGCGGAAAGTGAGTCGGGTATCGACCGCGGGCGGTGGGCGAGGTGGCCGAGGATTGTTCGGTGTTCGGCCAGTCGGCGCCGTGTGGCTTACATCTCTCCAGAGTCGTAAATTCGGCCGAGAGCCGAGCCAGTGTTTATGCGAATTATCGCTTGAAACGACCTTCTTCATTTAGCTTTCTGCTGATCTTAGCTAACGCTCTATCTTCTTGCGCTTCTTATTTCTGGCTGGTTGTTTGGGATACGAGTTTACGGTCGGAAATAACCGGTAGGGAATTATAAAGTTTATTTGGCACTTTTGTTTGGCCTTGGGTGCTAATAACGCGGGTGTTATAATGGGCGCTATTCGTGTTTGTTAGTGTTGTGGATGATGTTAGTTTAATTTACCGAATGGATCTATTTTCGACTTCGACTGTAGATTTGTGTATATTTCTTGGATATATCGCGGGTTATTTTTATGAATCAAACTTTTCGCAAAACATCCAAAAATCTGCATTTTCATCAGATTCCTTGATTCACGAGGTCATATCTTCGGTAATGCAGAACTTCTAGGACTTACAGCTGGTGACTTGTAAGCTGGCACTTGGGCCTCACGCGGGCAGTATAGGCGCGGGGGTGAGTGAGGAGTGTTGGAGGTATAAGAAAAAGGCCGGACTGCAAACATTTCTGCTGACGGACGCCTTCACGCGGGTCGCGAGGACGTTGCCGCAACCCGCTTGACGGAACGTAATGTTTTTGAACTAGGCTAGTATCAACTGAATATAGATCGGTCAAGTGCCAGCTTAGAAGTCACCAGCTGTACCCACGGTAAGTAGTTTCTTCTCATCTTCTCTGTAGGGGAAATATGCTTAAAAAATTAAAAGGTATATAATTTGTCTGTGGAAATCAGGAAGGTTAACCCATCTTCTCTTCAGCTTGTATATGGAAGCTGACGCCCGGCTCCTGTCATGAGGTAATCTGTGACATCATCTCTGTTGTGTTAGCCTGAACCTGCGGCAGTCGTGACGGTCGCCGCCTCGGAGACGGGGGCGCGGCGTCGCCTTTTGATAATGAGTATTTTGGCTTTAGAGTCCCTGGCACCAAATAGGGCGGGTGAGTGAGTGCGCTGCTGGAGAAATTATTGTTTATTATTTGTTTGGGTAGTTCATCAACTAAACGATTGCACGAGTAAACACAAATTGACACGTAAAGGGCCCCGAAAACGAAAACGTTAATAAGTATTGACAGGTCAACAAAAATATTTCATTTGGTCAATATCAGCTGAGGTTCAGCAGACGATTTGATTTGTTTCCAGTTTTGCCGCCCGCCCTATTCGGTGCCCGCGACTTTAGATGCTTGGTGTTCAGTGCACAGTGCACACGTTTCGCACGGTACGGAACTGTCTGATACAGACTGCTCGTGTGTGTAATCTGGACCAATCGAACAGTACAGTATGAAGAAAACTCCCATCAGCACGCCCTTAATAGAATATACTTGACATTATTTGTGCTAAAACATATGAAATAAAGATTGCGTTTGAGAATTAAAATGTTTTTTGTTTTACCCTGAGTTGTATAAGGAGGAATTTATGAAGTGAAACGAAGGAATTGCTGAAGCAAAATAATACTATTGATGTGCTCTATTCATTCCAAAACGTTGATATACTCGACCACAGTAAGGGAGGGGGTTTGCAGTTTGCAATTCGGTGTTTAAGTTCGGCAACTCCCAATCATGTTGATGTTGCAATATTGGTACAAGTATTTAATCAGTCATGTGTCGGCGTCTACAGCGAATATTGACTCAACAAGACATAAACAAACAAGAGCTACTTGACATCATACGTGTTTACTTTGGCTCCTCGCTCTAATTAGACAGGCCTCTTGACACTTCCGATGAAAGTAGGTATCTGATCGTTAGAGACGTACACTCTACGGTTAATTGAGAAATACTGTATTAACCAAAATATTGCGATACATTACTTTAAAAACTTTTACATAGACTAATACATTTGTTTCACCTAATGATAAATTTTACTAGTTTTTACCTCCTCCAAAATTTTAGGCCTATTTCTTATTTTGAAACCATACATTTGATACGTTTTTTCATAAAAAGTATATAGTAAATGGAAAAAAAAACTCTTAACCTAAAATAGAGTTTGTAAAAGTCCGAGCACGATTTTCCCGGTCACTGGTTCCACCCCTCAGTGTGCAGGGTGGGAGCAGACGGAGCAGACCACCTGTTGAACATTGACGGTTGAATTACTCCACTACTCTGTGAACTGGCGAACACGCGAGTGGTTCAATCAAACCAACCAGTCGTTCTCGTAGCTTTGATTGTGGAATTGTTTTAATATTAATCGTGTATTATTTTGCTGCTGCCGAGTCATGTGATGATTGACGACTGCGAAGTGCGTTCCATGTTTTTACCATACATTATTATGGCATAATTTAAAAGATATCATTTCAATATATAAAATAAAAAAGTAAATGTAATTATGAAAAAGTGAACACGAAATGGAACTAGTTGTAAGAAATGAAAGGTTTGTTGTACTAAAGTTAGTGTAAGTTGGCTCGAATTGCTCGAATAGCCAACGTTTTTGGCAAATTCTTTGGGTATACGTTAGTATATTATTTTGACGTATGATCCATTTTTTACCATACATTAAGTTTAACTTAAATAATTTAAGCATCAAAAATTAAAAAGTAACTGTAATTATAAAAAAGTGAACACGATATGGAACTAGTTGTATGTTGATAGGTAGTGAAGTGGCTCGAATGAATAACGAATTATAGCCTACGTTTTTAAATATAATTAATTGGCATTAATTACGAAGCTTTTAAGCTTCAGAACTCTGTACTTTATTCGAACAGCCGTGGCACCTGCCGGATTAGAGGATGGATCCAGCGTCGACAAAGCCACAGAGTACAGAGGCCTCGGCCTTGCCGCCACAGGCACGGCGAGCGTGGGCGACACAATGGACGAGGGTCGTCTTCCTACCTCCCTGCCTCCGTCCCTGCGGCGCTGGAATATTCATCGCTTCCACCCGGCACCGGCACCTGGGACCATCCTGACTCCTGACCTTGGCGACTGGGTCCGGGCCGGCCCCGGCCGGGGCAGAGGTCAAGTCATGTAGATTTCGGTGTGTGCGCTCGGTTCCAGGGAATGCGTTTGAAATTTATGTTAGCGGAAGGGTTTGAATTCATCTCAAGTATAAACACGTTTGTCTGATTAAGACATAATCAATCTGTGGTAAGACAGTAGCTACGGTATGTTTATATTAGACAACAGGATGATTATGAGCGATTATTACGTTAGAGTTTGAATGTGGCGTAATGTTCCTGCAATCATTACATCATCATTTAAGTATATTTTTTATTTGAAAAAAGGAACTTAGTAAAGCTAACTTCTGCATAAACGTAAGGTAGTCCTAGACGTTTTCAATGGCGATAAGAAATGTGGCATAATGTTTCTGCAATAATTACATCTGACATTTAAGTATATATTTTATAAGAAAAAAGGAACTTAGTAAAGCTAACTTCTGCATAAACTTAAGGTAGTCCTAGACGTTTTCAATGGCGATAAGAACCTTATGGAGTAAAGTACACTTCTTCAAATAAAGTTAAAATATGGCTACACATTTTATATCGGTAATTGAAACGTACAGTTTCACCTACTGCGGAATTTCAGTAATATTTTAGAATGGAGTAATATTTTTTCTGTACTTAATTTGGATTAGGCAACATTTTTGTGACTGACAGTATCAACGCAAGTAAGCGATTCAGCTTCAAGTTGTCTCCGAGGGTTCCGTGTTACATGAAAACTTGTAATACCATACGATGTTGATCTTACACTGTATTACACCAGACAGTGTTTCACTCGTAATGAAAATCCTCCTGAAGCACCACCACCCCTCCCCTCCAGCCCCAGCCGACAACGCGGTCGCTTTTGACGGGAAATTGCTCGGTAGCCGGAAGGGTCGACTTTTATGTAAGCGACGGCTGCCATTCGCCTACTTAATTGCCAAACCCTCAGCCGCAGTGCTGCTCGTTCATTCCGACCGGAGGACCGATTTAAATGAAAATGTTTAGGGTTTATTAGAGTGTAATGAAACTGGAGAGCTCGGAAACTTTATGGTGCAGAGATTTTTTTACGGATCCTTTGTTAAGTATATCCCATATTTTCGTAGCTTATTAATATATCGTTCGTTGGAATAAACTCATCGCTCTTAAAATGTTTAATTATAGTATCAAATCTTGAATTTGGGATTGGTGAAATTTATTTTGTATTGAGTGTGAGTGCACAAATAATTTCTATTTAATCTATTTTTTATTTTAAATTGATTGCGCTGCTTTAGTAGGGTGCCAGTACCATACTGCCAGCAAGCGCCGATGAGGTTAATTAGGCAGTGTCACCTTTTATTTTGGCGTACCGTAAGTTTGGCGTAAAATATCGTACGTCACTCGCCCGAAATGTGCTTACCGGACTCGCATGGTAATCTTGCACTCGACTTCGTTTCGAAAGGTAACAACCACACTCATCCGGTAAACACCTATTTCCCGGACTAGTAACTTAATATACTATTGCCACATACTTGGCCGCCAAAATCGGCAGTGAGGCTCGAGGGTCACTCAACGTGAAGGTCATAGTCACTTGGGGGGGTTGTGATAATTTTTTCAGCGAGTGATGCAGCGACTAAACAGGAAAAGTAAATAAACGGTTTCGGCTTCCTAGCGATTATCTCGATTCGATACCGATATCGATGTTTCCGGCAGGCCGGGCCCGCGCTGTTGTTGACATGACGTGCGATAACGTGGTGATAGCGGTGATAGCGCGGCGGCAGGTGCGGTGACGTCACCGCGCGTGCGTGGGCGCCGGAAGGCGAGTCGAGAACAATTCCGTCAATTAATTGACCGCCGAGGAGGCGGGTCGCCAAACTTCCGCGGTCGACGAGTCACGAAACGGAAATTCAATTGATAAGTTGCTGGGAAATTCCACGGGAGCTGTGAAATTATGCAGCCGAGAGTAGATCGATATAGGGTATTGCTCCGATAGTCGTAACGAGGAATGGAGGGCATGGAAGAAAATTAACAAGAAGGCACAACTCCAATCTCCGAAGGTGTGTATTATTAAAAAATGACACCATTCAAAAAGCACACCGCTCTTAAAAATATGACTCATTCAGGTCTTACTCCAAACGAGACAGAGTATTTTTAAAATTAAATATAGCAATTCTTAAGACATTTGTATTCTGATCACAGTTTGAAAATAAATTTTAGGCCCCGCCATATTGACATAGGGCTTACGTGCAAAATACGTTTTCAATTATTGTAATAGGTATAAAACTCCGAATTGTTACACCGCACATCACAATTTTTTAATCAGCTTTGGATGTTTATGAATACGCTTTGAAAGTCAAATCAACAACTCCCTAAATTAGTCACCAAAAACTCGATAGATTGTCCTTGGCGCAAGGCGTGGCCTGTTAGTGAAAGAAAGGGTTCGGCTGTCAATACGACTTTTTTTGTCAATTCGGCTGTCAATACGACCCAAAGCCCACCCAACTAAACCATGTACCTTCCGTGTTCTACTCGTATAAATGCCTAGTATAAACTCGTATAAAAATGCCTTAGCCAAAATGTATAAAAATGCCTTAGCCAAAATGCGGAGAAAGGGTTACTGCTGAACCGAATTTCCTCCCCATTCAGCTGCCGTCAGTCGTTTTAATATCAGTTTTCTAGCTAACAAATCCCGCTTAAACCGTTTGACCATGAAGGGAGGCGACCGAAAAACAGTCATACTATCCAGTTTCCCCAAGTAACATTGATTCGGGGTAAGGACAATTCGTTTGGTTTCTAACATACAAACCAGAACCAGCATCTCCACCCTTTGCGTGTTGTTTTCGATTATGGTGGTGGATTCCGTTATCAAATTAGTTATTAATTAACGTTGACCGCCGTAACGGAGTGTGGTACGAAGGTACGTGAGGAAGTGGGTTGTGCTAATACAATAGCAAGAATGCAGCCACTTCCTGTAGTGAAAGCCGGCGCTGGGCGAGCTACGCACCGCTACAGTAGGTTCCGTGGCGGATGACTGTGGTATGAAGGTATTCTGATTTGTCACCGTCTCCTCAATATATTTCCGACAAGTCTTCGGGGAATTCGCTGTTCAAATCGAGTTGGCAAAGATTCAAAAGGATTAAAGAATAGACGTGTTCAACCGTCAAGTTTTCTGGTCGCAGGACTGCAAGAGCCTTACGACGCGTTTGTTTAAGAGGAGTTGGCTAATACTTTTATATTTACTATACTTTTATACCCATTTATTGTTAAGAATCTTGTGATATTTTGTACCCGAGCATGATGAAGATCGGGGATTGGGGATTTTGTCTCCGATGAGGGAATTGAGTAGATCAGGGTCTCCGGGCAACATGGACCGTGAAAAATTAAAAATGTCCAGTGCTCTTAAATTTATATTCAGGTACACAGAGAAAAATGATTAGTTGGTGTAACTTTTTTATAAGTTATACCAACCAATATCAGTGGTTGATATGTATGGATAACTAATCGTAATTGTTGAAGTAACATAATCAAATGAATTGAAAATTGTTAGTTGATACAACTTATTTTATTAGTCATGTTTACCGATAATTATATTGGTAAGATCAACCATTTTTAACTTTAATGGTTGGATTAACTCATGCCAGTGGTTATTGCAACTTCGATTGATGAGTTAAAACAAACCATTACATTGGTTACTCTAATCCACACTTTTGTCACAACCCATAATAACCGCCATTAGCGTACCGCATGTCAAAGATCTAAACCACTATTCCATGTCTAGCAAAGTGTGGTCAAAGTGAATGGTGTGTTGCAGGCGAGGGCTGCGTGGAGAAGCCGCTGTGCACTCTGTGGAAGAACTACACGACGAGCTGCAAGAGCGATGTGCACATGAAGGTGACGGTGACGCAGGCGGGACTCAAGGCGGTCACCAAGGAGCACGGGCTGACCGAGTACTGGAGCCATCGCATCACCTACTGCGCCGCCCCGCCCAACTACCCCAAGGTACGGCCCCCCCTCGCCTCCCCCTGATTCTATACAAATTCATCCTAATTACAAAGCTGAGTTTGTTTGTTTACTTTTCAAGCTTTTAAGAGTCCCAGCCAAAATTTCCCAAAAACAGCTCCCATATAGACGTCCCATGAGATAAGGGAAAATTTTAAATTCAATGTAGTTGTAACGGGAAATGTCCAAACTACTAAGGATTGTTATTTGGAATTTCAATAACTTAAATCTTTTTTTTATAATCAGTTTAAAATAGTCAACTTTGGACATTAATATAACGTGTATTATGGACCTTTTAAGGCAATTCCAGTAGTTTAAAGTATTAATGCATAGCAAGTATTATTGCACTAATATTGCATAGTATGGATATGTTAAAAATATGGGCACTAAATGGGTCCGCGCGAAACCTTAGGTCGCAAAATGTGCACTGATTTAGCATGGGATTTTATGGAGCCGAAGTTCCAAAAGTCGCCGCTAGTTTCGCAGAAAAGCAAAAACTGTTGTGGGTTGGGAGGACTCTTAACAACATCAAGTTAATGGACTTGACCATAATCATTACTTTTGTATGCTGACCGTCATTGATGCTGAAGTCAAAAGACCAAGATCTGTTTCTTAAATGTCATTTAAAAGGTCTGCTTCCAGTCTAGCATTTCCAACAATAAAACAATAGCTTTTGAGAGACGACACTCACACTGGGATTTGTGGCTAGCTGTGAAAGATGTATCATTAAACGTACAATATATCTTTATAGTCTTATCTGGACACCTTGGGACCAAGACCCATCTGGATAACGTTTTACGGTTAAACCGACATTCTCTCAATTACGTTTAATTATAACTTTGATACATTGTGTACAAGCCAATACTCTTGATTTAGAATTGTGATTACTGGTCTCAAAATTTTCCCATGAGAATCGTCAATGCAGTACGTTCATGTCCTGCCGATCACGTTATGTACGATAATCATATAGATCAACATCTGATTACAACAACATCTGTTGATAACAACAACAGATCTGATCAACATCTGTTTTTTTGTATTGATATTTTAATCACTTGTTTAAAAAATGTCGCTTTTGTGGAGTGTTGCCCAGTCAAACTAATGTCCAATTAAAAGGTACCCGGTTAAGAGGAAGTATACTATACATTATTACAAGAACTAAATAATGCTTGAAATTTAAGCTTTATTCGGAAACATTGCCACAATTTGAAGTTGCACATGGCTTTGAAAGTTCACAAATTAATATAATCAAACGTTGCAGGTGTTTTGCTGGGTATACCGGCACGAGGGGCGTAAGCTGAAGCAGGAGCTGCGATGTCACGCGGTGCTGTGCTCCAAGGAGTCCACCGCGCGACGGATGGTCACCCAGCTCAACTCCCGGCTCGCCCAGGCTCTCACGGAGTTCAAACGGGACAAGATCAGCCGGCAGAACGCTCGGCTGTCTTTGGCCAACTCGGTGTACGAGAACCCCTCGCTGCCTCGAAGGAAGATCCTGCTCTCCACGGGGTCGCACAACTACCGTCCGCCGCTCGAGCGGTCCAAGTCTGCGCCCAAGCTGATGTCCATCGAGGAGAGCCTTGAGGAGGAAGACGAGTGCGGTGATTTGAGGAGGTGAGTCGAATTTGTGTTAAACTGCTATCTTGTGCCCATGAATAATCACACACGCTCTCAGTGCTGAACCCTGAATTAGTACAGAAGTAAAAGGTTATGAACGAGTTCTTGATTTTTATTTAATCATATAGGGGACAAATTTAGGGGTTCATAACATTATTTGTGAATTGGTTTTCCTCTTAACTAACCGAAAGAAAGCAATATGTTGAGATTTCACACATTGATGACTTTTACACTACTTAGAGAGGGCGAATAGAGAAAAAGTATATTTTTATTTGATTTGATGACACATTAATTGTTTAGCCGACTGACGTTATTTGTGGAATCACAACATAACCATTTTGATTTTAGGGTTGATAAATATTTAGATTATATTATATAATTTGAGGATCGAGTTAAAACCATTTTTTTGCCTTATCACAAGGCTTGATGTCTGCTTTTTTTAGGTTGCAAATGAGGCTGAGACACAGTAAACAAAAAAAGTTTACTTAACTCAACTTCCTGCCAAAGTTTTGTTCAAGTGTATATTATCTGTGAAGAAAATTTTTTATAATGCAACAAGGAGGGTGTAATGTATCATGAGCTTTGGTGGATACAAATAATTTTAAAACATTGTTGTTCAACCAAATCAATAAAGACCCCAATTCATCATTCAAGGAAAAAATAAATACTCAAGGGAAATTTTTCTTTGGTACAATCAAACTTATCTAAATATAAATTTTACAATCAATGTGCAATGTTTGTAAACATTGGGGAATCTTATGGTTGAAGCCTATACCCAATCTATTGCTTCCAGAAAAAAAAAACACTCTCAGGTAAGAAGATAAAAGAGTTTATGTAGAAAATGAATCAGGTGCCGTGTAGTTTGATCAAGATGCATGGGTTTAAAGTGGGATCCTAATAGACTAATCTAAATGGGGATTTAGAATAATCCTAGAATTAATCAAGGCGACAGTTATGAGGCTATAAAGTTAAATGATAGAATCACTATAGGTCAACGATTTAGAAGTCTTGTTTGTTTTCTCAGTATTTTGGTGAGTAGCAATAAAAACCTACTAAACCTATACATTTGTATCCTTTGAGGGGAGGAAGTTTTCACTAAATTGACAGAAATTATAATTTGATGAAAAAAATATGTTCAGATTAGGGGCGTCCGTAAATTATGCAAAACATATAGAGGGCAAGGGGGTTGAAATTTCCATTTTCTTTTTGAAATACATAACTCCATATAAGATATGAATATTTTGTCTCATAATTTTTTTCCATTATAGTTGAAGATATTAAAATACCCTAATATTCCTGCTATATTTTCCCTAAAATAACGTGTTACATAATTTTTTGAAGGGTATGTGTCACCTTTACAAGTCCGTTAGAAGGTGGGGGAGGGGGGTCTGAACATGTTATGTAATTCATGGACCCGCTTAGGTGGAATCAGTCTTGCTGAAGTTAAATACAAAGAGCAAAAAAATCATAGTTGGATTCATAGCACCGTTAAATATAGAATTACAAACATTGTGGAAATCAGATGCATACAATGTGGTGGTGCTAAACTGAATTGTCAGAGCGCGCTTTGAATACAGTAGAACCTCGCTAATCCGTCGCCTACGGTACAGGGGGCATGGTCGGAACAGCAAAAAGATCGGATTATCGGATGAATTCATTTTATTGACATAAAAACTTACAAAAACTGTATTTCAATTAGAAAAAATTGCATTATAAGTGTTCAACAAGCTACTGTACTGTAAAAAACTATATCTGGACCTAAATAATCGAATTAAAAAATTTATTTATATAACAGTAACTCACAAAAATATTGTCCATATAGTACTTACAGGATATTCTGTGTTGAAGAGTGCAGACGATATACACACTCCCAATGAGCAATACGTCATCGACAGGAGCCAACCTGAACGGAGGAATGCACCGGGAATGTAAACAAACCTCAATTTCCGATTGCGTGGTCGGAAACCGATGAGAAAACCCCGCTGAGGGCGAACTAGCGGAGGCCTATTTTCCCCGGCGACATGGTCGGATTAACCGAGGAGTCGGACTATCGGAGGTCGGACTAGCGAGGTTCTACTGTAATAGGATTTAACATTTTTTCTGGACTTCATAAGGGGTGCACTGTAGGTCCACTAGTTGCCATCGGCTGCTAGGCTTTTAATTAACAGTCCTATCCAAGGAACATGTCGATTAGGTCGCTATTTCAAGTAAATTATAAAGTGTAAGTACTTACCTTACCAAAGAACACAATTTTAAAAAAAACAAGCATTGATGACTTTAAACATGGTTAACCTAAAAAAATTAATAACTTTGAAAAAAATTAAACCACAGATTAACTGACTATGTACTTAGGCTGATAAGATTGGTAGATAATTTTTTTATTATTCAATGCTTACAATTGAGGAAAGAGGATTAAGGTTGTGCGGGCTCCGTTAGGGACGAACTATTCCGCCAGGCAGCATGACAGTCTAATGATTTTTTACTTTATTTTTCTGAACTTTTTTTCAGTGCATGTGATTGGGATGTGTCATAAAAATGTTCTGGTAGCATTCTTTTGTTGAACACGGGTTGCCTAACCAAATTATGCAGGTGTTAAGTTCAGTTTGTTTGTGCAACATTCCTGGAGAAAGTTTAAATTATAAAAATTTTATTTTTTGGGATATAGTATGGAATCATTTGGTCTACAAAATGACATAATTTTAAATGATTTGACAGTTGTGAAAACGGAAGGAAAAATTATTTTCCAACAACATTGAAAATTTTTTTATTTACTTTTTAATTTCCTTGATGTTAGGTTTAAGACATTCATTAATCATCAATAATTCCCAAATATAGGCTCTGTAGGTTAAACCGTGTCTTCCTGAATGATGCAAGGCAGATGAGAATTTTCGCCCCATCATTACACTTTTGACATCTGTAGCTCACAAATTTTACATCCAAAAAAATTTGTTTTAATTCCTCGGAACTTTCTTAATATGAGTAACATAAAAAAGAAGAAAACTATCATAAAAATTCTCGACTGCACCACCTAAAGAGTAGAGAGTGATTTATGGAGTAAATTTTTTCAGTAAGATTAGAACATCATAGTGATTGTACTTCTATAAAAACGTCATGTAAAGCATGAAAATAATTTTTAACCGAATACAGTCGGATAATGTTGAGATTTTCAACGTACTGGTAATCCTGCATGGAGAGCAAAAATATTACCCACTAAATTTGGAAATTATGCTTATCATTTTTTGTTTGAAGTCTACTTTGGTCATAAATAGGTTTAAATAGACTTTCAGTTATATAATTTGGTTAAAATATGTCGGTCTCTATGTTTTCTTTGAGGTATTTATCCAGATACTTATAATTCCCATTGGTGAACAAATTGAAGTGAGTTAATTGAAGCAGTTATGTAATTGTTCATAATAAATCCAGTTAACATATTTCTATACGTTTTAACAAATTACTCACAGAAGAGAAACAACCGAAAATTCTAAAAAGGAATAAAGTAATAACAATTTATTCATATTTAAAACTCAAAAAAATAATTGATTCAAGGAAAACAAAATGAGGTTTTACTGATGACAGGGTGAAAAACGGCCATCAAATTCAATCAAAATTGTGAATAAAAGACAGGAGTAACAACTCAACTTCAACTTTTGAGTATTTTGCCGAACCGTTGAGTTGTCAAAACTTGACACTCAAATATTAGCATACCCCACAACAATTTTTGTTATGACAACCATTCAAAACCCTGAATTATGTTACAGGTCTGTAAGGAGAATAAGAGTGACCTGCCCGAAGGAAGAAGCTTTCAAGAAGGTGAGGAGGATGAGCTGCGGAGGCCTGAGCGAGAGGTTGATGAAGATCGACACGAAAGCGATGAGACACTTCGGAGACAACAAAATCACAAACTCGAGCAGCGAAATGAACCTTGTAAATGAAACGATAGATGAGGAAGTGATGAAAAACGAAGAAATAGATGATAAGACTGTGTTAGTTAATCCGAGTGGGGGCGATGTGATCATGGCGAGGGAGATGAAGAGGAGCATCAGTCTGCAGAGTCACGTGGAGGAGGACGACGCGACGACGGATGGAGAGTACGAAGACGAGCACTCGAGAGTCTACAGCATCAGTGACGACGACCTGGACACAGTCAGCAAAATATCGGAGGAGGACTACCGCGACGAAGACTCCTGTAGCGAGAAAACCATCGGAGGATGTGATGCCTTAGCTCGCATCACCGAGGAAGAATGCTTCAGACTACCGTCCGTTGAAGAGGAATCCGCTGAAACAAATTTGAAAGATTCGGTTGTGGATAAAGGAGTTGACGATTTTGAGTTGGACTCGATGAGCTTGGAATCAAGAACCAATAGCTTGGTGAGAGATAGAAGAAAAATGTTTGAGAAACCGGTGGAAAACTCCGCTCTTAGCGATAAATCTGAGAAGGATTCTGCGGTGTCCGGAATGCTGGTGCAGAACAGGAGAAAACTATTTGAAAGTGTGCTCAATCCCGAACTGCAAGAGATCACCGGCAAAGTTTTTCAAGAAATTACCGAACAGACGGTACTAGATTTAGATAGGTTCAACAGAACCAGGCTAGAAAAAGGATATGTGGATTTAGAAGAAGATTCTACTCCTAGTCTTCAGAGCATTTCCAGCGGTTCTGACACGTCGACATCCCGGATGCTAGATTTGAGGATGGTCGGGGTAAAGTCCAACTATGACTTGGACTCGCTGTCGGAGGAAGACAGTGACGAGAGCGGATATGTCGAGTCGGTCGCTCCGGAAGGCGACGACAAGGTCCGCGACCTTCCCCACCATCAGCTGATGAAGAGCTGCATCCTGACACCCAAGACCACCCAGTGTGTGCAAGTATAGCAGTTACAGAAAACCTGTAAATAGACTGCTTCCTTCCAGAAGTGATACAGTTTACACCAAAATTTTAGTTCTGTTTGCAAAAATCATATGAAAGGTCAGACATTGAAGAACTTTCAAGTTATTACTCTTTTGAACGTACATAAAGTATTGAAATATACAATTGTAGATATGTATAGGATTTTAACTACATCACATTCCTGAAATTACTATAAGTATTATAAAATCATTAATTTGAATTTCCTAAGATTTATGATTTGTTGAACTAATTCTCATGTTCTTCATGATTTTACTGCAAATCATTGCTGTAACTGAGTATTTATTCGGTATTAATATTTCTGTCCATTATTATTTAGTGATTTAATGTAGAAACATTAGTACATTACTTTACCAGTATGTACACATTATATTTATTCTAGTCACTTAACATAGAATTTATTGTATTAATGTTTTATATTATATTTTTATTCCCTGTTACTCTGCAGTTTTTATACCAAATAAACTTCTAATGAAAATAATTTAAAATTATATGTACAATACAGTAATAATTTTTTAATGCAGACAATTTTTAAGATTGATTTTTGTTTCATCCTGCTGCCTTTTACAGTTTTGTCAACTGATTTATTATTACTGACTCTGGCAAATTACAGGGAGATAACATAACATTTAAGATGTGAATTCAGTACAATTACATATAAATTGCATATATAAAGCAATAAATTGACTCTTCTCTTTCTTTGAGAGTCGAGTTTAATCAGCAAGTACAGTGTCTGAAAGTACAAAAACTTGGTAAAATTGTTTGAATGAGAGTTAGCAATGAGACTGATTGAAGGGTTAAATAAAAGCAGATCTTTTCGTAACTGTATTGTGCTTCGATTTACATGTCCAAATACCGGTTTAAAAACTGAAATATGAGTGTACAACTAAAACTTTAATATGTCAATGCATCTTTATTTAAACATGTAATTATGATTGACTGCCCAGGTGTTAAATTTGTAAAACAGCGCTTTCATGAACCTGCCATAATGGCTGGCGAGGGCAATTTTAAAGTATGTACTAAAAGTAATTTGAATCATTGAAAAGTAATATTTATGTGCATCATAACCTACTGGCTCTACCAAATCTGAAGTGCAATACAGGAAGAGTTCTATGATGATCTGAATTGCATTATAGTTAAATGTTGTTTTAACGGCAAATTAAATCTAGATCCGTGTGCGCTAATGATGGACTTACACCATATATTTAGCAATAAGTCAATACCATGTGAGAATCTGGTTCATATTTAAATCGGATTCATATTGTAAATTCGTTTCTATGTGAATGTTGTAATTTTATTAGGGACACGAATGTTTACTATTATTAATATGAATGATTGTACATAAAATAAATGTATATTGAATTTGTTCAGCAGCTGGGTTTTTTCTTGACACAGTCCTTTTAACTTTGTTTAAAAAAGTTATCTTTGAGTTTCAGATATCATTAAATTGAAAATCTCTTTATTCATTAAGTAAACACTTAAGGTATAGATTAGAAGCAATCCTTTACCTACATTGAAATAATACAACTTCTTAAAAAAGGACAGGAAAAATACAATTTTTCAAATCCTAAGGTTTTTCAATGAGATATAAGTTTTAACCTTTTTTTAAAACACTGAAACCGGTAAATGTCACCCAATTATTCCACTGGAAGTGTTGATTAAAAATTTTCACCTGCTCAAGATGATTTTTTGTTGTAAAATTCAAGCAGGAGTTAATGGCAATTTTATTAGCGAATTTCCCCTATAGGGAAGAAGCTGTTACCGTAGGTCTCATGGTAAGCCCTAAGCCTAAAACCATCATAACTTTTCTTTTCGAGGTCCTCAGATGCCAAAAACACCATTCGTTCACTTTCATAAATATATATATATATATATATATATATATATATATGTGTCTTTAAGCACGATAACTTGCGCAAAAATGGTCCAATCGGAATGAAATTTGGCATAGACGTGTAAAGTAGTAATTATTCGGAAGAGTTCGTAAACCAGCCCGATCGGACCACCGGAAGGCGGGGTAAAGGGGGGTAAACCCCCCCAAAAATAGGTTTTTTGAGATTTTTACATAGAAAAATAAAATTTTTCAAATTTTTATTGGCACCATTGAATTGAGCCCAAAAAAAACAAACAATTTAGTATTTTGAATCATGGCTCTATGTCCATTGGTTGCCGAGATATTGAAAGTGGTAAACGCAGTACATTGTCCCAATGTTAACCTTATGGGAAATAAGTAAAATTCTATATCTCGCTTATTTCTCAACATATCTCGATAAAACTTGGTAAATGGCTTCTTCTAGTTCAGATCTACTAAATATTGAATTAAAACCACCCAGTTTTAATATACCTGTAGCAGCAAACCTGCATACTCATTCCCCATGTTATTCTTATGGAGCTTACAAAAACATGTCAAATCTCGCTATGTTGGATCGAAATATGTTGTTTTGCACTTGAAATTCGCTGAGTATGCAGGTCTGCTGCAACGGAGGTATTTTTGTTCTTGGTAAAAACATTGTGGTTATCCTCTAGCCTATGAACCAAAATTATTATGAAAGTGTGGAAAATATAAAGACTGTAATTTCAATTGCAGGAATGGAGACAATCATAATAATTAAATTTCTTATTTAAAATTGTGTGAATATGGCTCTTTTTTGAAAAGGAATAATTCTATCTAAATTTTGTTTTGGTGTCCTGCCATAAACCAATACTGAAATTAAAGAATCTACCAAGAGTTTTTTTTAATACGTCAAACACACAAAATTCTTTATAAAACATATTCATTCCTAAAGTGACTCTAATTACTATATGGTCAAAAAGTAGATTCTTTAAAAGTTTTTATATCAATTAAAAATTAATAAAATATCTTGTTGAACTACTTTTTATAAACTGTATTAATTACATATTACAGGACCAGAGGGTGTTGACTTCCTGCTTTGAATATCACCAATTTCAGTACTTAAAAGTCGATCAACAAAACTTTTAATGACCCTTGATAAACCTAGAATTGTACCGTTTTCCAAGTTCTGCAGTTAACTATCACTAATTCTTAGGATAGCTCACCAGCATAGGGGCAAATTTTCTTTGATGGACTCATGGATAATGATGATGGTATGCCTCGTTAGTGATAAAGAAATAATAATGGGCCAAGAATTGAACCCTAAGGTACACCATGCTGAATCTGAGTAAATTATTTGTTACAAACTTGGGAGAATGCACCACTGAATGATCGCCCCCTGTGAATGACCAATTCGCTAGATAAAAGCCTGTGTTTATGTAACTGATGAATATTCCCAAAATCTGTATTTATCAAACTACATGCCACCACTAATTATTATTGAGAGCGACCATAAACATGGGCGGGTTTAGGTCTTGATTTTTGGGGTTGCCAGGTCACCTCACTTATGAAATTGTATGCTCAGATCCAAACATCAAACTCCTATTCAAATAAATCTGTTTGCAAACATACTCGAATAAATATCTGTTTATTTTAATTCACAACTCTGTTGTAATTTATGTAATAGCTTATTCTAAGTTACGTTGAAAATTGATTCCCCCTTTTCTACCAAACAATCCAGCAAAAATCAGGGTGAGGTTATCCGCCCATAGAGGTTTGATCCATTTGTAAACGATTCTTCAGCTAAATGCTAAATGGAAGTGGTGGATCAATGAGTTTGAAATATTTTACTTGGCTGCTTGATTTTAACAAGTCCAAATTATTTTTTTATCAGAAATAATAACAATATTTTACGTGTACATAACCAATGAATACAATGACATAACCAATTTAAATAGAATCTTATCATCATTTAGAATGTGGGCAAAGTCAAGGGATAAGATCTAGTGGTAAATAAAAAACGAGCGGATTTAGGTCTTTATTTTTAGGGGTGCCAGGTCACCTCACTTATGAAGTATTGTTTGCTCCAGATCCAAAAATCAAACTCCTATTCAAACAATCTGCATGCAAGTATACTTGAATAAATATCTGTTTACTTTAATTGACAAAAACCCTATTATAATTTATGTAATAACTTATTCAAAGTTATGTTGAAAATGTATTCCCCCTTTTCTACCTAACAATCCAGCAAAAATCAGGGGGTGCCGGGCACCCCCAGAAATCTGCCCATGATAAAAAACCAAATTTATTAGTCCTTATCTTAATATTTATGCCCTTAGGGACAATTTTATCAAAGAACTAATATTTTTCCTGGGAATTTCTCCTTGAGACCTTTTATACAAGTATAGGATTGATGGGTGTCACTGACTCATGGTTTCCTCAAAAGTTACGGGTGATTTGGTTTTACCCAAATTACCCGTAACTTTGGGTAAAAGATTAGATACATAATCTTGGGCGAGAATGTTGTAGAAACAACAAACTGCAATATCTCGACTAGATCATCACCTGCAGACAAGTGCCCCATTCTAATTTAGCAAACAAATTTGTAGAAGCATAAAAGTTGTCTAAAAAGTTACCATGTAATAAATATTTTTGAGGTGCCAGCATTCATTTGCTTTTAAGCCCATTGCAAATTTATGGCTGGGTTTTTAAATTAAGTTATAAAAGAGCTTTACACTAAATAAAATGAATAAATGATGAAATATGCACAATATTTGTTTACAGTTTAGTTTGAACAAAAAAAAGTTTGGACACCCTTCCTACCTTTAGGGGGAGAGTGCAGGGGGTCAAGTCCCCCAGTCCAGCACAGGGCTGTATGTACACAATGACCCATCAAGATTTTTAAAAACATTAATAATATATACAATATAATAAAGCATAATGGAACAAAGCAGGTAAAGAATAGCTTTACACATTATTTCACACCGACGTTTATTACAAGCTTTCACACACAAATATTTTTTATAATAGATTTGAGCTAACACACCCTCACTCTGAAAATACATAAATCTAATAAATGTAAAATACAAAAACTGTAAAAATAATCAAATCAAATCAAAATCAATAATTGCTGTCAATTTTAAATTATTGATTCTTACTTTATTTTTATGAAAAAAGTAGAAAGAATAAAAACCAAGTCTCAAAAAATCACTTGGGTCATGATCACTCAAAGAATAATATTTTTATAAACAGATTTCCCCAGTAATTAGGCATACCATGGATGATTAGTATAGACCTGGTGTTATCCTTCAATCCTAAAAAGGGTTAAAAACGTTAACCACTGAAACAAAGATGGTACCACAACCGGTTTTTCAGCCGAATTCAATTCTGAGTAGGTTTAAACCTTTCTTCTGGGTATAACTGTTTACGGATCAATTACAAGAGACTTACATTCTTATTTTGTCATTAGCTTAGTAGAAGCCAGTGACTTAGTGCTGGTAGAAGCACGCACATCAGAACCAGCTAAAACTATAAAAAAAAACTATTTACACTCCGTTATTCAACGGTAAAACTAACAAATTTAACAAGTGTCTTTACTTCAAATGTTAGTCTACATTATACACTGTCATGGTCTTTCATGTGTTTTCTCAGGGCGCTACTTGAATAAAACTTGTAATTACAAACTTGGCAAACATGTTTAGTTTCACCTGTGTGGAGGAACCTGTGATTTGCCAGGGTGTGTCTGTACCTCGTGCGGAAGTCACAGAGATCACACGCAAAGGGCTTCTCTTCATTATGCGTTTTCATATGAAGCTTCAACTTGGCAGGGGTCTTCCACATGGTGTGACATGTACCACATTTAAAACGTTTTATTTTCACATGACACTCCATGTGGGATTTCAAATACTGAGAAGACGAGCACCGGTATTCACATTTTTTACAGTGAAAATTCTTTTGTTGACTGTGTTTCAGTCGCTTATGTCGAGCCAAAAACTTCTGCTTTGTGGTAATAAAATCACATTCATCACAAGAAAAACACTCTCCGTTATGAAGTTTCAAATGTTTTTCAAAACGGTCAAACCATGATGAAACAAAACTACATTCATTACATCGGTATACATCTGCTACTTTTGAACTGCCATTCGCTTTGTTGTAGACTACTTCGTTTACTAAAACTGCCTTGGGTTGAGTTTGAGGGATCGAAGTATCTTGTTCAGACGTAAGTTGTGATTCTGTATCAACAACTTTTACGACGGACGTAATAATATTTTTTTTCTTTGTTATCAAAGTACTTTTCAAAACAACTGATGAACTGTCTTCTTGTTGCTCAGATTCGAGCAATTCAGGATTGATTTCCTCAGATTCACCACAATGAGCGACTTCTAAAAAATTGTCTTGTAAAACTTGCTCGTGAATAACTCCCATATTTAGTGTACTGTTATTAGATTCATTTACATCGTCACATCGCCTTAGAAGAACAATGGGTTGTTTTTCAATAATTTTCAGTTTTTCCTCTCTTACCGTATTGGTTGGATTATCAAAATCGAGTTCAAACTTATGGCATTTCTTCATATGTTTGGATAGATATTCTGATTTGACCCCTCTATAAGTACAAAGAAGACACTTAAACTGAACACTATCATCTAAATGCATGATCATGTGTCTTTTTATTTCTGCCAGACCGATATGTTTATAGCCACATTGGCTGCATTCAAAATAGTTTTTGCTGGTGTGAACCAACATGTGATTTTTCAGCTCATATTTTCTCGAACACTTGAAATCACAATCAGTACAAAATATGGTTGGTGAGTTGTTGTGGATGAGTTCAACATGTCTTTGAAGTGAATAGTTAGTAACTGTACTGAAATTGCATTTGATGCAAGCCCAAGGTTTCTGAATGTTGTGTTTTCTCTTATGATTGCTGAGCAGGTGAGAAAAGCAGGTCTGGAAATCACAATATGGACATGCATATGTTTTATTGGTCTTTGCTAAATGAAAGGAGCCTCTTGAAACCATTCTTTTATTTTTAGTGAATCTCTTTTTTAGAATTGGAGTTTTTATAAAAGTGTTATTACTTTCTGCATCTCTATTAGCTAATGATTTTTTAAAGTTTCTTCTAAAAGCTTTATCATTCTCTATATTAAAAAATTCCCTATTCCCCAAATTTTCATCTCCAGTAAATTTGCCTTACTTATTGGCAACTTTTGAAGTTTTTATGTTGTTGATAGTAGATAGTATCTGTTTTCATGTATCACCTTCAGGACTGCTTGGATCTTGAATGTGGCCAAAAAGCTTCGGCAGATCATCAATATTTATACTGTTTGTAATCCTATATTTTCGCCTTTTAAAATGATGGGATTAATTAATTCTTCAGGATCTATCACCTATAACAAACAAAAGTATTTTTAATGTTAATATAAAAATAAAATTTGTTCGCACAAAATTGTGTATTGGTATTTTATATTTACACTTATGAAAAATATAAAAATAATAAACATACATGCCTAAGCCTTACCTTAGAATCGGAAGTATTTGGTATCAATCCTTAAAATTTTAAAATTTGTATGGTTATGAAAAAATTGCCTTAACCATTGTAAAATACTGCTAATATGAGATATCTTCTCCTTTAACCTTATCGATGACTACAGGAGAATTTTCAAAATTGTGATGAATGTCTCATTAATATTTCTTTACATTTGTTGTTATCATATGTGAACAAAACATGTTTTTTTATGTATATAGTATTTGTTTTGATATATGAAACTTACATGATTCTGATCTTAAAATAATGAAAAAATGATTAGAACAATATTGTTTACTGTTGGCTATAAAGGGCAAGAGGCCATAAAAAGAAAATACAAAAAATTCACCAGAAGGTTGATTCACTGGCCAGCTTGAGGTTAACTACTGTCCTACACTGATATTGTTTAAAATTTAAAATGTTAAATATTTAATTTCAAACATTAAGGGCGGGTTTCAGAGCTCGGGGTTATCTATATCCTCAGACTAAATACCAGTTTGAACCGGTTTTTATTCTCGGACTGTAGAAATCGGGGTTTGGAGCTCAAGTATAGCTACTGTAACTCCAAGAATATCTTTAACCCGAGAGTTAACTCGGTAGTCATAACCCGAACACAAATAGAGCCGAATTCAATTGAAAAGAGAAAAAAACAGGTAAAATGTGCCTGCACACAGTACGCACCACTACCCAAAAACGAAGATTCTCTATAACACCTCGGTAACTCCTGGCATGACTCCAAAGATAAAATTATTCTCAGACTGAGATAACCCGAGAGTTAAGAAAGTTATCCCCGAGCTCCGAAATCCGATTTTTCATGCTAAGATTATCTTAATCCACGGGTTAAATAACTCCAGGGTTACATATCCCCGAGCTCCGAAACCCGCCCAAAATAATTTATTTGCATCAGTTGTAATCATATGTAATAACTTTCAATTAATGTGTAACAGAATCTCTTTTCAAACTACATTTTGTGTGTAATGATTATTTAGTTGCAGTATTTTGGTTGATGGCATGAATCTTTGGACTAGGGTCGTTTACAAAGTAAAGAACGTTTTGTCTTTAAATCTAACCCTGCTGCAGTGACCATTGAATACCCCGCCGAAAGTGAATGAACTGAGTGAGCAGTGTTTAAGGTAATAGCAGTTTACTCCTTACTCCTGTTGATTTTAAGTCTAGAAAAGAGTGGAAACATTTTAATCTGTCTATTGTGAGATCATAGTAGGACTTGACATGCCCTACAAAATCAAGCGACAAGAAAAAAATCTCATTTTATAAAGTCGGGTTCCTGATCTACGATGATTAAGGCAATAGCAGTTTACTCCTGTTGATTTTAAGCCTAGAAAAGAGTGAAAACATTTTATTCTGTCTATTGTGAGATCACAGTAGGACTTGACATGCCCTACAAATCAAGGGACAAGGAAAAAAATCACATTTTATACAGTCGGGTTTCTGATCTACGATGACATCCACCCCAATGCAGGTTTCCTAACCTGTAGGATTTTAGGCAGGATGCAGGATTTTAGGCTATTGTACAATATATCTCAACTAGATCAAGCAAAAAATCAAGTTGCGAAATAATCGTGACAAAGCCTAGAACTTTATTTCCCATAAGGATAACATTGGGGAAATTCATTATGTGTTTACTGCTTCAATAAAATTCATTATGTCTTTACTGTTTTCAATACCTCTGTAGTAAAACAATGGGCATAAAACAATGATACATGATACTAAATTGTTTGTTTTTTGGCAGAATGCAATAATAATTCCACAAATATTTGATTTTTTAAATACTGTATTTATGCATTTAAAACGAAAACGTTTTTTGCTCATTTTTAGGGGACAATTGCTGAAAAACACCTACTATTAGCGCCCTATGATTTGGGAACCTTTAAGATTACAAAAATAATGGATATTACCATTTTTGTGGCAAATTTAAGATGCTTTATTTTTTACATGACAATGCTTTTTTTATGAGATGACACTGTAATGATATTCCATGTGTGACCATTCTCTATTTACTTATTTGTATATTTATGTAATAAAGTTCTTATTCTTATTCTTATGTCGAAACATTTTACCTCCGACCGACAATTATCAATATTTTTACGAAAAACCAAAAAAGTTCCCTGTTTCTACCAGTTGCCACAACAGCTCGCCACATATTAACGGGAACTTTTGGTATTTTCATCCTTAGGTACTTTTAAATAAGTGTGCAAAGTTTGAATATTATGTAACGGATTTTTTTCCAGGTTAGCCTACACCTTGTTCTGACTGGACTATATAAGATTAAGATCAATTGTTTGGGAGACCCATACCAAAAATAGACCCTTCTTTAAAAGATTAGGAAGGTTAGCCATCACCATGGGGTTTAGGGATATGGATATTCTGGCCAGTTTAATGTGTTTTCAAACCTCCATTTGAGCACTGAAATAACCTCGTTAGTTTGGTTGAAGCAGGCTTGTACAACCTTAGCCCAATCTAAGTTAATCCTAAATCCAAAGACCATCAGTGCAATCGAAAACTCTGCACAGAAAATTATACAATAGGACTACTACTTTAAATCATCATGTAAGCAGTTAATGCCACACCTTATATTTAGTCACTTACTTTTAAAATATCATATTACTTTCTTTTGGGTTTAGGTACTTTGGCATTATTCATTTAAATAAGATAAAAGTAAAAAATACCCCCGTTGCAACAGACCTGCATACTCAGCAAATTTCAAATACAAAACAACATATTTAAATCCAACATAGCGAGATTTTTCATGTTTTTGTAAGCTCCATAAGAATAACACGGGGAATGAGTATGCAGGTTTGCTGCTACGGGTGTATTAAAACTGGGTAGTTTTAATTCAAGATTTAGTAGATCTGACCTAGAAGAAGCCATTTACCAAGTTTTAACAAGATACGTTGAGAAATAAGCGAGATATAGAATTTTACTTATTTCCAATGAGGTTAACATTGGGATAATGTACTGTGTTTACCACTTGCAATATCTCGGTAACCAATGGACATAGAGCAGTGATTCAAAATACTAAATTGTTTGTTTTTTTTTTTAGCTGAATTCAATGGTGCTAATAAAAATTGGATTATGTTTATATGTCAAAAGCTCAAAAAACCCATTTTTGGGGGGTTTACCCTCCTTTACCCCCCCTTCCGGTAGTCCGATCGGGCTGGTTTATGAACTCTTCCGAATAATTACTACTTTACATGACCATGCCAAATTTCATTAAGATTGGGCCATTTTTACAGAAGTTATCGTGCTTAAAGACACATATATAGATATATATGTGTATATATATATATATATATATATATATATTTATGAAAATGAACGAATGGTGTTTTTGGCATCTGGGGACCTCAAAAAGAAAAGTTATGATGGTCTCGGGCTTATGTCTTACCATGAGACCTACGGTAACACCTTCTTCCCTATAGGGGAAATTCGATAAAATCAGTTGATTTTATTATATTCCTTTCTTTTAGGTTTAGGTACTTGGCATTATTCATTTAAATAAGATAAACAAAACAGTAGGCCTAACACAAATCAGTTGATTTTATTATACATTTATATGAAGAGAAGTATGAGGAGAAACTATACTAAATATAGGGGTGAAAAAAAATTCTACACTGAGGGCCAGATTTAACGTTTGGACATCCTTAGGCCCAATATTTTTCCCGTCCTTAGGGTTTCGAAGGTGGTAGTCTATAAATGCTTCCTAAAGAATAATTTTATATATCACTTTCCAGGAAATAAAATTACACCCATCCTTTTTAACGACTTTAAAAGGACCCACCAGACACCGATAATTTGTCAACAAAACACACTTTTTGCACTTTGGACATTTTAAAAACGATCCATGGGTGACAGCAATCACCGACAAAACACCTGGTTTGCACTTAAAACAATTTTAAAAAGCTCCACAGGCAACAGTAAATGTCCGCTACCAAAACAAAATGTTTACATAATAAAAAATTGAAAAGACTTTCCGAGTGGGCAAATGTTGTCAAGATAAAAATTTTGCTGTTTGTGCATTTTGAAAAGGTTCCACAAGTGGTGCCAATCGCCACCTATACACACTTTTTGCATGCTGAATTTAAAAGGCTCCCCAGGCGCCGGCAAACGCCTTCAAATATATATTTTGTATGTTGGTCAGTTTTAATTGGGGGAAAACTCCACCAATACACAAGTTTGTCATTAAAGCGAATTTCCCCAATAGGGAAGAAGCTGTTACCGTAGATCTCATGGAAAGACCTAACCTAAGACCATCATAACTTTTTATTTTGAGGTCCCCAGATGCCAAAAATATTTCGGTTTTACCTTTTTCAAGCTAAATAACAAACATGTATATATATATATATATATATATATACATATATGTGTCTTTAAGCATGATAACTCATGTAGAAATAGTCCTATCTGAATAAATTTGGTACATGACGTGTAAAGTAGTAATTGTTCAGACGAGTTTGAAAACCAGCTCGATCGGACCATCAGAAGAGGGGAGTAAGGGGGGATAAAGCCCTCCAAAAAAGGGTTTTTAGGTTTTTGTACGTATAAAAAGAAAATTATCAAATTGTTTTAGACCATTGAATTCAGCTTGAAAAAATAAATAATTTAGTATCTTAAATTATTGCTCTATATTTACATTGATTACTGAGATATCGCTAGAGGTAAACAAAGTACGTTATCTCAATGTTAACCTTATGGGAAATAAAAAAATCTAAGTGACGCTTATTTCTCAATTTATTGTATTGAATCTTGGTATATGGCTTCATCTAGTTAATATCTACTGAATTATAGCAAAAAATATCCACATTTCACATTTCCATGGCAGCAAACATACATATCTTACGCTTTTCCCATGTTATTCTTATGGAGGAAACCATTTTATGCTTATTTAGGAATTAAGTTGATTTTACTTGATTCGAGGCTCTGTCTAAATGATTTCTTATTTAAAATTCGCTGAGTATGCAGGTCTGCTGTAACGGGGGTGTTGGACTATTTGAGAGGGCTCAACGGGCGCTGCTGTGGTCGCTAGACTAGCAATGATCTTCGATATTCAAAGTTGCCCACGGATACCACTTTATTCCCATGGTTTCCCACAGTTGCTGGCACTTTTATCTATAGTTGCCCATCGTCCACAATATTCCTGTTCAGAACATCAAATAAATAGTACTAGAATCAGTCATAAAATTTAAGTTATGCCTAATGTCTTATTTATTTGGCGACTGGACTACAAAACATAATGCCAAAATACCAAATATGCCACTCTTTCCCTCCCCTGGCTCCCCTCTTATAATTTAGATAGAATAACCCATAATCTTTCCTGTATGGCAAAAGTTCTACACAAGGGGGGATGATCGATTGTGAGACACTAGCAACTGATCAGAGGGGTTCATTGCAACAGCAAAGGGGAGGATGAAGTTTTTGGTGAGAAATTGGCAGTTTCACACTGATAACATTTTCTGTTGTTAACTTACTGGTAAACTTAATTGTTCACTTTCCAATGGTTGTCTAGAAATTAAAAATTTAAAAAATGTAGGAAATTTTGCACTGATTCCGGAAATGATAGTCGTTTTCTGCGGAAAACGTCGGAAAATGCCGGAAAATCGGAAAAAACCGGAAAAAACTTTTTTTATGGAAATAGGTCATGTGGGTACTCAAATTAATCGGGAGAATGAGCTGAACAAGAATCCATATGCAAGAATTTTCAAGATCTGACGGATATTAACGGAGATACGGCCGGAAAAGCGACGGAAAAGCCGAAAACAAACTTTGTCTAAAACATATGTATCATGTAGGTACCGTACTCAAATTAAAGGAAATTGCACGCTGAACAATAATCTTCAGTAATTTTCACGATCTGACGAACAAAAGACGAGATAAAGCCAAAAAACATAAAAATTGATAAATCAACTTTTGTTTAAGTTATGCAAAGATGGATTAGGCTGGAATAAATTAGAAAGGGATTGGTTATGTTGGTTTAGGTTGTATTTGGTTTGGTTAGGTTATGTTAAATTGTGATAAGAGTTGCATTATTTTAGGTTATATTAGGATTGGTTTAAAACGTTACGTTAGGCAAGGATAAGGTTGGTAAAAAGAATGTGATATTATAATCCTAATCTAACAATACCAAACCTAATTTAACCCAACCAAACCTAATAGGGATAACCTAGGGAGGGCCTAACCAAATTCAATATATAACCTAACCAAACTTAATTTAACCTAGTCAAACCAAACCTAACATAGTCTAACATAACCTAACTAGACCTAACATAGTCTAACCTAACCTAAACTAACCTAACCTAGGCTTAGATCCCACAGTTTAGCGTAACTCACCTAAAACTACGTAACCCATTTTATGCAAATCCATGACTTTTCCGGCACGTTTCCGGCCATAACTCCGTTAATCCGCGTCTGATCTTCGACATTCTTGCATATTCTTCTTTATCTTTACCTCCCAATTAATTTGAGTACCCACATGACCTACTTCTGAGCCAAAATTATTTTATCGTTTTTCCGATTTTCCGGCATTTTCCGACGTTTTCCGTAGGAAAAACTATCATTTCCGAAATCAGCGCAAAATTTCCTACATTTAAAAAAAAAAAATTTTCAATTTCTAGACAACAATTGGAAAGTGAACATTCACCCCTTAGGTACTTAAATCTAGTGTTATGGGGGGGGCCTAAAGATTTATTATATTTCGGTTGGGTTTGTTATATTTGGTGTGAGATAGCCTAATCGAATATTTGACAATAGTTTCGGTTATTGTTATTCGTTGTTATCGATGTTTCTTTCAATACTGATGGTTGTCGGAACAGTGTATTGATTCAGTTAAACATGATAGATTGAAAGTTGATATCGAATTACCAAAATTTTAGTATACGCGAAAACAAAGTGATCTTCGCTCATGCTAAATTATATGGAGAAGTTCAGTTACTAAAGCCTGAGTAAAACACAAAAGTTAGACAATATTTAGTGTAAACATAACCTGTGAAGGCAGAAGATCAGACATGAAACTCTACCCCATAAGTTAGGTTTTAAACAAATTAACAAAAGGTACATCTATCTGATGTGTAGTTGTAATATCACTGAGAAACTCATTCCCCATAAGTTAGGTTTTAAACAAATTAACGAAAGGTATCTGATGAGTAGTTGTAATATCACTTAGAGCAGTGTTTCACTTAAGAAAAATTTACTTTGGGTTTCACTCACACCTACCTTTAAACTCCTAAAGTAACCTTTGGCTACCGTACATGGGTCGAGCAGAGGGCGAGTATCCTCGTAATCGGTTTCAATTAAATCAAAAATCTTTAATTACTTAAAAATGGTGTGGAACCGAAATCTGTAACTCAATGTATTTATAGGTTAGGTTTTTATTTATTTATTTTTTTATTTTTTACTTTCTTGTACCAAGGAGGTTAGAAACGAAAACTAGAAGCAAAGCCATGGAGTAGGATCCACCTAAGTTGACCAAAGCATGTACTAATCATCTCATCAAAAAGTTTTATGCAAGTCACATTGAAAACATTGTTGGTTATATATGGTGTCTGTTTACATTTTCTCAGAACTGTCAAATCGCCACGTTGCATTTGCTTACAATGTTGCTATAGGTTATAAAATGTTTACAATATTGCGTATTTTTAGAATTTTTGATTTTCATTCAACGTTTCTAAATAGTTGCCAAAGTTTGATTCTATTCTATTTCTTGATTTACATGTATTTTAGTTTGTTTAACTGCTTGTTTATTTTTTCCAGGGCCAATTTTAATAAGTTTTTACCGCAATATGAAACGATCTCTCTTATCAGATGCTGACTTGCAGCAAGTAGTACTGGCTATTAAAAAACTCGCCTATTTTTCATCATACATATTATTTAATAATAAAATCTAAGACTATTAATCATGCCGCATCCATGACACGCCCTCTCCGTGTTAATACGTACTTAATTTGAAAAAACCCATCAGTAATATTTTAAGTTGCGCAAGAAAACTTCCAGTTGCAATACTGCATCGGAACTTTCACTTTAGTGCAAGTGCTATACTAAAAGGGAACCCACCAGTTGACCGAATTGATATTTGCTCGCCGTGACACTTGCCCACTTAAAAAAAATTAAATTAAATAAATAAATAAAAGCTTGAATCCACTTGGTCGAATTGATAATTGGTGGTTGTGCCATTTCCCCAACTTTTTAAATATGAATATTAATAATTAAATAAAAAACTGAAACCACTTGTTCGAATTGATACTTGTTCGCTGTGACAGTTGTCCGACTTTATAAAAATATTAAGTATTAAATAATTTACGATTGACCGAATTGATAGTTGCCCTCCGTGACACTTGCCCACTTTTTAAAATTAAATTAAAATAAATAAATAAGGGCCTGAATCCATTTGGTCGAATTGATAGTTGGTCAATGTGACAGTTGACCGACTTTTTAAAATTAAATAATAATAATTTAAAATATTTGACGGTTGACCGAATTGATACTTGCTCGCAGTGACAGTTGGCAGAGGAGTGGAGGGGGCAGCAAGGAGAGGGAGAGGGCCGGGCGCCCAGCTCCTATTCGCCCAGTGGGAACATGCCCACATGGGCCGTCCAATAGCAGAGAATAGGGGCATTACGCCCCGCCCTCTCCCTCTACGCGCTGCCCCCTCCTCTCTTCCAACAACTGTCACTGCGAGCAAGTATCAATTCGGTCAAATGACAATATTCTAAATTATTATTATTTAATTTCAAAAAGTCGGTCAACTGTCACATTGACCAACTATCAATTCGACCACATGGATTCAGGCTTTTATTAATTTATATTAATTTCATTTTTAAAAGTGGGCAAGTGTCACGGAGGGCAACTATCAATTCGGTCAACTTTCAATTATTTAATACATAATATTTTTATAAAGTCGGACAACTGGCACAGCGATCAAGTATCAATTCGACCAAGAAGTTTCAGTATTTTATTTAATTATTAATATTAATATTTAAAAAGTTGGTGAAATGTCACAACGACCAATTATCAATTCGACCAAGTGGATTCAGGGTTTTATTTATTTATTTTATTTTATTTTTAAAAAGTGGGCAAGTGTCGCGGCGAACAACTATCAATTCGGTCAAATCGTTAAGTATGTTTTCGGCACAGCTGGATTTTATGCTTAAGTTCGTAAGAAGATAATAGTTTGTTTACTTTCGTTTTGGCCAACTTAGGTGATTCCTACTCTACCTCATAAATATGTGACCCGCCAAGGGAAAAGGGACCTTAAGGGCCACGTCACACTGGTCGAAGTTATTATTATTACTCTATGCACTGGTCGAGTAGGAGGGCGAGTTAAACGAGCGAGCTAGACTCGACCGTCAACTCGACCAGTTTAAACCGAACTTTTTGAAATGGGCAAGTCGAGTTAACAATTCTAAACAATAGGAATCAGCTGATCCTATATCGACCAATGTGACGTGGCCCTAACTTCCATTTTTTCGAAATTGAGTTATTAGTATATCCTTAATCTACATTAAACACCAAACAAACTGGTGAAAGAATGAAAGAAATTAATCCACCATTGAATTTGTGTCAACTGTTTGTATTTTTTGTCAAATGTTACAGAAATAGATGTAATGAAAAAAACACAACGTCTTAAAGACAAAATGTCTTGTTACATGATAAAAACTAAAGTTAATTTTAATTTTATACTCAAATAAGAATTTACTATAAAAATATTAACAAAATATGACATTATAAAGGTGTCTTGAGCTTTTACTGTTTTTTTGTTGACCTTCTGGTACATGTTTGTTTGTTTTGAAACTTCACTTGGACCAGGCGCGGAACTACGTCGTCGACTACTTCTTTTGGAAGATCCTGTATATTTTCATGATCTGATTCCTGGATCAGGGCTAAGCAAGTCCTGCATTTATTCCTCACAGAACTCTCGGATTTTCTTCACTTCAAAGCGTTAAAGTAGCATCGGGGATGTCAAGGTCTCCTTTCTCCAGATTGTAAGGATTTCAAAAAAAAATTTAACCATTTCAATAGTTAAATTCAGGTGTAAGGTGGTCCAAATATTGTTTGGAAACAATAAACATTAAGAAAAAATAAAAATCAGAAAATGTGTTTTTTGACCCTATTCTCTAAAACTTGCTGTCCTGTAAAATTTTGTCTGGGAAGATAAGGTCCCTTTTCCCATGGCGGGTCACATATATATAAACATTAGCATTGACTTTGAATGTAGAAGACTACATTCAAAGTCAATGTCACTAGCTTTAGCCATCGTTGCAACATAGATAAAAAGGGATATAAAGGGCTTTATATCCTTTTATCTGTGGCTACAATCTATGGTATTTCTATATTTCACAAGTAAAAATCAAGGCCACATATCTGAAGAGCACATGTCTGAGGTGTCATTTTAAAGCTTATAATGTAGTGCACCGAGGGATGATAATTAAAACAGGCATTTCTTTTACGGCTTCGACCCACCAGGTTTTTGATTTATTTCTAAAGGGTGTTTTCAACGCTTTAGTGCTGACCAACTTGCGTTTAACGGTTTTAAAATGTGATTATGATTTAACAGCTGATTACCTTGAGACGAATTTTTAACCAGTCAGGTTAAACAAAAATAGTTTATTTCTACTAACAGCCTTGATAATCCTATACTCTAAAACAAGCAATGTTTGTACGGGCAACATTTTTATTTCGTCCTAGGATTTTTGATTTTTTCGTTTAAGTTGGAGTTTTAGACCACCAGAAATCGATTGGAGTGGTCTCAAGGGTTTGCGTCCTACAGCCCTTCAAAGTGCCCATCGTCATGGGCATTTTTTGTTGCTGCATTTACCCAAAACAACTGATTCAGGTTGTTTTTAATATGTGCAGGTTAGAAAAATCATTTGATTTGTAAATAGCTGATTTTAAATTTTTTAAAGGGTATTTTGAATTAATTGATTGAATGAATATTTATTTATCGCAAGACCACTGCACTCCAACGAAGCGACAGAAAATGTAACGACCAACTTCAACGGCACTTCCCTTCTGTGGCTGTTTATTTCAATAGTACGTCGTCAATGTGTTTATCAGTGTTGAACGAGACCGATTCAACACCTTTTTGCTGGGACAGAAAAAGCTGAAGGCTCAGCTCTATAAAGGCGTTGATACCATGATCAAACAATGCTATAGTTATGAAAAAAAAATTAACTAAAACAGCTGAATCAGCCGGTTGTTTTTATCTAATACGAGCAAAGCTCAGTCCCTGGTACCATCAATTTTAAATTATCAATATTTATTACTTACGTAACAGCCTGTAGGTATCAAAATTATTTGCTGATTATGCCGAACATGTTTCGAGGAATCTATTCCTTATCATCAGCGGCAAATCCAAACTCAATTAGCCCACATTTCTGTAGTTGTCATGTTATAAAATGTTGTCGTAACTGTACCACTTAAACATTTCACAAAACTGTTGTCGTTTTTGAAAAAAAGTGTTAGTGTGTAATCTTTGTAACAGTTTTCAATGGAGATAATATGCTTTTTCTATCCATTTATTTAGTTTATGATATTTAATTTATAATCTTTAAACATATTTTCAAAATCATAGCTCCAAACAAAGACACTACGGTACTCCGAAAGAGCACACAGTAAACATTTTTGTAGGTGAGATGCGTCTTTTCGGAAATATGCTTTCTAAGTTATGAATTTCGGGATTACGCCTTGATTAGTGACCTGGGAGTGCTAATCAGAGTTACCTTTTGAAGACCGTAGTATTGTGCCCAAAGGACCAGATCCTGCTTCATGTCATCTTTATTTTTGATGACATAAACAAAGCAAAACTGGTCCATGTGCGTTAAATTCAATCAAGGGATCCTTTTCGTTTTAGTTCGCACAGGCATAATTTCTTCGGCTATTATGTATGTCAATAACTTAAATACCGGCTCATATTCGTCTCCGTAACTCAAAGGACATAATGCGAGACTGAGTCAGTTAAGAGATTTGCTCGCCAAAAAAATGGACTCCTAAGTAGCGATAGTAGCGATGCATAAGCACTGGATGGAGAAAGAGTCATGTGTAATTGTGACTGTACGTGAAATTCATACTTTGGAATCGAAGTTTAATAGCCACAGGTTGAATCGTATCTGTTATTTCAAATCATCTTTGTTCATGTACAATATATAAAAAGAGACATCGAATAGTGTCAAGAGAAGCACAAATACTTGAGATGGCTACAGTACACACAATTTACAGAACGGTAATGTTGTTAAACGCTAAAATCATATTTATTTTGAGCAGTTTACTTTTACTGTAGGTTGAATTATAAAACCATAGTTGAAGATTCATAAGTTAAGAGTAATGAAATTTTTTTTAGGGTTTGTCGATTATAGTAATTTTAATTTTACTATCCAGGCCCTTCCAAGAGGAAATCGGCCATCATCCTTAGGTCTTGATCTTCTCAAGGGTCTGCAGCTTCCTGAGGATGACAAGTGAGCTGGAAAGCTAAGATGTGAATGTACTGTGCCCTGTAAATAAACAACATGTACCTGAGATTTGTTTCTTTTCAGCAGTTGTTCGTACTTTTTAGCACCTAGCAAAAAATTGTATTTGCACATATGTTACATAAGACTTGAACTAAGAGGAACCACAACGACCAAGAAAAGAGTGAATACCCCCGTTGCAGCAGACCTGCATACTCAGCGAATGTCAAATGCAAAACAACATATTACAATCCAACATAGTGAGATTTGACATGTTTTCGTAAGCTCCATAAGAATAACATGGGGAATGAGTATACAGGTTTGCTGCTATGGGTATATTAAAACTAAGTGGTTTTAATTCAATATTCAGTAGATCTGAACTAGAAGAAGCCATTTACCAAGTTTTATCAAGATATGTTGAGAAATAAGTGAGATGTAGAATTTTAGGTACTTATTTCCCATAAGGTTAACATTGGGACAACGTACTGCGTCTACCACTTTCAATGTCTCTGTAACTAACGGACATAGAGATATGATTCAAAATAATAAATGTTTTGTTTTTTGGGCTAAATTCAATGGTGCCAAAAAAATTCAAACAATTTTACTTTTCTATGTAAAAAACTCAAAAAACCCATTTTTGGGGGGATTTTGCCCCCCTTTACCCACCCTTCCATTAGTCCGATTGGGCTGGTTTACGAACTCGTCCAAATAATTACTACTTTACAAATCCATGCCAAATTTCATTAAGATCGGACAATTTTACACGAGTTATCGTGCTTAAACACACACACACACACACACACACACATATATATATATTTATGTATTTATATTAGGTACTAGTACCTGATGGACTGAGCCTTGCTCGGTATATTTCCATGTTTATCACTTCATCTAATTACTATCGAACATTTCAGCGTCATAAAATTTATAAATAAAAATCTTTTTATTACTCTATGCAATATTTATGCCACACGCTATATTCTCTCTAGATGGCTGTAGTTTGCAATCAGCTGTTATGATTACTTCATTTTTTTACACTTTCCTTGTTTATATCATGCTATCATGGGAACTCATGAGGCCAATGTTAAAATTTTACAACTTTAAAAATCATTTTATTACATTATTAGATTTTCTCTGGCTGAGTTATCTGCATAGAACAAGTTTTTGAGTCATAAACTACTTATTTCCAGACTTTGAGGGAAATCCTCGGAGCCGTTTTTGAGATCGTTCTGCAAACATACAACCAAGCAAGCAAGCAAGCACTCGCGCAAGATAACATTACTCATATCAGAGTATAATATACTAGCTGAGCCGACAGACGTTGTCCTGTCTTGAATAATTTGTTTTAGTTTGAATACATATCAAAACAGTCATATCAATAACATAGCTTTTATTCTAAAGCTTTTATGATATGCAACATTGTTAATTTTGTTTTCTGGCGCAAAAATTATTTTTTCAGTGTTCCATATTTATTTATTTATTCATATATTTATGAAAATGAACGAATAGTGTTTTTTGCTTCTGGGGGCCCCAAAATGAAAAGTTATTATGGTCTCGGGCTTAGGTATTACCATGAGTACTACGGTAACAGCTTCTTCCCTATAGGGGAAATTCGCTAAGAAGCAAGAGAACAAGTTCTCTCAGTTCAAGTCTTGCATTATATAAATTTTCCTTTCTTGAATGTTTAATGTAACAGTGTTTTAAGATCTATTTAAAAATGTATGCTGATTATTTGATGTCAATTATTTAGCAATATTAGAGTCCGTTTTTAGTAAAATTGTTGAAATATTTTAGCATGTCATCTTTTGGTGTGACACTGCCTTGGATTGTTGCTGTTACACATTTTCTATTAAACTGTGTTGTTATTTTATGTCTCTTTGGCTGTGGTTGAATGGAAGCTTGCATGACATTCAACTTAACAATAATTCTTATTTTGACGCGTTTAGATTCACAATTTTGCGATGTCCTGTATATAAGTTATATTTAAATAGTTAACATCTTTCTCTAGAGCTGTAGTTCATGGTTTCAGGATTTTTGCTAGAAGTCACCCGTTGCTTCGCCCAAGTTCAATGAAGCTAAGGAAGCAAAAAATAAATTTTCAAGAGATTTTGAGAAATTAAAATATGCCCATATCCTGCTCCACATAATCAGGAAGAAATAAACCCCTACCAAATTTTTGGTTGGAAAGTTTAGGTGAGATGGAACATCAAACAAACAAACTCACTAACTTTCAGATTTATAATATTATAAGGATCGATCAAAATTTTTGCCGGCAATTAGGATAAATGCTTACACTTTCAAAATTCTCACAAAATGTTAACCTCTAGCCAGGATAAACCTAGGTTCACTCTAGCTTGTAGCAGTAGTGTCACTTACTGGCTTACTGGTAGCTCGAAAAATGTAAGGAGTAAACCAACGGCCTTGAATAAAATTGATAATAAAAACCTCACTTTAAGTGGAAGGGTACAGTGACATCTGCAAACATCAGGTAGACTGACGTCGACAATATTCTGTCATCTGTCACACTTATGACTGCCAATCTAGAGTTAAACTGCCTGAAAGTGAAAATATATTGAATTTACTTTTGAATTGGGGTGCAATGATTCATTCTGAAATTAGCAGTAAAAATTTAAACCAACTTAGGCTTACATCATGGTTTATTATATTTGAAGGAGAATTTGGACCAAAATGTTGAGTGTAAAAACTTAACCAACCACAAGGCATCTAGGTTAGAAATATCGCTAAAACAACTTTTAAAAAATCAATCTTATTTTACTTTTAGAACATTACATGAATTTCAATTAGTAAACCTAACCCTAAATGATTAAGTACTACAAGTAGACTTATATAAAAATAATACACAACTTAAAACAAACAGCTTTGTACTTTTGAAAACATGGTAGTTTTTTAAGGTTGTATTTAGTCAATACCAATAAATGATTTTCAATTTTCAAAGTTAGCTTATGATGAATAAAAAATAATTTTGCAAGCTGTGTTTGAATCAAATCCAAAACATACGAGAGTTTTTATAATTTAAAAATTGCAATTCAATCCTAAACTACATGTTGAACTTTGATATCGTGTTTGTACATTACTTTACATAATAATGCCCACTTAATCATGGATGGAAAATGTGTTCATAAAGTCTTAACAAAATTTTCCCGTATATCTATCAGACCACAATCATTTCTCCAAAGTATATTAATTACCCTTTTCCTGAAATGAATATTCTTAATTGCAATAAAAAATGCAAAGCTTTTAAATTTATTTAAAATGACACAAAATATGTTTTAAATGCAAAGAAAGTTTCGATTTATAAAGTTTAATATGCATAATTTAGCCTATTATAAAAATGGGTGTATATCAGTCTGTGAGTTAAAGACCTATTATATCTATCTTAAGCTTATATAAATACAGTTAAATTCTGTTAAACAATCACAATTTTATCAAAATAAATACTTAGAATCTAGCACAACCCCAATCACAAGCACTTGAATGGTGATTACACATTCTAGACCATTTAACAACAATAGTAACAGATTTATTAAGACTTTCCAAGGCATTTCTAATGCAGTGTTAGGCTGTTTTACTCATGTTTTCAAAATACACTTGAAGCGATTCAATTGTATGACAATTATACACATTGTTTTCAAAATGAAAACATAGCAAAGAGAATATTGAAAGTTACAATCTAAACCTAATTGACATCTCTGCTAGAAAATAGAAACAGACTACTGATATTTTTGAAAAAAAAATCAAAATTAATTTGGTAATATGTAAGAAGGTTTTGATTTGAAATCTAAGAAATCTTTTAAATTAACTCACTTTTGAGTTAAGTTGAATAATGTTGATAATATCACCACTGCACAAACTATTGCGATAAAGTATGATATAAAAGTATATATTCGTGGCAAAGTAACAAAAAGTTGTGTAAAATATCAGTCTTATGGCGTTAGTCTAAATGTCCACTACACTGCTAAAAATACTAAATAAAATTTGCTCAAGTAATACTTTGGAATAAATTTGTTCTGAAAGTAACTTATTGGATCCTGCATTTTACAGATTTCATAGGAAGGATAATCTTTAGTTTAACACGCATCGAGAATCTTGTGTTTATGCGTTACAAATGGTGAAGCTTTATGTAATTCCTTGAAATTATTTTCCAATTACGGATCTAGTTGACTTATTCACATTACTGAAATTTAACAGTGCTGCCACCTGTCTGTTTACAGCACTTATGGGTTTTAAAGGTGAGATACTTTAATCGGAGTATAAATGCAAAGTAGGCCTTAAACGATTAGAAATTGACTTCGGTAAATAATAAAAAACCTGACAATTCTCTGAAAACTATATAAGTGATTTTACATGACAGTTTAAAAATGTTATTATACTTAAAATATCACAGATTCACAGGTATCCGTCTAGGGATGGAAATATTTTTGTTACTTTAAAAATGGCCATGAAAAAACAAATTTTAGATTCAGGTTACTATCTCTTAGATGAAAAAATAAATACTTGAAAGAGTTTTAAAATGTTGTAATTTAAATATGAATAAAAAACATATCCTTTAGAAACTATTTAATTCTAAATATAAATTTATTTCCAAAGGTGAATACACATTCTAGATTTTGATTTTGATGAAATCGTATACTGTTTGAAATGCCTTATAACAGGCAATAATGACAATGCTTCCTTCTGTTACTCGTTTTAATATAAAAATATTATATAAAAATATATTGAATAAAAAAAAACCCATGTAAATCGACCCTGTAAAATAAATGAATCCGTAAAAAAATATTGCGACATAAGACGAATAACGGGGGAACAAACTCGGGGCGACATCGAGAAAGTTTAAACATCGACCATCCCATGCTTACATTAATAGTGATCACAGTGAAGTTTTCCAGCAGAGGTCTTGAAAAAATCCCAACACATAAGAAAATTAAAAGCGAGAATGAAAACGGAATACAGATGTACATTGAGCGTGTTACACCGGGGGATCGTACTCCGGCAAGTCGTTGATCTTCTCCTTCTCTGCCTCGGTCTCGTCTCGAGCCAGCAGCAGCGTGTGATGCATGCCGCACGCGACCTGCTCGACGTACACTCCGTCCAGCGCCTTCACCTCCATCGCCGTGGTTGTCGACTTGCGCGTCGGTCCGTGGCCCTGTGGACAATCATTCATTCATGAAGCGCGGCAAGCCGCTTTCCATAGCCAGTACCTGAGCGTTAGCCATACCCGGCCTCAACAAGGATCGCCCCTGGCTGGCAGGATGGCTTGAGACTATCAGACTCGTCAGCGGCAAAGCCGAGCCCATCGAGGAAGGGGTCACCCCCAAGCCTCTTAACCAGGGTAAACGGACTACTCATGACCACCATCCGATGCGGAAGGAAAACAAATGCCTCGGAAGGCAAGAGCCACCAACCGCACTGTCAGGGTGGAGGTCTACGTGAGCTTCGCACAGGGCCTTCATTACCCCTGACAGCTTAGCTGCCTTTTTGAGCCGGAGCAGGACATACCGGACCCATGATGGGGACACCATGAGCCTGGGGGCATAGCTCTGCCCATTTCATAACCACATACCACCACGAGGCCAAAACCTCAAACGCTGGATACACCAGCCCTGACCAACAGTCGACCCCAGCCAGAGCTAGCGGGACTTGACACCAGCACCTGTGGTACTTCGTTTACCCATGTATTCAGCCTCGCGGCCTTCTGATATGGGTTTCCTCTATTACGGAGGTGGGATTGGAAGTGGGTCCAACCCCGGATACTAGGTTAAGAAAACCGACACCCTGTTCAACAGAGGCTACCCGAATAGCCCTCTCCAATCTGAAGGATGGCCTGACATGAGCCCCACCAGGTTCCCCATTTTCACCGCCAGCAGACCTTTACCCTCACTCTGGGTAGGACCAGTGGTCGAGAACAAAGTCAAGACCCGGCCCCATTTCACACCCTGGATCAGATCTGTCAGGAGAACCCAGGTCGCAACAAGGGGAACAACCCCGCAAATGAGCTGGCAAGCCAGCCGAGAGCTGCGAAAGGCTGGCCCCAAAATATTGGCCCAAGAAAACCATCAAGACCCTCACCAAGGAGCTAGTTCCAGAGACAGGGATCAGTCCCGGTCAAGCTACTTATTTACACTGCATTAACATCCTGTAGCATAATATTGCATTATAATTATGGTAATTTATAGGCGTAACACGAATATATTATGCGCTTATGCAATTTGGCATGTTAAGAAAAGTGCTTAGGTTAATGTTTAGTGCGGATTTTAGTATTAAAGGCTGCCTATGAAAAAGTCTGGTATAGTCATTATGAGTTATTGCGTGAAGTATTGATAAGGAAAACTCCTATATGTGTGTCCTATATGTGTGTGTGTGTGAGTTTGCTTGTGGTATGGGATACATGCATGTGTGAGTAGGTGATAGTATGTGCGTATGTGAGCTTGCTTGTGGTATGGGGTGCATGCATGTGTGAGTATGTGATAGAGTTTCCGTATATGAGTTTGCTTGTGGTGTGTGACACATGCATGTTCGAGTATGTGATGGGGTGTCCGTGTGTGAGCTTGCTTGTGGTATGGGGTGCATGCATGCATGTGTATGTGATAGGGTGTCCATATATCTTCTAAACTTTCAAGAGTAGTATTCCTTTTAAGACGATTAACTATTTTTGTCCCAGAAAACTGTTGGAAAACTGCTTACTTTGCATTTTTTCAATCAATTTTTAGATATGGCTTGATTTTATATGGAAATAGCTCCAAAGTTAATGATTTGTTAATTCTTCAGAAAAAAGCAGTTAGAGTATTAACTAAATCAGACGCCAGAGCCCATTGTAGACCTTTATTTGTTCAGCTTGAAATACAAACCATCATTAATCTTTACATTTTTGATCTAATGACATTTGTTTTTAAAAATCAAGACTTAATTGTACCTAAGAGTAATATACATTACTACAATACTCGTAATAAAAGCAAGGCAAATATAGATTTTAATAGGTTAAGCAAATCATTATCTAGTCATGTGGTATTGTCATTGAAGATTTACAATAAGGTTAGTGATCTTGTAGATAAATATAATTTTAAGGTTTTTAAGCAGAAGTTTTATAAATGGCTATCCTTGAATCCTTTTTATTCAGTCAGTGAGTTTTTTGCTTTTGACAAGATTGACTTTTGAATGAGAGATCTATTTTAAAATGAGATTAGGCCTATTGATGTTTTTAATGTTTTATATGTATTTTAAGTCATTAGGTTAAGGAATTTGACTTGGTGGTATTGCACTGCTATTTTTTGACTTTGTCAATGCTGTTTTATGCCTGTAAGACAATAAATGAATTCTTATTCTTATTCTTATGTGAGCTTGCTTGTGGTATGGGGTACATGCATGTGTGAGTATGTGATAGGATGAGCGGGTTTGAGTTTGTTTGTGGTTTGGGGTACATGAATGGGTGAGTTGTGACAAGGTGTCCGTGTGTGAGCTTGCTCAATCATGAATGTGTGAGTGACTGTATAGCAAGGTAACAGTTTTCTTAAATTGAAAATTCGCATATATTCATAAATTATATTTCATCCCTTTTTCCACATAATTAAATTATTTTTGTAGCTTGAATTTAATGTAAATAGTTTTTGTTATAATTGCAATTGATTTTTTTTAATTTTGTGCAAATAATTATAAACTTCGCCATTATTCCTCCACATATTAAGTGAGCTAGTTTGACAGGGTTTCGGCCCCCATGCACAGGCTTTGCCTATGTGGGGACCTTCTCTGTCTGAATTATGTTGCATAAATGTATTATTTTTGTGAGAATAAACTTATTATTATTATTATTATTTCTTTCAAGAGACAAGGATATGCCTACTGCACCACCACGGAGGGTGGTGCCATAGGAAATAGGACTAAGGAGGAAAATATATTCTGATACTTATTTTCTGTACTATTTTTGGTGTATAAAAACTAACTAATGTTAGTGAAACTAAGGAGGGTTTATTAACCACTGACCAGTTCGCCGAAGGCAGGGGAGGGTCCGAAGGAGATGACACTGTTGTCAGCGGCCATTACGACGGCAGTGATGCCACAACCGATGGACCGAATGTTCCAACCGTACAGATCCTGCATCGGCTTGGGGTACATGTTGGCTTCCCCTGTCTTCTTGGTCTGACCAAACAGGTAAGCCACTTCTGCAAAACGAATCACGATTTGAAGTACTGCTGTAATTCGTACTGATTTATATTTACATTTTTTCTTAAGACAAATAACTAAGTTATCTGATGCTACAGAGGAGAATCAAACACAGGTATCTTCTAATGTTGCTCTCAGCTGGTGTCAAGCGCTGGTGTCAAGGAATTACAAAAATAGTTCACCATTAACGCCGCAAGAGAGCGCGACGTCGCTCTGTCCTCTCCTAATTTAACTTAACTGTAGCTAGTAACTAAATGTAACTAGAACCTTAACTGTAGCTGGGTTTAACTGCAACTAGCAAGCACTTGGGCACAACAGAAGACCCATATAAAAGCGACCTCTGTTAGATTCTTCTTTGTGCTGATGCACAATAATATTAACACAAATGTATTATCTCTTGAAAAACAAAGGAAAGAGAAGCATAACATAGAATAAGTCTTCAATAATCCGTACGATAGTAGTTCTCAAGTTGACAAAAAAAATTAGCAAAAGGGAAACACTTATGAAGAAAGATTTCATATATCCCAGCATTAAATAAAATTGTACAATATTGTCGATTTTGTTATTTCTGTAAAACTTTAGAAAACTCGATTTAATTTTCACCTTTCTTGACAAATGAAATTTCCATCTGTTTTCTGGTCTTTGAAAAAAGGCCATATTGCCACATATAAAAGGAATGTATAAATATATAATAAAAATAACAAAACATTCAAAGAAATGTTCGTAGCATTTAGAATGTTTACAAAAGGAAACTTTAAAAAAATTACAAAGTTTTCACATGATAATTGTTTAAATTGGTTTAAATTAATAATTTCCTTGTATCAAAATCAAAACAAGTGTTTTACCTAATTTCTTCACACTAGAAAATTGAGTTAAAATAGCTACCAATTTATAGACCAATGTAGCAGGTATATGTTCAATAAAAAAGCTAGTAGGCCTAAAAAACTACTTACTGAACTCATTGACACAGATGCTGAAGCTTGAACCACAGTAAATGGATTTGATTCCTTTTCCCTGTGTTTCGAAAAACTTGATGTGCCTTGGCAACAACTCATCTTTGGTGTCGGCATGACCCAGACGCCCGTAACCTCCAAAGCCCCAGGAGAACACTCTCTTCTTTGAATCCAGAGCAATCTGAAATATAAACAAAATGTTGACAGACGTTTACCACCTGAAATAAAAACATGATGTATTGATTTTATCACAATGGACTTCTTCTAGTTTGGACACCTCGGGTCCAGAACCTAGTGCTTACTAAAAAACTCTGATCCTTTCAAAATTTTTAAAAGTACGAATAAATAAACTGAAATCGTGAATTTTTAATTATATATCAACTTAAAATATGTACTAAGCGGACTAACTTGGTATTCCATGACAAATTTAGACTATTTTTAATGTGAGGATTGGCTAAAATTCAAATGTCACAAACACAAGTTTTCAACTTTCGGGCCGGATTTACACCGTGGAAATTGTTTACATGATCTGGCAAAAATCAATTAAAAAGTCTGTCTTAACCATGAGATATCCAATTCCTCGATTTCAAAACGAGAGAGAGTCTGGTTGTAAGTAACTTCTTAACTGCCTAGTCAAGGTTATTAACCTTACTTATCAAGAATTTAACTGCAACAGATAAGAAAATAATTCAATAAGAGAAATTTGCAGCTAACTTTAACTGATTTTCTGGTTAGGTAAAAAGTTAGCAAGGGAACACAAACTTAAGTCATTTAACCTTACCGTGTGGTTGGTGCCACATGCAATATCACGAATGTCAACATCAGGCATTGGCGTAACATGATCTTTGTTCTTCTCAATGTAGTGTACAATCATCTTGGGAGCCTTCTCAAATGAGTAATTAACCTTTCCAGAGGACTGAATGTATTCTCCAGTGGAGTTGTGGCCTGTCAATAGACAAAAAGAAAATGTGAATACCGTCAGCAAATAAAATTAATTTTTCTGTAATATTAATTTTGGTAATTTGTTTTTGTTATGGTACTTACATTTACTTTGATCGCTTTACATCATCAGCACTATTAAAATAAATGATTCTAGAGGTAAAAATTCAACCAGTAGAAAATATTTCCTTTCCTTGTGACAATGAAACATTAACTGGTTTTACATTTTGTTTCTATTCCGTAACCAACATGGCAACCCATGAGGCCCAAGTTAATTATTTTTCAAATTAAAAATTCATTTCCCTCTCGAAAACTTTAGTATTATGATGGGATTAAGCACATCTACAGGGAAATACATTTCTAATGGTGTCCTTGAACTTTTCCAAACATACACATAAGCTGATAAAAAGCATGATTGCCAATTAATATGTACAGAACTTGTTCATATGGAGAATCCTGGTCTTCGGGCGATGACCACGATGGCGACGAGTTGGAGGTTGCCGACGTTTCGGACGCGTAGCAGCAGTCCATTATCAAGGCGAATTCCTACACTCATTCACTGGCCGGCGGGCCCTCTGCCTCAGGTTATATAGGCTCGGGGGTGGGGGAGGGTTGTTTACACCTCCCGTTGTTTTCCCGGAAGGCGCGGCTGACCTGGAGCTTTCTCGAACACATTCGCATCTTAGCTTTTCTATAAGGGGAATCCATGTACAACTAAGCTCCATCCCGTTATCTCTATTGAAATTATTACGATGTTTTCTGATTTCTAGGGCTTCCAGAACCTTCCTCTCAAAATAATTATTACTTGTAGCTAAGATTTGAATTTCATCGAAATAAATGTCGTGTCTAGTCATGGTGGCATGTTCGGCAACTGCAGATGTGTTGGTATCTAAATTTCTTGTACTTCTTATATGTTCTTTAACTCTTGTCGAAATTAAACGTCCTGTTTCCCCTACATAACATTTCCCACAACTGCATTTAATATGGTAGACGCCAGATTTGCTAAGAGGAATGCGGTCCTTTATCGGTCTTAATACTTGCTGTATTTTTATGTAAGGCTTGAAAATTGTTTTTATTTCATATTTACGTAATATATAACTGATTTTGTCAGTGGTTCCTTGAATATATGGTAGGAAGGCGCGTTTATCATTTAGAGGATTTTCAGTTGTATTTTTACTATTTAAATTTAGCTTCCTTTTTTGCTTGTCAATTGCTCGTAAAATGTTCTGTTTTGGGTAGCCATTTTGTTGCAAAGTTGTGATTAAATGGTATTTTTCTTGAGAAAGGCTCTCTTTGTCGGATATTGCAAACATTCTATTGACTAAAGTATTTAAAACTGCATTTTTTTGAATGGGATGGTGGTGGGATGAAGCATGTAAATATCTGTCAGTATGTGTAGGTTTCCTATAAACCGAATGACCTAATGTGCCGTCTGTTTTTCGTGTTACTTGTTTTTTCGTGTCTATTTCGTGTTCGTGTTGCAGTTTTAAATACTTTAGTCAATAGAATGTTTGCAATATCCGACAAAGAGAGCCTTTCTCAAGAAAAATACCATTTAATCACAACTTTGCAACAAAATGGCTACCCAAAACAGAACATTTTACGAGCAATTGACAAGCAAAAAAGGAAGCTAAATTTAAATAGTAAAAATACAACTGAAAATCCTCTAAATGATAAACGCGCCTTCCTACCATATATTCAAGGAACCACTGACAAAATCAGTAATATATTACGTAAATATGAAATAAAAACAATTTTCAAGCCTTACATAAAAATACAGCAAGTATTAAGACCGATAAAGGACCGCATTCCTCTTAGCAAATCTGGCGTCTACCATATTAAATGCAGTTGTGGGAAATATTATGTAGGGGAAACAGGACGTTTAATTTCGACAAGAGTTAAAGAACATATAAGAAGTACAAGAAATTTAGATACCAACACATCTGCAGTTGCCGAACATGCCACCATGACTAGACACGACATTTATTTCGATGAAATTCAAATCTTAGCTACAAGTAATAATTATTTTGAGAGGAAGGTTCTGGAAGCCCTAGAAATCAGAAAACATCGTAATAATTTCAATAGAGATAACGGGATGGAGCTTAGTTGTACATGGATTCCCCTTATAGAAAAGCTAAGATGCGAATGTGTTCGAGAAAGCTCCAGGTCAGCCGCGCCTTCCGGGAAAACAACGGGAGGTGTAAACAGCCCTCCCCCACCCCCGAGCCTATATAACCTGAGGCAGAGGGCCCGCCGGCCAGTGAATGAGTGTAGGAATTCGCCTTGATAATGGACTGCTGCTACGCGTCCGAAACGTCGGCAACCTCCAACTCGTCGCCATCGTGGTCATCGCCCGAAGACCAGGATTCTCCATATGTGTATGAAGACCACGGAAGCCTTTCACAACGTACAGAACTTGTTGTTGTACATTTTGGGTTTCCAATACAAACCAATCTTCAACTTTATCTGTAATATTAAAAAAAGCACAAATAAATACCAATCATCCGGATGGTTTTTATTTGTTTAGAAATAAGATTTATTGAATTAAATTGATCAAAAAAGTTCACTAGTGTATTAAAATAAGTATAGCTAGAATAAAAAATGAGTTACATACTAACATTGCTGTTACATACTAACATTTCTATCCAAACCAATAAGAGTTGCAAATAAAAATCAAGGCCATTGACAATTTATCAATTATTTTATATTTACTTTGATCATATAGAATGTAAAATACCTGAACTTTTCATTAGGTCATAATAAAGTGTTACTGCTGTAGATGGGAAATAATGACCTTGAAAAAAGAACAGCCCAAATAATTAATTAAGGAAACAAGATTTTCTGATACAGGAAATTAATTATGTAAATTATTAATATCAAAGTAATGACAGTTAAAAAACAGTAAATATTTTTTACCTGTCAATAAAATAAAGTTATTTGATCCTCAAATTCAACCCATACAACAGGACCCAAAAATTAATTAAAAGTATGACAATTTGTTGTCACAGATTTAACAAAAAGAAAAGCCTACATTAAATCACCGGTCAAAACTAAACATTTTTATTAAGTTAACAAATTTGTTTTGAGTATACATTACTTACCCAGTTGACCATATTCAGGGGAGCCAAACGAGTACAAGAATCCCTTACAATCCAGAATGACACTGAATTCAGCACCACAAGCAAGCTTTACAATTGGAGGCCCTTTGTAACGGATCTGCAATCATTGACCAACTATAACATTTGAAAAATAAAAAATACTCATTGTAGACACATTGTTCAAAGAGTAATGATTAGAAAACAATCCAGACGCTTGCCATTAAAATGTGTAGCAGCGAAAAGGCCTAATCCAGTTGGGGACATCAGTGTCATGCCAAGGTACAATTCTACAATGTACTTAAAAAAAACCTCAACTGCCCGTCACCATGGGCCAATCAGCCTGTGTGTCGATCTAAAGACAGCGAGGTACCGCAGAGGCAATAGTCACATAGGCCAGCCATAGGTGACCGCTCGTGATGGAACAGGAGTCACCTGCTGCTGGGATCGAACCAGCAACATTTGAAACGTGAAGCTAGCGCTTCACCTCTGAGCTACCGCTTCGGTTACTTAAAACCATATTGAGAGAAGCACAGCCTAGAGTTACAACAGAAGAGCATTATTAATCGATAGTGTTGAAAATTCCTCTACATTTAAAGTAAACCGGTAGAAAATGATAACTCACCCTTGTTGGTCTCTCAACCATCTGCACTGTGCTTCCAACACCACACTGGCCCTTGAGGTTGTCTCCACAGGCATACACATGACCACGGTCTGAAAACATTTTTTTTTCATTTCAACCAAGGCTTAATAAACAATGTTTTTTAGCATCTACACAAACAGCATTTTACTCGGGAGATGAAATCAAGAATAAGACCATCCCCTGCAATTCTGTATCGGTTTTGCAGGCCTACCATTAAACGACACTGAGAGTAGTTGATTACTGCAAAAGCTAAAACTTAAACCTTCCATCGGATGCATTGTGGAGATTAACTCAGCACTTCCAAATTTTTAAGTTAAAATAGCAGAAAGCGTGCATTCTTCATCTTGATCTTGGAATTAACATACCACTTTCGTAGATCTGGTAAATACCTTTTTCCAGTGTTGATTTGCGGCGGAATGGCGTTCCGGAACCTCTTTCTGCTGCTAAAGTCGATCGTGTATAATCGACCGGAGTATTTTTTGCAAGAGACGATCGCGTGTAATCGGACGGATAATTTGCCGCACAATACAATCGCGTGTAATCGGCCGGAGAATTTGCCGCAAAAGACGATGGCGTATGATCGGCCGGGGAATTTGCTATAAGAGAGGAAGATCATGCGTGTGACCGGCCGGAGTACCGAAAATAACGATCGCTTAAAATGTACGGAAATTACGCGCGGAATTTCGGCCTGAAATTAGCGCTCTCTCTGAAATTAATGCTCTTTTTTCTTGAGCTGAGCCGAATCAAAAACACCAAAAAGACCTGAATACTCTCACAAGGCGTCATAAAAAACTAGAATTTTTTATTAGACAATTTATTTTTTAGTATAATAATGCTTTGTTAGTTTTTAATTTACTTATCAAAAAATTTGAGTCGGATAATGACTTTTTAAATCGACCTAATTAATCACATAGCCAAACAATACTTTATTAAGGGAAAAAATGAGTAGGGGGGGGGGGTTATGTACAAATTGTCAAATTACAGTTCCGGTACCTCAATTTTTACAAATCAAGCACTGCCTTTTTCTAGTTCAAATCAATGTATATTGATTTTAAGTCCATTTTTGTAAATACTTAGGGGTAGCTTCCGCGATGTTCTCAATCTCATGGCTCTCAGTGCGGAGGTTTCTTCTGTGTGCCCCGATCGTGCTACCGTAAGTCAAGGTTTTTTTTTAGTTTGCTGTTGAGAAGAAAATGTTTGATTACATAGTATGTGGTATTTAACTTATTTTTATTAAAACCAATAATATTTTTTGACGTTGCATGTTTTATTTATAGAAGCTATCTATGCCCTAGAACATTCATATTTTTCAACAAACTGTTGAAAAATAAGGCATGATTTATTAAGATTTCTAAATTTTTTTCTAAACTAAATTTTTTTCTTAACTTATACAAAAAGTAAAGCCAAATTATGATGTATATAGTAATGGAATTGATTGTTAACTGTTTAACATGAAAACATGATAAGCCTAAGTAAAATATTAGACTACCATTTTCCAATTTAATTACATGAATTAACAATTTTATCATATTTTAATAGTTAGGCCTATAATTAATTTTTAATTTACTTTTAACATTTTATTACCATTTATATAATATTTATAAACTAAAATCTCTTATTAGTTATTTTACTCCATATTAAAAAATTATGTAAAATGTGGATAATTTGTGATTTTTTTATGAGTAAAAAACTTGAGATTAAATCCTTAAAAAAACATGTTAGGTTTAATAAATTACTTAGAGATGAGTGATTTCTTCTATTTTCTTAATGACAAAGGTAACCTCCGCAAGCGCCCAATAAAGGGTTAAGGATAGTTTTTCTCATGCAGTACTTATGTTATAAATAACCTAAAATTGTCATTTTCTGATCACGTTTATTGAACTGTTGATTTCCATACAAAAAAGACAGGTTTCATGTATATGATTATACCGATTAATCTAACCTCAACATATACCAATTTCTTAGGAGTCTTTAAATCAGTTCAGTTCAAACAATATTAAGTTACGATTAACATTACAACATATGTTCTAAAAGCTTGATTTTTTAGAACAGAACACCAAACCACTAATTTGGCCTAATTTAGTAAGAATAATTAGAGTAAACAATTACAGCTCAATTTTACCATCTAAGAAAAGTCTAGAAAACTGATTTAATTTTAAGGTCTAGTGTAGTCATCAGATTACGACTGGAAACACTGGAACTAAATTAAAAAGAGCCTTATTTTTTTACAGATTTTTTTATCAATGTGAGAATACCTGGGCTAGACAATAAGATCCAGGTAGTTCCCTCATATAAAATTTATATCACAATCTTCAACAAAAAAGATCCACAAATCCCAACATGCTGATTGTTACCCTATGAACATACCGGTGAGGAAGAGCGTGTGGTTGCGGCCACAAGCGGCGCCCACGATGGTCAAGTTCTTCAGTTCCTCCAGTTCCACGGGGACATCGCTCCTCTCTGTGTTGCCGGTGCCCAGCTGGCCTTTCTCATTGCGACCTGAATTCAACCAAGAATATATTTAATTTTGAAAATGTCTTTCTATTCCTACTTTACTCTTTAAAATACATCTTTATTGTAAATGCATGTAACCTATTTAGTACATGCAAAAGGATATTATAACTCTTATTAGCCTGAGGAAATGTGTAGGCTGAAGGTATGTGGTCGGATTAAAAATTTGTACCAATATGCTACTGGTATTTATACTCCTTTCAGAAGGGACTTGGCAGCTGGAGCCCATAGTGCTAATGTAGTGAAGTTGCGTTTGTGGGTCAAGACCCCAGTCATTAATGGGACTGAAATATGTAACTTGAAGAGCAACCATTAACAATATCATGGTTGCTACTTAGTGCCTTAAAAAATATTGGTACTACAAATGCAACTTCACTACACTAGCACTAAGGGCTCCAGCTGCAATTTCCTTCAGAAAGAAGTACAAATACCGGTAGCCTATTGGTACGAATTTTTAGCATGACCATATTTTTTCAGAGTAAAAATCTGTATATTTATTTAATATACCCTAGGGGTTGTATTTTGATCAAGACTCATGAAACAGTTCTAAAAAAACTTTAACAATTTAGGTATGTATTTAGAGAGCGCTCGGCACCAAGTTTTGCAGAACACAAAATACTTTAAAAAGTCAAAATTAAAAGTAGAGCCCTAAACTGACCTTATAGTTTTTTTTTTATTTATACCTCACGATCCAATTTTTGTTTCATAAAGAGACTTAGGTTTCAGTATTGTAATGCTATTCTTGGTTCAATATTTTTTCTAGGTCACTGTCGTTGCTACACGAGATCTAGATCACCTTAGTATTTTTTCATAAAATGAATCATAGGAACAGAAATTTAAAGTATAACTATTTTAAAATGAATAAAGTTTTCTATGATTAGGGGACCAGGGGGGGGGGTTTGTTGATCCCCACAGGCCTTTAGTACAGGCTAGTTTATTTTCCCATTACATCATCGTAGAGAGGAATCTAAACCAAATATTAAGGGATTGATTTAATTATTTTTTCCAACCAAATAAAAACCCCAATTTTATTTATCAAAGTAGGCAATAATTTTATTTCTAGCTATTATGGAAATCAAGCTAAATAAGTCTGTAGCCTGGGTTTAATGATATTGTAAAAATACATAGATGTTGTAATGGCAGCAGGCTTTAGCTTATAAATATTGCCTAAATTCTGTATGATAAAACAACTGCAGGCCTTACCAAAAACCAAAGCTTTCCAATCCTCAGTGATGATGACACTGTGAGCAGCGTTGCAGCCAGACACGACCATGTGCACTCTAATGTTGTTGAGGGGTGCGAATCTATGGGGAGAGAACACATCACGTCCTTTGTTGGCGGTCTTGCAGCCTTTGGGCACTGCCTTTCTGGCCACCATGTCCCAGTTGGTGGCTCCACATATCAATACCTTCCCGAGGTGTTCTGGCCCTTTCACCCTCTGTAATATTAGGGATTGAATTTTATAGTGATTACGTAATATCAAAATGAGGTGAGTAGAGAATGAGTAGAGAATAAAAATTAACCATATTAACTCCAAAATATTAACTCCAAAATCAAGACCTTAATCAAATGTTTAAAATATTCTTAGAAGTAATTATAAGAAACTATCTTTTAGGCCTACTAACAGATGTTAGCAGTGCCAACTTAGGTTATAAGATTTAGCAGTGAGAAGCTGTAGGCCTATAGTATAGAATTGGGAGGCACAAATTATTTATCTGACTCTATCATGATTTTCGAAGCTTCAAATCGAAAAGCCTAAATTATTTTGTTTTAACATACTTTTCTCTGACAGGTAAATTACCGTGATTAAAGCCAATGTAATTATTCAATTTCATCATGATAGACTAAACTTAGTCATGCCAATACACAATATCTAGCCTACCAGGGTAATTCCCCGGGTTCCAGATTATAAGATGCATGTGTACTAAATTAATTACATTTAAATTAGGCCTAATCCAAATTTCGCTATGTTAAATTCACCTAGACACTTAATCTTCTTTTAAAAAGATAATGGCAGCCACAAGGTTAAAAAACCTTTTTAACACTACGGAATGTGCTTAGTAAATTCACTTTTTTTCATAAATCTATTTTTTAGTGGTATAACTGGGAGAAGGCTTGATATTTTCTTTTTTTTTGCATTTCATAAAATGTAGGCCTTGGTAGCCTACATTCAATATGGTAATTGTTCACCTTAGGTAACACTACTAAGAGAACCTTTTTTTTTCTTTAAAGTAGCTAGGTTATGGGAAATTTTGAGTTGGTTATAAAAATGATAGTTGTTTTCTGCGGAAAACGTAGGAAAAAGCCGGAAAATCGAAAAAAACCAGCTTTACACTGAAATAGGTCATGTGGGTATTCAAATTAATCGAGAGAACAAGCTGAACAAGTATATAGCTTATGCAAGAATTTTCAAAATCCGATTGATATTAACGAGATACTGTCGGAAAAGCGTCGGAAATTCTGAAAAAAACTTGGTCTAGGCTATATAATATCAAATTAATGGAAATTGCACGCTGAACAACATTATATAAGAATTTTCATAATCTGACGCATGGTAACCAAGGTAAAGCCAAAAAACATCAAAATTATAATACCTACTTTTTTTAGGTTACAGTACATGGATTTGGCTGGAATAAGGTACTTGGTACTTGGTACTTAGAGGGTCATCCAGATTGGCCGCAAGCAGCGTTGGATCCGTCAAATTGCTGCTTCCAGGGGATGCAGCTGGTTGGTTCGTGATGGTTAGGTTAGGTTAAGTTTGTCTTTTCTGGGTTAGGGTTGTCTTGACAAAACTCGTAAAATTCATTTAAATTGTAAAAAGATTGTTGCATTAGAAACTTTTTCAGTTCACTCTTAAACTTTGACATTTTATTCTCTAATCTAATATAAGCGGGTAATCTCTGAAAAATTTTTTGACCTGAGTACAATGGTTTTTTCTCAAAAAGTGTCAACTTATGTTGAATAGCAAAAGTGTCCTTAAATCTTGTGTTATATCTATGGAGTTTAATTTGAGGTTCAAGACTGTTTGACTTAATAAAACAAGCTATTTCAAAAACATATAAACTAGGCACTGTCAGAACACCCAGGGTTTGGAAATAATCCCGACAAGATGTTCGAGGGTGAAGCCTGAAGATGCATCTGAGCGCCTTTTTTTGCCAGATCAAAATTCGCGACAAGTTTGTTTCTGATGCTCCCCAGAGAACAATGGAGTAGGAGATATAGGACTCAAGCACGCAGTGGTAGATTGTTTTTGAAAGTTGGAGATTTTGGAGATTTCGCAAGCTGCGAAGGACGAAGATTCCTTTCGCTAGCTTGGTTTCAATTTTTCCCAACTGCTCACTCCAGTCCAAGGCCTCGTCCAATCTCACCCCCAGAAAATCAACAGAGCTGGCAATTTCGAGTTCCTCGTCCCCAATGAAGAGGCTTGGGACTCTTGCCGATTTTGAATTCTTTTTTTGATGAGTCTGAATGCAGACAAAATTTGTTTTATCCGCATTCAATCTCAGTTTGACAATTTACTTTGGTGAAGGTAGATTCCTCCAGTCTGTCATAATTGTGGTGTTTGGTGACAATGGTTGTGTCATCAGCAAACACGAAGATGTTGTTTTCTGGGATTGCCTTTGTCATGTCGTTAATGTAAGCTATGAAAAGAATTGGGCCCATAATTGATCCTTGTGGAACTCCGCTAAGGATCAATTTTTTCGATGACTGGACGGACATTACTTTAGTTTCTGTTTCCCAATCAATTTCAGTCACTTGGAATCTGTCACTCATGTAGGATACTATCCACTCTAGAGCTGTACCTTTGATTCCAAGAGCTGATAGTTTTTGGAAAAGTATGGCCGCATCAACACAATCAAAAGCCTTGCTGAGATCTGCCAATGTTCCAATTACAGTCTCACCGGCCTCCATTGCATCGATGCAGTCATTCACAAAATCAATTAATGCCAATTTGGTAGATTTTGATTTCCTAAAACCATATTGCCTCCCATTCAGGAGTTTGTTACTCTCTAAATAGGTGACAAGCTGGTCACAGATGGCTTTCTCTATAAATTTGGAAACTGTTGGCAGCAGCGATATCGGTCGATAATTGCCCATCTCCCACTCAATACCCTTTTTGAACACAGGCCTGACCTTAGCAATTTTGCACCCCTCAGGAAAAACCCCCATGAGGATTGAGACATTTATTAGGTGCAGAAGTGGTTTCTTGATTTCCTGTTGGCAGGCCTTAAAAATTTTCATGTTGAGACCATCGATTCCCGTAGAAGTTTTGGGTTTTAATTTCGAGAACAATTTTTCCAGAGTTAATTCATCTATAGGCCTGAATTGTTCCAATTCTGGGCCCATATCAGCATTGTGGTTTTGGATTCCATTAAGGGAGCCATTATTGTCATTTAATTTAGTCGCTACTTCAATAAAATAGTTATTTATTTGTTCACTAACTTCTTTAGGATTTCTGATTATTTTTCCATTTACCTTAAGCTCAATATTCTTTTGTTTTTTGCTTCCACCACATCTATGATCATTTATAACTTTCCAGCTCTCTTTTGATTTGTTATCTGCATTATTTATTCTATAATTGTACCACTCTGCCTTTTCATTGTTCACTGCATGCCTATATGATCTCAAGGCAGAATTATAGTTCATCTTGTTTAGAGGTGTTTTATTATTTTTCCACAGGTTATATTTATGAATCATGTCGCTTTTTAGATAGGTAATGTTCTCGGATACCCATTTTATTTTGCTCAATTCTTTAATTTTTATTTCTTTTAATGGGCAAGCTATCTCAAAATGATATTTTACTGTGTTTACTAAAATGCTGTACTTGTCATTTATGTCATTTTCAGAATAAAGGTCATCCCAAGTTTCCTGTCTAAGCCTAATTTTCAATTCATTGAGGTTTTCTTTTTTAATGCATCTAGTTTTTTTAGTCTTGTATCTGTTACTTATTTCAAATCCTGTGTTTATAGCTACGCATATTGCCAGACGGTCAGAAATATGGGGTTCAATTGTAGAGCTGCTTGTGAATCTACAGTTTACTATAAAGTTGTCGATGCATGTGGCTGAATTTTCAGTTATTCTAGTAGGAGTATTTATTACTGTATTTAAACCATAACTTTCAAGAAGGTTTTGCAGGTTGATAGTTGCTTTATCTTGTTTCAAGATATTTAGGTTGAAATCGCCTCCTAACACAAGGTTAGAATTTTTGAGCTCAGGGTTTGTCTGTGAGAAATAACTATTGAGTTTGTCAAGAAAAATATCTTCATTACTATCAGGAGTTCTATAGGCTACAGCAATTACAAATTTTCTTTTGTTTAGACTAAAAATTATGTCACAAAATTCAAAGTTGCTTTTTCTGTTAGAGAGGTGGATATGGCGGATATTTTTAAGTTTTCAGGTCTAAAACTATTCCTAAAGAAGATTGCTACACCTCCCATTCTAGTTTGTTCTCTTGAAAAATGATTTATTAGATTGTAGTTATGTATTTGAATTGATTTGATTGTATCCCTATGAAGACCATGCTCAGAAATTAAAAATATATCTGGTGTTTCATCATTTAGAAAAATCTCAATTTGCCCTATTTTTTCTGTAATACTTCTGGCATTTAAATGAATAATTTTTAGTTCTTTCTTGGGTCTCAAATTATTAGGCCTACTTATGGTTTTTCCCTTTTTACCACTTTTCCTAACTCTTATGTATTGTTTTGGCTCGATTCCAGTTCTGTGTTTTTTTGTTGTCTATGTGGTTCATGATTGGGCCTACTCACTGAGCAAAAAAAATTTCCAATTAGGTCACACAATAATTCTTTTCCTTTCTTATTTAGGTGAAGACCGTGCCTTGTAAAACAACTTCTATCCAATATTGAATTTATCTGCAGATAGGACCACCTATATTTCATGCAAGCTGCTTTAATCAACTCATTTTGCTTTTTGATCAGTTTATTCACGGAGTTATATTCATATAGCAGCTTTTCACCCTGTATGTCATACCTATACGGTGTCTCAACCCACAGGAGATTCCCATCAGGGCGCTCAGCCAATTTGCCCAGCCTGAATCCCACCCTATCAATTGATTCTTCTGTCATGTCGTTTGTTCCCCCAACCATCACTGCAAAATCCCCTACCCCTAACCGCCCCTCCGTCCGGATGGCCTCCAACTCCTCAATGACCGCCTCCAGCGGCGCTCCTGGCAGAGCACATGCGTCTACATCCCACCCATCAAGTCGCTCCCCCAGACCCTCCCCAACGCCTCTCCCGTGGCTGTCTCCCACGACGTTGATCTTTCCGAGAGAGGGTTTTCCGGCCCTCCAAACAAAGATTGGTAGATTGAGGTACCAATCTACCTACCAATCAACCAATCGATCCGAAGGTAGATTGAGATTGATTATAGTAAGTTAGTTTAGGTTGTATTAGGTTTTGTTGGGTTAAGTAATGATAAGTTGCATTATTTTAGGTTAGGTTACATTAGAATTGGATTAAAAATGTTTAGTTACATAAGGATAAGGTTGGTAAAGTATGAATATGACATTATAATCCTAATCTAACAATAACCAAATTATGACTAAACCTAAGTTAATCAGTATGAGTTTCCATATCTGTTCTTTGGCCGTTCGTTCTGCAGCAGATGATTCAATTTCTGTTTCTAAGAAAGCAATATTGAACAATCTAACAATAGTTGGAATTTGATATGTTTTTTGTTGGACAGAACTTGACGTCCAATTCCATTAAATTATTGATTGTTTTGTTACTCTATGAAAATATATTTATCAATATCTTAGTATTAATACAAGATAGCGGTTGGTGTTAAATTAGGTAGGCTAAGTTGTATAATTAGTGGTAGGCCTACTTTGGTATTATTTGGAGGCCACCCTCATACAGTGCTGCGGCAGTTACCGGTATGTTAAGTTAGGTTACCATAAATATGTTAGTAGGAGTCTCCTCATTTCGTTAAGAATCGAACGATACCAAATGAGTCATACTTTCGCCCGCCAAAACCCGTTGACAGGTGATGCGCGTGCTCCGGTCAACGACCAGACCTGTGCCATCTTGGAGGGGATTTGGCGGGTGAAGGTATGACTCATCTGGTATCTTTTGATTCCCAATGATATGGTTAGTTATATTAGGTGTCCATCAAAACAATCTCTCTAAAAACAGTGGCCTCCGAATAGTACCTAATTAGTTAATGGTAATAACGATAAATTTTTTTTTAGCTAGCTTTATTATGTTTAACTTAGTTTAGTTATATCATGGACTATTAAGGTTAGGTAGGCTATGATGTTTGTAAGAGAATCGGAATCATATAATTGGCAATGGTTCTGTTCTGGTTATAGTTTGATGTGGACGTTTCTGACGGTTGTTGGAAAAGTAAGTAGTAGGCCTACATTGATTAATTTTAATACAATAGGCTAGGTTGATAGTTGATATCAGATTAGGCTACCTATTCCTAATCAGGATCCCTAATCCCAGGATTTAGCTTAAATCACCAAAAATCAACCCATTTATGACCTTTCTGGAGCTTTTAAGACCATTACTACATTATTCCGCATCTGATCTTGAATTCTTGCATGTTCTTGTTTAGATCAATCTGACGATTAAACTTAGTTTGAGTAGGCCTACCCACATGATCTAAGCTTACTTTCACGCCAAAAATTATTTTCTGAGAATTTTCCCAATTTCCCACCACTTTCAAAGAAAAAAAATCATTTTGGCTATGGAATCAGCGTGTATTTTCCTAAATTTAAAAAATTCCAATTTCGAATGGAGTATTGTAAAGAAAACAAATAGGCCTAGGCCTAGGCCCAACCATAAATTAACATTCATTCCGAGCTTGAATTTCCCTTAATGGGCCCATAAACCCCAAATTTGAGGCATTTATTTATTTATTGAAATATTGGTGTTAAGGCTCTTCAACTTTTCTACCCATGAAACTTGACTTGGATATCATAGAATGTTCCAACTAAAAACTCGAAATCGGATAAAAATTGTGACCGCCAGATCCCAAAAGGCCCTAGGCCTGCACTGTTTAGCATTTGGTGTTTTTGAAATCTGGGGGTCCCAAAACGAAAAGTTATCATGGTACCGTGCCTGAGAGCCACTGTGCAGGTGATGCCTACTCTCTTTTCTCCAAGAAATTTCATAGAAATGTGCAGCCTTATGTTCAAGTAGGTCAACCATGATTAAATGACAAATTTTGATTTGGTACAATAGATGCAAGACCATAAAACTATATTATTAGTATGCTGATAAAATTATACTATAAAAATAACAAAAACATTAAGCAAATAAAATAACCTAGCCTAGGTTCAGCTTGAGATGAGTTGCAAAAGTTTATCTCCAAACAAAGGATATTATATTTACTGTACATCTAATTAATTTGATTACTTCTACTATAAACATATTTTATAACAAACCAAAGTATCGTCATCAGCTGGTAAATCATCGATTTCATTATTAGCATCGTCGTGTTCATCGTGGTTTGCTGGATGGGATCCATCATTAGAAACATCACTTCCAAACTCGTCATCAAAATCACTGAGGTCTTCATCATTTTTGGATTTCCCATTTTTCTTTGATTTCTTAGATACTCTACCTTTTCCTTCAGATTTGCGTTTTGTTGACATTATTTGCACTTAACAAAACAATAAAAAAGCTCGATAAATTTAAAACTATTCAAAATCGAGGAAATTGATACAGATTTTTATAAACAACGCAACACCAACAAAGCGGAAAAGAGAGAGCGGGAGCGTCACAGTCAAAGAGTTCGAATAATAAAACAATGAAACAGTTATCCTAGTATCGATTGTACTAAAAGTGGGGAATATTTAATAATATTTATGAAGCATTGCTGGTTTTAATTTGGTGTATATGTAAAATAGTGCAAAACAAAATTGAATAAATAAAAAATATAGTATTGTTATTTTTATTTTATTCCTTGGCCAACTTATTTTTAATTCATAGAATATTGTTCAAACACCTTGATATTTTTTCTAAATACAGGTAAAAGTGTATATTATGGCATAGTAGTTGATAGTACTATTTCTTTGGCAATTACGTGACACCTATTATAGTTTTTGTAAGGATTTGCTTAAAGATGTGAAATTTATATTAAGTGGGGTGTTTTTTTACTTCAACATATATAAAAATCAATTATTTTCACAACTACATGTAGCAGTGATGTCATTTTGAGTGGCTTGTAAGAGGCGCGAAAAATGTCCGTGGGCCGCCCGTGCAAAAAAGAAGCCTAGTTTACACTAGCATCTAAAAGTGTCGTCACTTTGACACTCTAATTAACATTGTTGTTATGCCAATACAGGTTTACCAAAACAGCTGTGTTAACACTTCAAATTGTTAACGCTTCATTGATTACACTGGTTAGGTGCGATCCTGAGTGGCGACACAAATATTTGTAAAAACAAATATTTGTGTCGCCACTCAAGACTGCAATCCTCCAATGATAAATAAGGTTTTGTAACAATTGAAGTGTTAACACAGCTGTTTTTGGTAAACCTATATCGGCATAACAACAATGTTAATTAGAGTGTCCTAGTGACGACACTTTTAGATGCTAGTGTAAACTTAGCTAGACTTACCACTTGCCATTTTCAGTGGGCATATCGAAACCAAACTAAAGCCTAGTTTACACTAGCATCTAAAAGTTGCGTCACTTGGACACTCTAATTAACATTGTTGTTATGCCGATACAGGTTTACCAAAAACAGCTGTTTTAACACTTCAGTTGTTACAACACATTATTTATCATTGGAGGGATGCAGTCTTGAGTCATAGTGTAAAGAAAAAAGAAAGGTGTGTGCACAGTCAGCTGGTATGACGTCATTGGGCTCATGAACGTAGCGGACCTAGCGATATTACAGCAGAACTGAGACTGTACACAATAATATTTTGATTGTGTTGCATTAACTGATTTATATTGTAGTCGTCGTAAGCACTAGTTGATGAGAGCCCAACTACGTCACACCAGCTGACTCTGCACACACCTTTCTTTTTTCTTTACACCATGGTCTTGAGTGACGACAGAAATATTTGTTTTTACAAATATTTCTGTCGCCACTTAAAACTGCATCCCCAAGGCCACAGGCCGGAGTCCTTTTGTGGTGACGTCACATTATCAGACGGAATCGCAGACGCTTTTATAATGTACTCTTATGGCGATTCACTGTCGCACTCTTAAAACTATCGTGTCCTGAGTAATTCTTTAAGTTTTTGTTTAGAAACCATTATTTTTTCGAATCTGCATTAATTAATGAATAACCAAATGCGGTCGAAAATAATTTTAAAGAAAACAAGACTTTATTTCATAAACTTAAAAACCGGTAAACATTACAGGCAAGTAATTTGTTTACTTTTCATCAGATGATTTATTGGAAATTTGACAGTTTTGTTTCTTATTGTTTTCATTTCGATGTTCTAATGTCATAATCGTTTGGTAAATATTTACGTTTTTCATATGATTTTAGTTGTTATTTCCAACACAGCGCTAGGAGTTCGGCCGGTGTTGTGACGTGGCATCAGGGAGGAGGGGGGGAGACTCCGGCCTGTAGTGTAGTAGTGAAGTGTGGCCTGCATCCCTCCAATGATAAATAATGTGTTGTAACAACTGAAGTGTTAAAACAGCTGTTTTTGGTAAACCTGTATCGCCATAACAACAATGTTAATTAGAGTGTCAAAGTGACGCAACTTTTAGATGCTAGTGTAAACTAGGCCTTAATACTGAGAAAAAATATAAGCAAAACTAAATATAACCAAAACTAAGTCAATGATGGCTTTATTGTTATTTAGAAATAAATTCTCTTGATAGACTGCATTTCGTTAAATGTGTTTAAACAGTGTTTAACAAAGGCCGCACTACAAATAAATCTAACTTTGGTTTAACGGAGCACCGAAATAAGGCCCATATCACACTACCAATGTCATACAATATTTCATAAAAAATTGGGTTAAAGCTGATTTATAAAATAATACTTGAGTTTTGACTGATAAACCAAAATCATTAAAAAAAAAAATTGCTAGCCACACCACTCATGCTGTGGCCATGGCCAATGACATAATGTGCCAAGTGAAAGCATACATGTATGTTACCAACCATGTGGCTGACCGCGCCTGACCGGCCATATTAATTAAATCAGCGATGCTTGAAGTTGGACATGGGACATGGGCTTTACCAAATAAGGCTTGAACCTTGAATTAAAGCACAATTCTTATTTTAAGATTTATTCTATTAATATCATTAATATCAAATTTGATGTATGGTGCTGAACCTGAATATAAGGGTGGCACATGAATATCCAAGATCAAAGATCACAATCCAAGATTATCAACTTGGGACCACCACCATTAGTTGCTGGGTGGTACATACTTTTAATTAATTTTTATAGAGTATTTATTTTCAGCAACCACCTTGGATTTGGTATTTTTTTTTAATTTGAATGTAATGTTGAGTCACATTATGACAATAGATTTTCACAATGATCTCAATGCTTCAATCTGTTTGAAAAAAATGTTTTTTCTCAAGATATATTCATATTAAAATCCTTCCCTGTCCCTGTGCATTCTTAATGAGCGTTTACAATCTAGAATGTTTTTCTCTCATATTTCCGGTTCTATTTACATCACTAAGTTTGTTTGGTCTTGTAAGATTTATTTATTTATTGCAGATGTCTTAATTGGCATATAAATAAAGACTGATACATTACAAAATATAATTTAAATTAATTGTATCCGTAGATACAAACTTCTATTTAAAATTTTCATTTAAAAAATCTTCAATTTTATATATACGTTTTCTTGTTAGTTCTTCTAATAAAGACTTAAATTTCTTCAGGTTCAATAATTGTTTTATTAAGATAGGTATTTTATTATAAATTTTGATTCCCACGTAATCCTAACTTTTTTGCCCAAATGCTGTGTTGCATGCTGGTATATCAAATGAATTATTATGTCTTGTAAAATGGCCATGTTTAATAATTTTGTTTTCAAAATTGGTTTTATTACAGTGAATATAAATTGCTACCTGAAAAATATAAAGAGCTGGAAGTGGAAGAATATTAAACTTTTGGAATATTGGCTTACATGATTCTGTTCGTCATACCACACATTGTAGTAAAGCCTTTTTTGTAGTTTAAACACCTACATTTATAGGTGTTTATTAGTGATTTATTAATGGCTTTAGCTACAGTTAAGTTGAATTAGGAGAGGGCAGCGGTGGTGCTGCTCTCTCGCTGTATTAATGGTAAACTAAGTCCTCGACACCAGCTGACCAGCGCTTGACACACTCTGTGCGCAACTGTGACACTGCTTGCACAAATTAATTTGGTTCCGATCTATAAAAAAAACTAAATTTTGCTTCAATAAGAAAACTATTTTATTTGGTATTATTTCTGGTCTTCAAATAATATTATCTTTGACTTTAATTTGACCATGTGAGCCATTTATCATGTAAATCCAGGAATATTCAATCTGGAAGAAACTATTGTCAAGAAGATTTGCCAATTTCTTTGTATCACTTTTGGGTACGCTTAAAAAAACTTCCAGGTAGGTTATATAAACTGTCTAACCTGCACTAAACTAGCCAAGCCAACGTTAACTGTAACTTAACTCAACCTAACCTAACTCAACCCAACCCAACCTGGACATTTTGAAACATTCACTCACCTCGTACTTAGAGAAGCCTCTGGCTAATACGACTTATGAGTTCCATATCGATGATCCATTAAGAACTGTGTTTTAGCTGTTCTTTGGTTTACATAATTGTCTTTTTTCAAATTAACTTTTCCCTAGATTCTTTCCAGCATTGATCTGCACAGAAGTTTTGGTGATAATTTGTGCAATTACAAAAGCTTAAAACCCAAATTCAAACAGGAGTTTAATACAATGCTTGTCATTTATAAAGAGTATTTATGAGCACATTCAATACACATCCAAAGGCCATTCTAAACAGTAATATAAACTCAAGGATATTGAAGCCACTAAAATAAAAATAACCAAATTGTTTAATTTTTAAAACATTTTAATCAAGATTTAAGAGTTAGCATTGGGTCCCCTCCTGCGGCCGAAAGTCTGCACAACATTGACGAATCTCCTGTTGTACTGGATACGCCTCTTGGCTCGGCCTGTCTTCTTCTTCTTCTTCTCTTGTTTCTCCACCTAAGAACAAAGTTTTGGATACAATACGTAGAACAACAATTGTTTAGAAATTAGTTTAATAAGGAAGATAAAATGTGAAAAGTAAAATATACAATTTCTCTAGGTAGGCCTATTGTCTGATAGCTCCACCAATGGATTAGGCCATAGCTCAAGACATAACACATCAAGTGTAATAACACTAATAATTATTAACAAAACTATTTACTTCTGTACTAAACAAGGAAAATAAACTAACCTTGGGGGTCTGTCCTTTGACTTTACCGGCTCGAGCCAGGGAACCGTGCACTTTACCTGTGGAAAAATGAAATATCATTAGCATGGCAATGTAGAATACAAAGGAAGTATTGGGAACAACCTAAGTTAGAAAACAAAAGATTTGTATCAGTGTTAATAAGTTGAAAAACATTGAAGCTCATAAATTATTACTTGTTACCTCTGCTTCATGATTTTCTTTCCCATTGTATAAGAAAACAAACTCAGCCGTGTTGACACCGTAACCAAGCGAAAAGTGGCCATTGAAATAATTTTGTGTACTCCATTTCATTCCCCTCTCAGTATCAACATTAGTTGCAATTAATTATGTTAATGCATGGAATCAAAAAAATTGATTCATAGCTATTTTACTTAAATTTATGTCGTAAAAAATGTATTCTTAGATATAGACTTTTTTAATATTTTACTGCAAGAGATTTTACGCATAATGTGGTTCTGTTCTTGGATAATTATTTAAGAACTTGAAACTTTCTAAATTGATTAAAAGCAGGTGAAACCAAAAGATTCTCAACGACAACCATAATCTGCTTAGTCTTTCAATGATTTAACCTTTATCTACAGTGCACAATTGAAATATACAAAGATTACGTCAATCAGTGCAAGAGTGTGAATATTGTCCTTTTCTGGAGTTATTTCTCGGTTATTTCCATTTTAAATGTCATATTTATCAACAAAATACCAAATAGATAGAAATACAAGACAAAAAACGTGCACCTAACCTCCTCCGTAAACCTCCTCTTCAATAAGTGTGTGAAAAAAGGATATCAACAGGTATCTGAGCGATCCCTATTAATTAAATATACAAATGTTGAAACTTCCACCCAAGCCGGACACCGCTTATTATGGATCAGCTCTCTTATATGACCAGATTTTCAAACTACCTCCCAAAATGGGACGCAAAAGGTCAGGGAATTTCAAATATTTGGTTTGGATATTTTTGAAAAAGAGGATACGTGCATTGTAGTTGGATTTTGGGCACTTTCAGAGAGGTAATTTATGTGATGAAATATAAGCTACTGTTGAACTTTTAGTCTGGTAGTTAAGGAAGTAGAGAACAACATTAATTTAACTTGGATATAGGGAGAAAAAAGGATGTTATTAAAAGTAATGGTATGACACCGTTGTTAGCTTAGTAATTAAGATAGTACCAAGTTGGATAAAGGACCAAGTTGGATTCAGGCGGTGTTATTGAAAAGATGCTAGGGGCGCACAGCAGTTTGGCCAATTTTAACCACGTCACAAATGAACAAGTGGCTTCAAGGGAAAGCCAGTCTGGGTAAAGTTATACTTGAATTAATACATCTATGAAGCGCGAGAGTGAGGGAAATTTATATACTTATCATTCGCCAGCGACAGGCCAACCCCTCGACGGCAGACGAACACACGAGGAGTTAATACCCGAAAATCCCAAAATCCAAGTGTTACTATCTAGCGGACAATCGATAAACTTTTAGGGCAAGATATAAACAACAACAAACCAAATGGTTCAACCAATAGGGAACGACGTCGTGACAAACAAACCAAAATGTTCCGGCCAATGATATACTTTGCAGGATCTTGCGAATAATACTTGTTGGTTTTAGTTTGTTTAGCTGGTGAACGCTAAGTGAAATTTCCCTCCCTATCGCGCTTCATAGATGTATTAATGCTACTTTAGGCCTACCTCCGAGCAGTGGGACGGTGACGTCGATGCTGTAGTCGCCGGCGAGCTGCGCGACGCAGGAGTCGTCAGTCAGAGGTTTGCCGCAGTTGTAGAGGCACAACAACTCCTTGGGCAGCTGCTCCAGCTGCGCCACTCGGCTCTGCACACACAAACACACGAGAACACTGATCAATAAAAATACTAGCTTACTGGTGGCTTCTAGGGACAAAAGCCCATGAAAAATGTCAATAAAAATCCTAATTAGCTATAATGTTTTTGTCGCACCAAAGTTATAATTCTGGTCACAGCATTAGGCGGGTCAGAGAGTGTGATGCTGGCATTTCACACTCTCTGAACTAAATATATACTAACTAACTAAATATGTTTTGTTTAGGTAACCATCTGACAAAATAAGATTTTGTTTAGGAAAGGGGCAGAATTCAGCTAGCTTACCTGAAGAAATAATTTTCAAGTCAGCACAGACGAACACTCTCTTCTCTCTGAAGAAGTCCCATAGAGGAATGAAATATCAGTGAAAAACTGTGTGCATCTTAATGTTTCTCTGTGCTGACTCGAAAATTATTTCTTCAGGTAAGCTAGCTGAATTCTGTCCCTTTCCTGAACAAAATCGAACTCAGCCCATGGCTTTTCACCAAAAATATTAACCATCCAACAAAATTTACAGTTATGCTATTTGTTTTTTCCACAATCAGCTGATAATATGTGTGAATACACAAGGTCAGTATTAATGTTTTCATCATACTGACACAGAAACAAATGTTCTCCGTTCCTTTTTGTTTGCTTCAAAGTTACTCTTTGCCATACCAGTCCAGAAAACGTTCCGGCCTTGACTTTTACTGCCTCATGTTTCAATGTGATAAAAGCAGACATTTTTGGATCCCAATACTTTTACATAGCACATATTTTACAATGTTTCTAATTTCCTGACAAAGTTAAAGAAATTTCAGTATTTTTCCCAAGTCTCTGAAATCAGGTTTCCAATTTGAGCCTTCTCCCACCATACTAGGGCATGCCTAACGTTCACAATTTCTGCAAAAAAATTTTGCTTATGTAACCTTAAACATATGTTTGATATTGGAAAACACGATTATTCTTACTAGATTACTCGGTGGCAGCTTCGCTTGCAAATACAGTAAAACCTCACTAACTCGACACTCGATAACTCGACAGCCTGTGTAACTCGACACTCATTACTCGGAGGTAACAGCTGACAGGGAATATTCAATCAAGCATTTTTTTCAGAAAACTTAGTTTTAATTGTTGAGTATTTGACATTCCTTTAAAGATAACAGTGCTCATGTAAGCAATAAATTTATATGCTAAACTCAAATCTGTGATGTGTTTATGTATTAAAACCCATCAAAAATTCCAATGTTTTATGTATGAGTCGACAACCCCCAAACTTGACAACCTCTGGGTCCACAAATAGTCGAGTTAGTGAGGTACTGTAATGCAATCAGTGGTTGACCTTAAGAACCTTTTTCAAACCATGTTCATATGCGTATTTGCACACAAAGTTAATTGAGTTTGGTCTGGAGTCAACAGATAGCGCCATTATTCCAAAACTTCAGCCCTTTAATAGGCCTACTTAAGTTAAAGCCTTTCATGAAATTCTGAGACATACTGTCTAAATAAAAATACCTTTAATTTGACTTCCATTAAATCTGTCCAGGATCGAGTTGACTCCGAAAAGAAAACCCCTCGCATAATAATATATAGATGTGGGCATGATAGTACGCCATCTGAAGATTTAATAATGATAATATGTTTTTGATACCAAAATAATTTATCGATTCTCAAACCAATACAATAAAAATTTATCCTCGACACCGATAACATTAGGCTAAAACAGTGTAATTTGGATAATTAGAATTGAAGGAGATCGATGAAAAGCTTCAAATCATCCAAAAAGTTACATAGGTGTGTCAAAAATCATGTATCACCAGTTAAAAAAAACACTGATTTAGAACTTACCTTAATTAAGGCAATGGTTTCATTGCCTTCACATTCAATAACATGGCTCTGCTGCCCACGTATTTGAAGCTGCATCTTGATCTAAGTTCTGCAAACAGAAAATAACCTGTTAGAAAAAGTTATATCAGAAACAGTCAATGAATAAGTTTATTGCAATTAGGGGGCTGTCTATAAATGTAAATATAACTTCATTATAAAATATCAATACTATTATTTTGAATTTGGGCGAATCCACAGGTAATATTTAGTTGAAAATAAATAAAAGCAATTAAAATATAAAAAATTAAAAAATAAAATAAATACCTTGATAAAACTAGCAAATGAAAATAGGTGGGGCAGGGTTGACATTTAAATTACATAACTTTAATAAATGTTATCAGAAATCTGATACATACTTCTCCCTATCCATAAAGTAGTTTTTATAATTTTATGACCTTTTTCCTAAAATGTTATAAAGTGGTGTTATGTATAATAAGTAAGCCAGGGGTTTACAAGTTTTCAACTTTTGAGTTACATTTTTGTAGGCTATTAGCCATTAAGAATTTTTTACAGCCTATTTTTAATTTAGGTGATTTTTGACAGGAATTCACCCTTAATTTTTGGAAATTTCGTACCCATTTTGCAGCACACCTGCATACTCAGATAATTTCTAATGCTCAAAAACATGTTTTAACATATCAAGTCCATAGACAAATTTGTTTATTTTCTCTCTAAGAGTATCATGGGGGATGAGCCTGCAGGTTTGCTGTTGCAGGTCAAGTTAGCCTGTGTGAAAATCAGGGTTTTGATGTTAATACCCAGTAGTTCTCAACTAGAAGAAGACCCATTTAGCTAATTTTATCAAGGTATTTATTTTTATTAAATTGTATATATTTTAATTAGTTTTATTTATTTTCAACTAGATATTACCTGTGGATTCGCCCAAATTCAAAATGATAGTATGATATTTCAATAATAAGGTTCTATTTACATTGGTTAATATGAAATATTATGAATATTTTTGATAAAGAAATAATTTAGATTTGTTGGAATCATTGATTAGGCTAATTAATTAATTTATTTATTTGTGAACCATTTCATATGGACTTCCCCAATAAAAAGGAAATTTTATGTTTAATTTGTCTCAGATATTTCCTACAGAAACTGTGATATCTCCTACTTCCTACTGATCTCAGCCAGTTGAAATGACGTATTGATCACATAAGAATAGACGGCTGGTTAAAAAGAAATCAGTTCCATGGTATGTAAAGAAATTTAAACATGGCTGGATAAGAGGGTGTTATTAAAACAATAGGTCACCAAAAAATAAATAAATCTTAAGGCCCCTTTCTCACAGAGGTTTTGATGTGGATTGTGTCATACAATTTGTATTTGCATGTAAACTTAAGGGTGCTTTCACACGACAAGACAGCGTGTCGCATGTCAATTTCGTGATACACATGCTATACTGAGACGGATGAGGGTCGCACATCTCCTATTGGGAAACAAGGTAGCTTAGGCATTTTTACATAACCCAATCACATAGCTCTCAGTGTGAAGTTTTCTTCTGTTAGTATACGCGATTGTGCTACCGTAAATAGGTGTTTATTACCAGTAAAGCAACTTGTTTTAGTTATGTGTTATATCATAACTTATTTATTTGGGATTTATGACTGCAATTTCCATTCCATCCCACAACTAACCTATGCAAATAAACTGATTGGATTGTTGCTGATTGAATGTAATGGGTAACAGCTGTAGTGCTTGAGAAATCGAAGTAGGCCTATCAATAATTAATCAGGAAGTTTGGTTAGTTGTAGCCTGTCAGTGCCACTGTGGCTGACGTCTTGCGAAATATGGCACTGCTCTTTTGACAAGGAAAATTGGGCACAACGTTTACATCTGACTCCATTGTATTCATCAATGTTAACAATCATTCTTCACCTTTGAATACTGAAAGTGAAGAATCAATTCTAACTATCGGAACAATTAATTGTAGGGCCTAGGTAATATAAATTGTAATTGTGGTAAATGATCTCACATGGTATATTGGTAAATGATTTGATCATCAATGTAGGTTAGGTTTTTCTAATCATAATTACAACCAAACACATTTGTACATTCAAACAAACAAGGCATTACTATAAAACTAAAACTCAACCAAAAACATTTACAAAATGACATTGCTCAGTTGAAGGGGTCCCTCCAGTAACGTTGTAAACGACAACTTTTTCAAAATTGAGATTTCTATGCAGTAAGGTTGTAAATGACATCCTGCATCAGTGCAGGGTATTTTTTCGTCAATATCTCTTGTGTTGGCAGCACTACCACAGGTTGGAAACCAAGCGCTGTTGGTCCCGCAGGTGCAGCAACGTTGTAACCGCCAAAAATGGCATCTTCTCCGCGCCCCGTTCTGTCGCCGTCCGATGTTATTCGGCTAAATCGCAGTAAAAAACGCCCGGTTAATTTCGAAAGCTGGGCCAGAAATGTTCGGAAGCAAAGAAGGAATGCTGGGGAGCCCTACATTAATGAAAACAAGAAACCAGTACCCGGGAAACAACAACCACATGAGGTACGTGCAGTAACGTTGTATCTGCCAAGTGCAACAATTTTCTGTACAACTTAAAATTTTATTGTTACGAAATATTAGCATTTAAATATTTATTTTAATTAAAACAATACCTTATAATCCACATCTATTTTTAAAATTAACTACCGGCATTGACTAAGGGGACTGGACGAGAGATTGTTGGAATCGTTCCGGGAATCGGCAGTAGTTCAGTCTACTTTGTTATATAGTCAATGCTACCGGTAACTGTTGTGTTGTACTATTTACAGCACAATTCATATCAATAATGTTAAAGCAAAGTTGTATGGTTTCAGGGTAGAATCTGCAGGTGTAACTTTCAGTGTGGGACAATAGAACACAAAGACAAAGTGGAGTTATTCCGGGAGTTTTACAAACTTGACTACAACGCTCAAACATTTTTCCTTAAAGAGGTTTGTTTGGTTATTAGTGAAGTCAAGTGGCGTCGGGTAAGTGAAAATATTTCAAAAAGACATTGTTCCGTAGAATATTACATCAAAACTAATGATGCGGTGGTCAGAGTTTGTCAAAAGACACTGTGTGACATCTATCAAATCACTCCTCGTAGAGTTCAGCTTTTAGTGGAAAAAATTAAGTTTAAGAAGCCATTATCTGATGCTCGTGGGATTCACGAAAATAGACCGAACCGAATTCAAGATGCAGACAAAGATCTGGTTAGGAGTCACATTGCTTCTTTTCCACTACAAGAAAATCATTACTCTAGGAATGAGAGTAACAAACAGTGTTTATCCCCTGACTTAACTGTTGAAAAAATGTGGAAACTTTTTAAGGAAAAGTACCCTGATTCCAAAGTAAATATACATTGTTATCGTGATATTTTTAACACAAACTTTAGGTTGAGATTTGGCGTCCCACGGTCGGATACGTGTGAACTTTGTGACTCTCTTTACATTAAAATGAGATCAACAGACGATCCAGCTAAGCTGAGGGATCTAGAAATTGAAAGCCGACTTCATCATGCCAAGGCCGACTCAGCATACAAGTCTTTGTCAAATGATGGAGAAACAGGTAAAAATGACCAAGACACAGTTTGCCTTTGTGTTGACCTTGAACAAGTTCTTTATTGTCCTACTCTGACACATGGTAATGTGTTCTATCAAAGGCAATTATCGTGCTACAACTTATGTGTCCATGACCAGGGCAAGAACAAAGCAATGATGTTTTTATGGAATGAGACAATAGGTAAACGAGGATCTGCAGAAATTGCCTCTTGTATCCTTGCCTATGTGACTCATCATTTCCAGCCTTTAACGAATAACAAGAAACGTCACTTGATCATTTGGTCGGATCGATGTACAGGCCAAAATAATAATTGGAAACTTATTGCGCTTTTACAACACCTGGTGGTTAACAACTACTTTACCACTGTGGATCAGAAATTTCTGATAACGGGACATAGCTTCTTGCCCTGTGACAGGGATTTCGCTCTAATCGAGCGCCAGAAAAAAACGTCCATGGTATATGTACCAACTCAATGGGTGGAAGTAATCACATCAGCATCAAATAAGTTTTCGGTATACATGATGAGTTCTGAAGATTTTAAAGATTTCAGTATTGTCGAAAATTCTCTAAGGACCTTGGATTTCCGAATCACTCATTACGTGTGGTTCCGAATAACTCAAGATGATCCATGTACTCTGCAAGCCAGGTCATCTCACAATATTCTACAGCCGTGGACCGCACATCGCCTGGCCAAAAAGGCAAAAGGAAAAAAGAACCAATACCTGCCACCGGTGAAAGTTGCGAGATTCCCACGGATGTACGAAGGACCGCTGCCAATAAAAACGGAGAAGAAGGCCGATCTCATGGCAATGATGCCATATCTTCCTGAAGAATATCGTGATTTTTACGCAAAAATTGAAACAAAAGATTAGACTTTTAAAAACATAAAAGTCAGTGAAATTAGGGCAAGAAAAGATCATGTGTTTTTTAAAAGATCTAGTTTTATGTTATGGTCATACACCCTTATCATTTAGTTTGACTGTCCAAGAATGTCTTAAACAAACGTAACGAGTGTAACTTCATATATATACGTATTTTTATATTGTAAAAGTTAGTGTAATTAGGGCAAGGAAATATCAGGTGTTTTTTAAAAGATCTAGTTTTATGTTATGGCCATATGCCCTTATCATTTAGTTTGAGTGTCCAATAATGTCTTATACTAACGTAACGAGTGTAACTTCATATATATATACGTATTTTTATATTGTAATACTATTTTTTTCATTACATATACGATGTTTGTTTTTCCATGCAGTAACGTTGTAAGCGGCAAAGTCGGCAATAACGTTGCAAACGACAGTCACTTACAACGTTATTGCAATTTTAAAATAACTTTTTTTGTAATAACTTTTTTATTACCTGCAATAATATTGTCATACTTTGTAGTTAGGCTAGTTTTAGGATATTATAATTATATATAAAAAATAAAACATGTTTAAATCATTACATTTCCAATTATATGTTTTTTCCATTTCCTGAAAAATTTACTCTATGTCGCTTACAACGTTACTGGAGGGACCCCTTCAGTTGACCGGGCAGACAACACAACACACGACAACGACTGGCAATGAATAAAGATGGCGAACAGTGTGGAATAAGTTTGAAGTATTTGTTACGGTATGATTGTTTAAGGTAGGCTATTTGAGTTATTTTAATCATGAAAGTGTACAACGAGTTTTATACATAGGGATAGAAGTGAGTACCTATACAGGCTTCATTAGGTTAGATGTTATGTTTTGTTGTTAGATCTCGTGGGCCCTAATAAATATTGTGTTCGGTTATGGTACTTATAGTATCGACATAACATCGACAAATAAGATGAAGTCGAATAATAGCGAAGTTTCACCTGAAAATGTTGTCTGGCCAAATGTCAATGTGGCTTTTAGAAGTCCGACTAATATTAATTTATTGACAGTACCATGTTAATAGGTTCGCTATCACAATTTTATATGAAATTTTCATTCGCATAGACCAGCTGGTCACATTGAAATAGACGCACATTTCTGTTAACAACAGTCTATTTTAAGACCTGATCTTTTCGTATCCGTCCAGAGGGATATCTTCTGCACCTGTTTGTTGCTTGGTCAGTGGATATGACCATTAGTTACGTCAAACAACAGTTAGCATAATTGTTGTTTATGTGGTCTTTTCTGTGGCATCATTCAACAGCTGTAAACATGCAATTGCAGTTTTTGATTGAGTTTGTTTGTTATAATTACCTATTACACCTATTGTTAACCTATTACAAATCAGGAAATTTACTAGGCTACTATGCATATTTGCAGGACTCGGTCTATAGAGACAAAAATTCTATCTTTTGAACTGGTTTTCATTAAATAGACCGACCAACACATATTTCCTACATGCGGCATTTCAATAATTAGGCCTATACTCAAAACAACGAATAAAAACAATATTTATTACTTCCTAATCCATTTTATGTTAATGTGCAATGAATTAGTGTATTAATGAAATTTCCCTTTTGGTCTAATAGCAGTGTTATTCCAATACAACTTGGTCTGAAAGCATAATTCTGATGATTCCTTTTGTTCTATTGGAGTGACCGCACCAACGTGAATGTGTCGATCAGTTGTGAACTTGTTAAAATGAAACAAAGATGTCAGATATGATGGAAAGATCAATCACAAGCAATAAATCACACAGATCACACACAATGGATGCATCGATCAGCATTTTCTTAACGCAACAGTTAATCTGTTGGAGTTAATTATTGGAATCTGTTGAAGTTAGTAGGCGTGGGACGGAAAAGAAGGAGTGGTAGCTTGATTAACTTTATAACCATGTATATATTTTCCTATGTAAGCCCCCTAACTAGTTACTATGGGTCTAGGCTTACACGAAAGTTTGTAGCATCTCCTAAGGCCAACTTATATCTTTAATTAGCCAACAACTTAACAAGCCCCTAATGTTCAATATAAGAATACATTTAAATGCAATTTATAATAATCGTCGGTAAAATTCATGTCATCTTACGGTAGAGACAGAATAGAAGGCTAACCTATACCACAAACTGAAATATTGATGAATAAACACTTTTAAGTTTGAATTCAAACAAAGGACCATAAAAAATAGTTGCAACATTGTGAAAATTTAATCGCTATTGTAAAAGTAAGAATAATTTGACAAATATACGGCAAATATTACTTACCACGTGCAACGTAATACGCACCGAACCCTTCAACCTTTTTGACGAGAGAGGAAACGCAAATTTATTAGTTGAAAACAGCAAAGTGCCAGCCAAGCACTAGAGATAGGAAATGATGGAAAAAATATAGAGTAGCATAATTTCTCAAAATGGACTACATATAATGTATGATAATGAACCTGGACTTCTCGACTGTCTGAAACATTGACTGAAATATATGCCAATACTTATTTAATAGATTGATTGTAACCTAGATGTTTTAAGGCCCAGACGGTTTGAATACAAATATTTTAATTATTGTAAAAACGTACACTTTAAAATAGCTTTTAATAAATTTTGACATGGGCTTTTAGAAACCTTGAGTTTTTTATATTACCAATTCAGTTCAATTCAACTCGAACGTTCTTTTTAAAAATTAGAAATCAAAAATCAATTTTTAAATATCATTTAAGGCGAAGGCACTTTATATTCATGAAAACTTGGCATTATGAAACAGCAATTCATTCAATTAGAACCTAGACTTTTTACAACAACTATTGTTAATGGTTTAGAATAAATTACGAGCCTGTTTTTATAAAATATGGACGTTATTAAAAATCAAAAATATTTATTTAATCAATTATAACCTGGACATTTTGAAATAATATATAAAATGTTATATTATTATGGGCGTCTTAGAATATCTATTACGTCTATCACTATTTGAAAATAAATGACATTGACGTTTATTAGGAAACCTGGATTTTATGAAATAGCGTTAAGTGAATTTCAACCTGGAAGTTTGAAACAGCTAGTAATAAAAATGAACAACCTGGACAACAATCTACATCCTAGTCTATGAAATAGAAGTAAAATATAATTATCTTATGGATTTTAGTAGTGGGAGGCCACCAATTAAGTGACAGTTCTCTTCGCCTAATACCTACGCATTTTTGTTTTATACGCAGGGGACCAACGGCTTAACGTGACTTGCGAACCACGGGACACGGGCACTGGAACACATCTGTATGATAAAATTGCCTAGAGTCGCTGTCGGGAATCGAACCCGGGCCGGCTGGGTGAGAGCCCAGAACGCTACCATCGAAACTATGGCGTTGCCTTATGAAATAGATATTACTTACTAATGGGGAAAAATAACTTGATCGTCTCTATCGTACCAGTTTTATATACGTTTGATTTAAATACTGTCTATATATTGTTTTCTCCTTGTACCTAAGCTACAAACTATCACATGACGAAATAAGTGATCAAAGTTACAGCTGGTCACATTTTTTTCTGTGAATTTGACGTTTCATGTGTTGGTGAAATTTGGTTGGTCGGTTTGTTTGGATTGAAATGTAGGGTTGTGCCGTGTCCCGTATTCAACTTCAACCATCTTTTACGGTTCGAATTACTGGTAATCTAGTTTGATGTGTCGGCGTTTTATACTTAGTGAAACAGTGATAAATCGATGGCTTAATCTTTGATAATAAGCTGAATGAGTAGTTTTAGTGTTAAAGTTCAATTATGTCAACGCATTCAATCACTTCTCCTTTATACCACAACTCCAAGCTGGTCTTTGAAATCTTGAAATGGATCACGTGAAACCAAAATGTGATGTTCCTTAGGTTAAATAATGATATTTTTTGAATGCTGTTTCAGTAAATTACTTTATAAATGAGCTTAGTATGTGTAACGTTCATGTTGAAATCAGAAAAATGCCGATTACAAGTGAGAGAACCATAATGAACCTTATAATGATGAAGTGTGGTGCCCTTGTTTTATTCCTTATACATTCCATTTTCAGTGTCTTCAATTTCCTTACAAACTATCTGTGTTATACCTTACATAGCTTGAAGAGTTTATATTTTAGAACAAACAGGTCTAGACTCATTAGTGCTTCTCTTCTCAAAGAAGAACTTAAATGCTATCCAAAAATACCAAAACATTTAGTTGCCATCATCGAAGAAGAAGACATTTCTTACCAAGACTGTGTTAAATTGATATTATGGTGCATAAATTCTGGAATACCATATATAAGTTTTTACAGCCATAATAGTGGTAAGTTTTTAAATTGGGCGCATTCAGCCGCAGTCACTGGTGGGTAATCTACCGACCTATAATAAGTGGATGGTAGTGGTAGATGTACCACCTATACCGATCATTGTTGTGCAACCACCGATGTTGTATTTATGGTGGATTCGGTAAGTAACCAGACCTTGTTGGGTATTGTCAAGATGCGGTGGATTTGTCTATTGGGGACTGTGGTAACCAGTTACTGCGGCTGAACGTGCCCATTGATATGTCTAAGTTATTGGGTCCAGTGTACCTGATTTTGGCAGCCTTTACAGTTAATTGTTTACATGTCAAGCTTAGGTTTAGTATCTGAACCCCTCATTATAACTTAACATAGGCGAAGGTTGTTTTCGCTAAGTGTATCGGTAAATGTTCCGTTTACGGTAACCTCATGGATTTTGATGAAAACTGTCTTAATGTGTTCCTTTCACTATTTTATTACAGAATCAACACAAATTTTTCCACGGAAAAACCGGGATAAGTGGGAAAATCGGGAAAAACTGGGGAAAATAGGAGAAAATTTTTTCTTCACATATTACATTGTGGGTAGGCCTACTCAAATTGTGCGGATTTTCATCCTTAACACGAAAATGAAGTTTGTTTTGAGATTAAACCATTTTGAAACGAGATATCCTTAAAAAACTAAAAATAATAAACAATGAAATAACTTACTCATCAAAACCTTGATTATCTAGGGGACCAGTGGTGGGATTCCGGGGTATTGGGTGGGGAACTATTTCAAAATTTCCTTATCAAAAAGTAAAATTTCCCAAACTGGTCATGCCATAGGCCATGGGCCAGAGGCCGGAGGCCGGAGGCATGACCAATTAAGAAATTAATCTAAGTTAACCTAGCTTTACTCAAACCTACCCTAAACCAACCTATCCTTACCTGACCTAATATAACCTAGCCTGCCGTTCCATCGACCTCCTTCATAGCTGAATACATTTTGATTGTTTAGGTTAGGATAAATTGCTTTCTTTTGGTTAGGTTAGGTCAGGTTAGGTTAGTTTAGTTTATTTTAGTTTAGATATTCAGTCTATTTAGTTGAATCTGAGTTTTTGAGTTGTCGGGTATTTAGAATCACCGCATAAATCAAATAATTTCCCCATAAGGGGCTAATGGGGGGCTTCATAAATAACTGGCTCAACACCTCATATATAACCAGTGACTCACACAAAAATTGTGTCATGTCCTCCTCTAGAAAATAAATAGATTTAATTTGATTTCAACCACAACAGGCTTTAAAAAAATCATCTACCATTTCTTCATTTGGTCTAATTATGAAAAAATTGTGTCATTGTATCACTGTCAGTTCTAATTCATGTATGGGCCTAATTCAATACCTATATCTATATTTTCGATTAGGGAAAATCGGAACAATTTAAATAAAATCAACAAAATAGATTCCTTATATTTTCCTGAGTTGGCACACCTGTACAACCCGTCCCATATTTTTATAAGGGTTTGCAAGTACCTACATCCCTTTGTAAGAAAGAATTTGTAGTGTTCTTCCCAGATTTTTTGTTTAGAGTTTACAATTGCTATCGTATTTGTGAATTTATCCTATTTATTATAATAATCATAATTTAAAACGTAGAATCTAAGTTATTGAGGAAACATTCGAACACAAAGTTTTCGAAGTAACAAACTAATCGCGCAATATAGATACAGTAGTCATTTCGCCGACTTACAGACGACAGGGACAGTTGAAAGGAGTTGGTCGTTAGTCTTTTTGGCATTTACTTTTCGACTGCACGGAACATATGATTCAATCTGCTGTTACTCCCCTGCAATCCTTAGTTGCCGTTAGACAATGGAACCATCCAGTCGTCCGTCAGTAAGTAGTTTTCCCACCTATGAAATGCGTTTTAAGACTTTTAATTTGTCGATTTGAGGTATAAAGGGTTTTCCGCGGCAAAATTCGAGTTGATTCTGTAATAAAATAGTGAAAGGAACACATTAAGACAGATTTCATCAAAATCCATGAGGTTACCGTTTACGGAACATTTACCAGTGTAGGCCTATCTACTCTGTAGCACTCTAGGCCCATTGTATAATGGAAGATCAGTTAGGCTACTAGGCACGCTTTCAGCCCCATGAACACTTGGATGAATCAAGCAAGTGCCCCCCACCCCCCTCAGAACTCTCACCAAGCTAGAACCTTTTCAATATAGGTAGACGATTGGTCACGGCATTGTCAGATTCATTGTTATCAAGCTGAACACCAAAGTCTATGACACTTTATATGACCACAAAAGTGTGATTGAAATGTCATTGAGAGCAGTGTAAAGATGCAGATATCACGCTGCAACCATTCACTAATGTGAAAGAGGTCTTAAAATTTGACAGTTTTGGTTCGGAAGGGAATTTAAACTTGCCATATTTCAGACTGGCAACTAGCAAACATTGCATAATTGCACAAATTATATTTTGTGACAATAACAGGACAATTCCTTAGTCTGTGAAATAGATAGGGCGGGTGGCCTTGTTGGTAGTGGTAGAGCGATGTAAGGGCAGATTGGCAAAGTATAAGCTTATTGTTCATTTTAGAGGAGTAGGCCCCCCGTGCACAAACCTTCTCATCAGTTCCTAAGTCTTTTGACAATGTAGCTTTCAGTTATCACCATTAATTTTTGTCTCATCATCACCCTCAGCTCTGGCCTCCCTAGGCCCAGTTATAGAATCAGAAGGCATAGTGGTGATCTGATATCAATCATTGATTTATCCTCCATCTTACACTGAGATGTCTTTCTAACTGTAATGCTTCCGTAGAGAATCAAAATAAGTTAATTAATTGTTTGGCAAATGCAATGAAGTCAGATCGGTCTGCCAAAAACGACAATAGGCTTATCACCTGTCAAAGTTCATGTGTAGGCTAGATAGTTTTGATATAATTTTTTTAGATAGGCTGTTGAAAACAATATCAAACATGGGTAGCCTGATTATACTTGAGTGGCAGGTTAGTCTTATAGAAGAATATTTCTCACCATGTAAAGAAAATGAAAATAACTTGTGCTTAAATTGCAGAAATTATAGTTTTCCCCTGTCTGAAACATAAGATAAAGGTTTTAATCAGAATAATTTTTTTTTAGAAAATGGGTCATGTGGGTGCTTAAGTTATATAGGAGAGCGAATTCCAGATTTCCAACATTTGATGGAAATTAATAAAAATACAGTTGAAAAAGGGGTTTTCTGATGTTTTTTTCCTATAGAAAAAACTGTGATTTTCAGATTCAGGGTGTTATTTCTATGCATTTTGATGCACAATAATTATTTCCACTAAGGAGGAGGTCTACCTATCACCTAGGTACCTATCACTATCACTTCATTCATTATTCCATTAAGCCCAAAAATAGCTCATCTAGGGTAAGTTATATGATCAAATATTTTTAGCCTAAATTGTGTTTGTTTCAGGTATTAATCCTACTTCCCTCTATGAAGTTTTGTGTAAAAGAAGTAAGTCCAGCCTTCAAAACATAAAATGGGGAAAATCATTCCATGAAAGTGTGAAAGAAATGGCAAGAAAAGACATCAATGGTAGGCCCATCAAAATATTACTATTTTCATTCTCATTAGGCCTAGGGTACTTATTGTTATCTTCATTACTTACCTACTAAGTCCGTGATTTTTACCTTATTTGGAAAATTGATCTGAACTTGACAATGTAGCCTAGCCTATTTAATAGTTATCCTATACTCTTATTCACTTTGTTTGCTTTCTTGCACAACTGTCTCAAAAACGGCTCTGAGGTTTTCCCTTTAAGGGAGTATGGAAATACAGTAATCAATTTCTAGCACAAGAATATGTTTTATGTAGGTTACTTGGCCTGACATCGCATAGAGCACCCATGGTAGGTCTTGGGGGGAGGGGCAAAATATTAGTTTTTTTTGTTATATAAAAAATACTATAAATTAAAAGCTATTATTTAACAAAATGGTTTTAATTAGAAAAATACCCCCATTGCAGCAGACCTGCATACTCAGCGAATTTCAAATGTAAAACAACATATTTCAATCCAACTTAGCGAGATTTGACATGTTTTGTAATCTCCAAAAGAATAACATGGGGAATGAGTATGCAGGTTTGCTGCAAAAGGTATGTTAAAACTTGTTGGTTTCAATTCATTATTTAGTAGATCTTAACTAGAAGAAGCCATATATCAAGTTTTGTCAAGAAATGTAAAAAAATAAGTAAGATATAGAATTTGTTTTTTTCCCATAAGATACATTAGATACATTAGCTGAAATGGCGACCTACCCAGGTAGGTATTTTAAGCCAAGTATGAATGACAGATGAGTGAAGGATGATTGTGGCGCGATCTTGTAGTCTTGTTACTGACTAAGGCCGACGTATTCCTTAGACAGGACTGTTAATTAATAGCCCAACAGCCAATGGCAACTAAGGGACCTACATTTTAACGTGGGATCCGAACCACGATTTCGCCTCGGTTAACAATTTACGAACTGGTCTAATTATGAGGATGGTTCCATGAACGAGTACTCAATAATGCGGACGTTAATCCCCACAAGGGAACACATAAGGATAACATGGGGAATGATTATGCAGGTTTGCTGCCACAAAAATTGAAATTTCGGGGATTTTAGACTAAAATACATTAGACCTCACATAGATGAAGCCACAAACCAAGTTTTATCCAGATATGTTGAGAAATAAGCGAGATATAGAATTTTACTTATTCCCCATAAGGTTAACATTGGGACAACGTACTGTGTTTACCACTTTCAATATCTCGTTAACCAATGGACATAGAGCAATGATTCAAAACACTAAATTGTTTGTTTTTTTGAGCTAAATTCAATGGTGCCAACAAAGATTCGATAAATTTTATTTTTCTATGTAAAAACTTAAAAAACCCACTTTTGGGGGGGTTTATCACCCTTTACCCCCCCTTCCGGTGGTCCGATCGGGCTGGTTCACGATCTCGTCCAATCGATTACCACTTTACATGTCTGTTCCAAATTTCATTAAGAACGGACCATATTTACGGCCGCTATCGTGCTGACAGACACACACACACACACACACACACACACACACACACACACACACACACACACACACACACACACACACATACATATATATATATATATATATATATATATATATATATATATATATATATATATGGATGGATGGATAGATGGACGGGCGGATGGATGGACAGACGGACGGACGGACGGACGGACAGACGGAAGGAAGGAAGGAAGGACGGAAGGACAGACGGACGGACGGACGAACAGATAGACGGATAGACGGATAGATAGATGGATAGATAGATGGATAGATGTATAAAAATTTAAACAAATGGTGTTTTTTGCTTCTGGTGGCCCTAAAACGAAAAGTTGTCATGGTCTCGGGCTTAGGTCTTACCATGAGACCTACGGTAATAGCTTCTTCCCTATAGGGGAAATTCGCTAAAAACACTCTAGATTTAAATGATTTATGATGATTAAGTTGGACTATTAACTCTACCACAAGATTATTCTGATGAAGCTTCGCTTTCAAACTCTTATTAAGGTTTTTTTACATTGCTGCAATCTATGATTAACCTTAAGAACTAGGCCTACTTCAAACCATAAACGTATGTTCAGTTGTAAAGTAAATTGAGTGGGATCTAGTGTTGAAGGACAGCACCACTGTTCCAAAATTTCAGTCCTTTATTGTACCTAGGTGAAGCCATTTCTGAACACGAGATTCTTGCGAAATCTTGGGTCTCATGCCGGTCATATGACATCCGTGCGGTAGCCGATTACGATGATTATCGGTCAGGTACAAGCGGTACCCATGATTGTACCTAACACTAAACAATGTATACATTGCTCTATATAAATTTATGAATAAAGAATATTGAATCTTTCCTTTTTTCTTTCCTTTTTCCTTTTTTATGACTGATAAAAAAATTCCTTTTTTATGACTGATAATTCGGTGGAAAATTATCAACGACCACCAACGTTTGTGTTTCTGTGATGCTCCTGTTGTACCCTATATATTATATGTAAACATAATTACAAACAAGATATATAGTTCTCGTGTCACACAGAATTAATAAGTGATTTACTTGTGTATAATACAAGATCTCGGAGTCTCGTGTCTGATAGTTTTTAGGTTAATTAGGCCAATCATAAAAACAAAACCGGGAACACTTTCTACAAGGATTGTAACATTTATATTTCCTAACCAGAATTAGAATTCAAATATAAAAAAAATATTTATATATATCTAATTTTAAACTGTGTAAAAATAACTTAAATCATTGCACTACTTATATGTGACACAAGAACCCGAGATCTCGAAAATTTTTGTCCAATCTCCATAAGAATCAGCAGTTTTGTTCCTTTACCCTAATAGTTCACAGAATGAAACTTAGAGCGCTTTGTTGAAGGACAGATTATTTTTATATTCATGTTTGCTGTTGTATGCGCAGAAGATCGTCTGTGCAACGAGACCTGGAGATCTCGTGTCGCACTGGCGTTATCGTATTGCACGAGATCTTAGGGTTTCGTAAAATGGTAATGCCGTGAACACGCGTTAAAATTCTTAGTCATATATTGGCAGATCTAAGTAGAAAAAAAGCCTACCTTTAATTGACATTTTAAACATTAAATTTGAGCAGTTATTACTGAGTTGTCAGTGACAAGAGAACCCACCAGAGAGCAGCAGCAGCAGCTGATCACCACCTGATGGAGATCAGTACTGCTCTCCGATTGCATTCTCGTATACAATTTAGTAAAAGGCATTGAGTGAACGGTTCCTGTTGGTTTTTCCATGGAAATTTTGGGGTTTCCACTATACTCCGTTCCACGTTCACCTTTCAGTATGGAATTTCCATAGGCCCTAAGCCATGTATTTCAAGTGGCAATTTAAGTTGTACAGTTCGCGCATTATACCTCCGGCTATGGCTAGTACGCTACTAACCGTATCATATGATATTTTAAACATATGATTTTGGTAAACACAGCGTTTGACATATAGCGGGACTGTAGTAGAACAATGTCTTCAGAAAAGTACCCCCTCCCCCCGCGCCTTGCAACCAGCTGACTCTGCCTTAGTCAGAGATATAATGTGCGAACTGTACAAGCCAAATGTTGTTATAATCAGCTGATAATTTTATAATATTATGTTATGGATACTAGTACACCAATGTACCCAAAATAGATAAGGTTATTGTCCCATTAGGCCTGTACTGAAAGGTGAATGAGGAATTGAGTAGCCTATAGCAACAATTATGAAACCTTTTTCAAAATCATTGAGAAATTGATGATCAAACAGCTTGTGATGTACTTTTTTTCAAAAATATAATTGTCATATTTTTAATCGCTAGTTTTTTCTATTTTAAATTATTTTTATTTGTAGGGCCTAAACACAATTTTTCATCAATTCTAATTTTATAGCAATGAGAATTTGGTTTGTTATTGTTTGTCAATTCATCCAATTACGCAATAAAAGAGATTAGACCCTACCCCTAGTTTATAGATATTTATTTAGTATGCTAGGGTTTTTTGTAATCTAGACCCTTCCCTAGGTTCTGATTCAATTATAATAATTTAGGGGTAGTTGTAAAGACATCAGCAAGTAATTTCGTTTGTTTTGCAGGAAAAAAAATTATGAAGGCCAGGCTTAAAGGAAAAGCCATAGTTAGCCGGAGTTTGGTCCTTTTCCAAAGATTTAACATTCGTGTTGAATGTTTAAGGAAGCTAATTATAAAAAACAATAATTTATCAGAAGACAATCTAAAGAGAAAAATTAAACAAAAACTTTAAAGCTGCTAAATAGTGTGTGTCACTAGTAAGATAAAACATGCTATATTATCTACAATTCTTCAATTATGTTGATAATATCAGTGTCACTGCAACATTGTAGCCGGGCAATATGGATGTTATCTAATGTGATCTTGTCAAAACATCTTGGATATAAAAAATAATATTTATTGTTTTTTCCTCCTCTTAAAAATGTAATAAATTTTCAATAATTCTAATGAAATTAAGCTGGTCCCATTATGAAAAAGTTTAAAGCTGTAATAAAATTCTCCAGTGGTGTTGTGTTTACTAAATGTTGCTATACTCAGATCGCTGACACATTTTGTAAATATATGTTACTATGATATTTTTGTAATTTACATCCACTAATACAACAACATGTGTCACATAAAGGTTATTTAGTTATAAATTAAATTTTTTTTTAGGATATGTTTGGTCACCAGTCATAGAAGTCAACATGTTTTCATCCAAGTTCGTCACTGACATGATCGAAAATGTGATGCTTACACTGTGTAGACAAGACGCTAAGCCAGATGATATTACAGTAGACACTGTGGACCTGAAGTTTAGAGAAGAACTTCTTCTACCTGATCCTTGCCTGGGGTTGGTGTTTGGCCCGACACTGAGCACATTTGGTTTTATGCCCTGGCAGATCAGAGTGACAGAGTTTTCGTAAGTTTACTATTTTTGAAATCAACAAGTTTTTTTACAGGCCTAGACTGAGCAAGGTGCACCATATCTTAAATATTTAGAAGTGTGGTCCTAAAATCAAGAATCTAACTAAGTTCAAACGCTCAAGGTTATAAAATACGTATTTACTTTTTATTTTTAACAAGCTAAACTCCCAAAAATGTACGAGGTACGTTCGGAAAGTAAGTTCCGTTCGGGAGTGAAAAAATTCCCAATGCATTTAGAACATTTTTATTATATACATCTTAAAGAACGTACCTTAAACTACTTTTCTACATAGTTCCCACAATGTTTAGGCACTTGACATATCTAGGGAGAAGCTCTTCAATTTGTGCCGAAAAGAATTCTGCCACCCCGCTGACGCCATCTTTAAGTTCATCGTCATTCACAAATCGACGAAGGTTACAGTGGAGTACAGAAGAGTTGGTGAAATTTGTGGGAAACACTCAGAGAGATTAGTAATTTTGAATTTCCTTTTTTCCCAAACTGTAAAGATGGTCACACTGAGGTCCTCGATGAAGAGACGAGTGGCCACCCATCTGTCTTTACTGATGATCTCGTCGCCAAAATCAACAATACAGTTCATGAAAAAAGGAAATTCAAAATTTCTGATCCCTCTGAGTGTTTCCCACAAATTTCACAAACTCTCCTGTACACCCTTGTAACCTTTGTCGGTTTGAGAATGACGCTGAACTTAAAAATGGCATAAGCGGGTGGCTGCATGCACAGGCGGCAGAATTCTTTTCAGCACAAATTGAAAAGCTTCTCTCTAGATATGACAAGTGCCTAAATATTGTGGGAACTATGTAGAATAGTAGTTTAAGGTACGCTCTTTAAGATGTATATAATAAAAATGCTTTAAATGCATTGAGAATTTTTTTACTCCCAAATGGAACTTACTTTCCGAATGTACCTCGTATTTTTTAAATTAAGTATTTAATTTTACCAAAATTTTATTTTGATACTTAGATTCTAGATTATATTTATAGCCATAAATGAAAAGATATTACCTGGGGATCACATAGATTGGATGCTTGCCAGTTTGTTGATGAATGAATTCCTTCAAGTCTTTTGTGATTGAAACAGGACCCTACCATTGGTCATTTGGCTATTTCTTAGTTACTTATTAGATGAAGTCTGGTCAGGTCATGCAACCAAGTGGCTACCAAGCCAGTGTGCATCAGTGAGTGAGCATCGTGGTATGGGTTCACAAGCTTTCACCCTGTGCATTCGTGAAAGTAATGTTTATTATTTTTGGTAGAGGTGTGCGGATAGTGATTTTTTGGATCGGATCGGATAGCTTATGTTCGGATCGGTTTCGGATCGGATAACAACAGGTTCGGATCGGATAATACCGGATTCGGATATTTACGGCGCGGCGTAATGAGCAGATTTAAGTTTTCTCAAAAGCCTAAGGTAATTGCAAGGAACTACCATATCATCCTAATGTGTAAGGTAAGATTTGCCTTGATAGGGTTGAGTTGTTGATTGTTGTGATATATTGTTTCCAATATAGGCCAAATGTCAATTATTAAAGTATGCAAAGGTTCAACTAAATATCTGTTGAGAATTTAGAAATTCGTTGATTCCCCTTAAGCATAGGTAGTATATAATTAATTGAATAAGCTTATTAGGCCTAAATCAATTTCAGGATTTGCAACTTAAAAAATCCTTTTCCAATGCAAACTAAATTTGTTCACTATTAGGCCTCTGTCTTTTTTGTTCTTTTCCTTAGCCTATTTGATCAGAAACTAGGCCTAAAAGTGACTAGACAAAAGAATTAAATATAAAACTTGATTCACCAATCACCATTTATATTTACCTATGCATTAATGCCTGACAACCTAGATTTTGATTCACTACAATAACACTAAAAAACAAAATAAGTCCGCAGTAAACTTAACCTAAATTTCAAGATAAGTTTCAAATGTTTAAGTTTCGGTATCAAAGCTTGGTCATTTAATTAGAACAAAGGTCTAATTGTTTTATATCACAAACAACAAGCAAACTCACTAATTATTTTCATAGACGTAGGCTGTCAAGTCGCACTGTTATCTAAGAAAGTCCATTTTAAAAATTTAATCACGTATTGAAAATACGGCCGGCCGGCTTTGACTAGGCTTAAATCGTCAAAGATAAATATTTCAGCAAAATAAAAACTTATTTGTGATCGTTCAACTTTCTATTTCTGGGTAGGTAATTGTTTAATTGATAAATAAAGTAAGAAGAAAGTCGTTCTTGAGTTAATTCAGCTTTTAAGCAGACGACGACATTCAAAATGAAGTGATTTGGAAAGACAAAACAATGAATGAACAGGTTTGCCAAATCTTTCACAGCCCAAAATTATTGTACGCTTTTTATTTTATCGTATCGACAGGCCACGTAAGATATTTACGGCCTGAAATAGTCGTACGAAACATCAACACGACTATTTATTTATGGGGTATTTACGGGATATTTCGTTTTGGAAATTCAAGACGACTGATTGTTGGACACTGTCGACACTGTCGGTCAATGGCGAACATTGATTTGTCTTGATTGCGATTCTCCCTCATACCAATCGATGTTTCGTCGGTAACGGATACTAATCGAGACAGAACTATTACAGGATTTGTTAACTGATTTAATGCTACGATACAAGAATTTATCTTAAGAAAATGTTTGTTATCGTGTCGGGTATTGCGCAGTAATCTGATCGTATACAACGATCTCGATTCTCGATCTTATCACGAGTCGCAATATCGGCAACCGAAATACATCGATTAATGCATACCACTACATAATCTGAGGCGTTGTTCTGGCCGCTATCGCAACCGTCGCATTTCAAAGCGTCGTTTTTGCTCCGCGATGTTTTCTGTCACTAATGTACTTTCGTCGGCAGTGACTTCTTTTGTTTGGAAGACTTTCCTTACTTGAAAATTTGATCTTACTTTACAATTTACCCCAAAAAATGCAGTCTATCCGATAGAGTCGGATATCTAGTCAGTCTTATCGGATAGTTATAAAACCCTCGGATCGGATTCGGATATCCGATCCGATCCGAATCCGATCCGAGTTTTCGGATATCCGCACACCTCTAATTTTTGGCATTTATATTGTTTTGTGCTAAATGTGAATTAAGCCACTAGTTCTCTTCATGGTCTTTGGCAACCTAAAATAATGTGCTTCATTAAAAAGCCTGATGACACTCTGGGCAGCCATTTGTGTCACCTAGTTAACTTTTTGAGAACCTAAGAAGTAATGGAATTTAAACAGTAGGCCGAAAAACAACTCCCTCGCCTCAATTAAAATGCTGAGATCAAAAGCAAGAATGAAGTGAGTTTGATATTCCAGTAAATAAGTAAACAAACCTCACTTAGCTTAAATTCTTCATTAAATTACTAACATTTATTTCAGACATTTGCCGACACATCACAATCTACAACTAGAAGACTTCCTGGAAAGTTTGAAAAATTTTGCCTTTTGCCAACAGCGATTCGGTCAATAGAGAAGAATCTAAAGGAAAACTACATAGGCTCTTGGTATAATAAAACACTTTAGGGCCCTAGACTTTATTTAAGTTTAATATATCAAAAAAGATAGTGGGAGGTAGGTACGGGCTTAGTTATCTGTAAATTATGTATATTTGTCTCACTGATTTTTTGAGAGTAAATTTAGCCTTAGTAAATGCAAAGAACTTTAAAATTAGGTTATACTGAGTTTTTATTAAATGTGTAAGAATTTATTTATTATAAATTATTTCATATATATTTAAGTAAAGTATATTTTATTTCCTCATTGTAAAAGTTGTTTTTATTTTTAAACACTATTATCTTATAGTAACAAAAATCCTGGTATAAAAACATTTAAAGCAGTGTTTCCCAATTGGTGGCACGCTTATCACTTACGCATACCACTGGTGGTAGGCGAAGGAATTTTAGGTGGTACGAGTGTCATGAAGATGAAGTAAAAATTATAATGTGAGGTTTCCGAACAAAAATTGTTCTGTTGATAGTACGTTTGCACACATTTTTATAGATATTTATTGTTTAGCAGCTTTATCAATTGCTATTTTTAGTGTGCCAATTTTTTCCAGCTTTTAGAATCAAATTGCTCATTAAAAACTTATTTTTCCGGTTATTGTGACTCATAACACTTGAAAAATAACTTTATAATAAACACTCAGGAGAAGCGAGAAGATGCAAATGAAGGGCTCATGAGAGGTCCGTAACAACTTCTGTGTAAAAGTGGGAAACGTAGGATTATTATATATTTGACCAATTTAATGAAAAATTAAACACTTTCCACTGAACAACACTCTGCTAAACTAAATTTACTTTTGAAGTGATTCTTACATAAATTTTTCTTACACTTATTTTCTTAGTAATATTAATTATTTGGCATTTCAATGCGATCTTTATGGAATCTATATCTAGTTATACAATTCAACTAGGCATGGTATTGTTACCATTTCATAAATTGTTTAGAGTCGTTATTTTTTAGAAAACATTTAGGCATATTAAAATGTTTTTTTATATTGAAAACGTGAACTAAAATTAAAGTACATTGGTCGGACTTGGAGCAGTACAATTTTGAGTGGTCAAACTATTAGAAAATGCAAATGCAAATGAGATTGTTCATTACTAAAAACCGGTTTCACTTGATTATTTATAATTCAGTTAAAAAAAGAATGTTATTTTAAATTGCAAATTACAGAAATTATTTTTCATCATGGACCTAGGATGGGATCCTTCACTTTTTTTGGGGGGAGGGTGTTCCTTTTTGTGGCTCTACAAAATACTTGATAAGTGGTTGTTGGTATACCAGTGCTAAAAAGTCGGGAACCACTGCTTTAAAGTATTAATTAATTTGGAAATGTGAACATTTTAATTCATTGGCTTTAAAACACATTGATAACCGTGTACATCCTTATTAAGATTTTTGTTTATTATTATACTTTTACTAAATGGTTTGGTTCTAAACAAATTTTGTTGGTGCTGAATGCTGTACAATATTTTACTCAGTTCTCTTTATTCTCTTCAATCCTGGTCCTTTGTTACCTGGAATGCACAATTATTATTTTCAGAGGAATGTATTTGTAGGAAAGAACAAAAGTGCTTTGATTTGATGTATGGTTTATAATTTTGTGTGACTGTTTTGGGCCAAATCTCATATAAGGGAATTTTAATTGATGGAAAATAAAGTGTTGATTGGTTTATTGTTTTTTGAGATTGTGGGAGTAATATGCTGGTTTTCATTATTAATTGACTAGATTTTATCCTGCAGTAAGTTCTCGTTTGTGAGGCTGTAGGAGATGGAACGTGCAGAGCATCCTACCCATGCCACTTATTTATAATGTGTTTAAAAACATTTGCTCTTATTCGCTTGGAAACTTAGAGGTGCTCAATCTCAGTTAATTTAAGAAGTGAATGGGAACTTGTTCAAATTTATAATGTCAACTGATTAAATGAGAGTCAGCATTTTCAAGAGGCAGAAAAAAGGGTGAAGTGGGCTCCAGTTCTTGTTTCATTATTAGTACCTCAGCTAATACTGCTGCTTTCAGAGGCGATAGCCAGATGCCTGCAAATTATTATGATTATACATGCATAATCATCTATGAAAAGAAAAATACTCTGTTAACATTATATTTTAATGCAGGACATCTGAACAGTTTTTCACTTTGTTATCAACTACAAAGAGTAACCTAGTTGTTACTGCTAGAAAAATAATTTAATTTAATTAATTTATTTTGTTCAGTATTTCAAGGTGACATAACCTTTAAAAATAATTTAAGGTTTTTATTTGATGAATTTGTTAGTCAACAATCCCTTGTTTTAGTACTCTTATCACTACTTCTTCGAAGAAAAGTTTTTATTATTTTCTTAATGTGGGAATCAACTCAGCTCCATTATTTTATTATAGAGCAATTTTTAACTGATGAATTTTGGAGGCTCTGTGTCTAAAGTAATATCAATGGCCCAAAGTATTAAGATGGATTGTTTAAGAGAACGATTTTGGGAAACAGTGAAAATAAATATTAACGAAAGCTCAATAACTTTGGCTTATTTACCTTATGACCCAATCTGATTTCAAACTTAGACCGGTTAAGCAATAGACCAGTCAGTGGTCCCCAACAATAGTGAGTATGCAACAGCCTTTTATCTGGTTAACTTTAGGATTCCCTGATTTTTTTATAAAATACATCATACAAAAATATAAAATCATCTTTAATTTCATTGAGTCAATGAGGCTAGTTGTAAAATGTATCCTTCTTTATATTTCCTTCTTTCTCTACGGTGGAATTTGATAACTAAGTATCAGGGTATCAGTATTATTGGGTAATAAATAAACTGTGACCCTAAATGTTATACCAGATGGGCAACAGAGGAATCATCGCTCTAACTGGCAGAAAAATTCAATGTGCGCTTTCCCGATAAGAACAAAAACAGCTGTATTCAAAACTAAAATTTACTACATTTGGCAGAGAGTGTGTGTGTGTGTTGGTGCTGTTCATTGATGTTAGGATTTGTAAGTAAAAAAAAGTTATTCTAATTATTAAAATATACTTAGGTAATGCGAGAAACTTAGGTAAGCAACTTTAGAAGTCAGTGGGGTGGAGCTTCAAAATAGAAAAATGCCGTAACAGGGCAAGAACTGGTGATAGAGTGTTCATGGTGCGTCTTGCACTTGCCCTGCCCCCGCGAAAGTTACGTGTGCAGAGTGTAGTGAATGAAACAAGTGAAACTGTGATTGGAAAGACCCAAAACTTCTGTCACATCAGAAATCAAAATTCAGTAGTAAAAGAGGTTGGTAGATGACACACTTATCACAGTGTCGGGTTTAAATAGTTTGTCGAAATTTCAAGTGATGGCTTATCAAGGGTCAACTACAAAAATAATAATTTGAATGCAAGAAACAGTTTTTAACTGACCAACCTAAGGTTAATGATTTGTTTCACTAACTTGAAGGATTGCCTAGTTAAACATATAAAATTTTTCCCACAAATTATTAATTTATAGGAGATTGAATTTAGATTGTGCGTGTAATTTTAGTAGAGGGCTGAAAAATTAATCTAGTCATTATGGCTTGTTCTTTATTCAAAACATTAAGCTTAGCAAATTTATCACAGATGAACTCATTACAAAATTATTTATGACTAGAGGTACTTTAACCCCAAAACATACAAAGAAAACAATTTACATTAGATATTGAGTACTTATTGTACATTTACATTGTTATTGAGTATCTTAACTATTACCATACCCAGCATCATATTGCTAGCTGCAATATTAAACATTAGTTCTGCCTAACACTGTTGCAACTCTGTGGATCATATTACATCTCTAATGGTGCAATCGCATCAGCCTAAAGCTTACAATGATTTGACACCAGGTACAGATCAGTGATTCCCAACATTTCGGTATCCGTTCACCCAGTCGCTTAACTCAGTGCATTAATGTACTGCCAGTTTTGGTAAGTGAACATGGTTAAGTCCCGCAAACTCAGCACTTATTAATCATGACAGTCTGGAAATCGCAGTGACCCTGACACTGAAATGAACCATACAACAGGTCCACATTTGAAATTATCCTATGTACAACTGAAGAGCAAATTGATATTTTGCTATTATTTTATTAATTTGCATTCTTGGTTGAGCAAAACCAAAACTTAAAATGAACTGTTCAAAAGTTAGCTAAATAATTAGTTAGAAGGGTACATACACATACCAGAATATACCACGTTAGAATATACATTCTTTGAAGTGGTGTTATGGAGCAACTATTATCTAGCAGCTTGGTGTAGACTAAAACGTGGGCAGTCTGGATAACCAGGCCAGACAGACTTGACAAGAACTTACCGTACTTGTGTAAAATTGGTGTTGAGTATAAAGGTTAAGACAAAACTCTCGCTAAATATTGTCTTGACATTCTAATTTCTTTATTTAATATCAAGTTATAATACAATAAATAGGCTTGTTTGGAGCTTTGATAATGATTTTTTCTCACATCCAAACCTTCCTAACGACCGGGCGTTTCACAAACTCCAAACTACGTAGAGTTTGTGGTACTTAGCTCTAATAACAGCTGTGCAAGCTATATATTAATAGTTTTTGCAAATATAATTAGTTATGGTTACAGACCTAAAAGTATAACATATAAAATGAACCTCAAAAAAAGAGTCAAAGGATAACTGCTCGAAAAACTGTAAATAAAGCTCAGACATACCTCTGATTCAAACAGTTGAGATTTTAAGAACATAATTTTTTTAATGCAATCAGTAGTTGGATAATTTATCTTCAATCAGTTATGAACGCATTATAAAAAAATAACAGAGAGAACCAATATTTTACGGGTTGACGCTATATAAAAATCAAAAGTATTATTTTTAAGTTTTCAGTTTTGTATGAAATGCTTCTATGTATGACAGTTTTCCTTGGGCAATACTTTCAAAGCTTGAATCCACCAATGGTATTTTAAACTCGTTGGGAACCACTGTGCCAGATCAATTTTACTTAGTACCTATTTAGTCAGTCTTAAGAGTGTCGCTAATATAAATAAAAAACCCTCTCAGTGTTAATCAACAACCTATAAAAATAACTGTACACCAGTACAGTTTGGAAAACATACAATATTCTGTCAATTAATGATAATTTTCACACAGAGTTTTAAATAAACATTGTTGCTTTGGAACAGATTTTTCATCCTAGATTAAAGATAGCAAATAAAAATAAATACTAATAACAATAAACAACCATGTTAAATAATTGACCTAACTAAGAGGTGGTATAGTTAATAAAACTTTACAAACTGTACAAAAAAATCAATTAGAAAGAAATAAGAGTGACAGTTGAAATAGAATGACAGCAAATAAACCATTCTAGGTGTATGATTGAAATAACAAAACTAACATCAATAACATCCTATACATCGGATCACAATATATATATAATAAATAAATAAATTACCTTATCCAATCCTCATTAATTTTATGACCTAGCATTATTGTTTCTCAGAATGTCATCAGGTCTAAGTAAGCTAAAACATCAATTTTGTCAAAAGTACTTCTTGGTTTGTCAACTACTCCATAAAAAACTTATCACAGTCATGAACTTAAATTTGTCATGAAAAACAATTAAAATTTAGCCAAATAAAATAGAAGTTGAACTGGTTAATAATGTCACATTCATAACAAACTGGTCTAGGTCATTGTAATCTAACCTGTGTTAGTGTCGAGTTGCTGGAAAGTTGAACTTTAATTTTATTAACTGAAAGTAATGCTACATACCTTGTAGACTGTCATCAATTCTTTGTAGAAATAAATCCCTACTTAAGTTTCGGCATCAAAGTGCCATTTTCAAACTTAAGTAGGAATTTATTTATAAAGAATTGATTTCAGTCTACACGGTATGTAACCTTGTTTTCAGTTGATAAAATCAATTCAGGAGGCAAAAAAATCATGAATAAATTAATTTTATTGCATTTTCAATAGTTTTTATTAACATGAGAACTTTAAATATTCTGACAGTGATAGGTTTCTATGAAATATTTTACAAATTACGAAGCGCTTTAAAAAAAATTATGTAGTCGCAAACTCAGATCTGATGAAGTTCTACACAATGAAACGCACAATTAATAAGCATTGGATAAGGGAATAAATTCATTAATTTAAATTAATCAACAATAATATAATAAGGGGTATTCAAGCCTGGAGCCAATCAAAGTAAAATTTAACCTCCTTTCTTGAAGAAATCAGTAAAATGGAGTAAATATTATTATCTACTTTTTGGGATTTGCAAACACAAGAACTCTTGTATATATAAAGGTAGTAAATTATGAGTTATACATTAAAATATTACAAGAATGAAATAAATCCATAAGACTCACAAGTATCAGTCATAAAATTTGTGATGCGGAAAGTGAAAAGCGACCTTAAGTCACGGGAGTAAATTTTACAGTAAGGGCATTTTAGTCAAATCGGGTCAAAAATACCGATTTAGGTTCGATTGGATATGATTCCCCAATCTTTTTTCTACTATTCATTCAGATATTTTAGCGATGAGAATCCGATAAATATAAAAAAAATCTATTTAACAGCCTATGTCGTGAATACGAAAAGGGACCTCTAGTTGCTTAAATGGGAAATAACATGGCGGGTGACTTCATGTCCCATTTCCCAAATGTGCAGGCCCGTACTGACAGAGTCGTCAGGGCCATCACAAAACTAGTCTCTCCTGACATCTATCGGCAGAAAAGTGAACTACAGTACTTCAATTTTTTTGTTGTACAAGAATATTGCCTAAGTCCAAAAATCACCTCCCGAATTGAGGTCTCTTTTCAAACTTCTTATCTTCTCATTTTTTTAAACAATGAAATTGTAAGTGTATCATGTCTGATTTAATTTAGATATTAAGATCTAGTTTTCAGTTTGATTTTGATACCCAACTCATTTCTTACATATATCAATAATAAATATTCTGTGAAAATTTGAAGTTTTGGGCCTTGGTTTCCTAAAATACCAGTTTTAAGTAGTTAAAATTCAAATGTCAATAGCTTAAAGACAAAAAAATCATAGCACCATAAATTATACATCAAATCGCTCACAATTTAATGCTGAATTTCAAAATGTCAATACCTCAGAACCCGGAAATTCCGGCTTAAGGTCCCTTTTCATTTCCTGCATCACACTTACACTAAAAATTAATTAAAATGTATGGGGACAAACTTTAAAATTCTCTTGACTGATGTTTCAAAACACTACCTACCTATTGAGCAAATTCAATATAATTAACATTTCAAATAATAAATCGAAGGTTATAAGAAAACAGGCTCCCTACCAGAAAGTGAACACTGACATGGTGACATCGGAGCAGATGACCTGCTTGATGGGGGAGGGACTCGTGGCGGCCATCTCGAACCCTTGCTTACCCGAGCACTGAAGCAGCTTGTTGCTCAAATCTTTGGTGTCCCATATCTGAAATATTAATAAAGGTTTATTTCATGACCTTATGAATCGTTCATGTGCAACCGTATAAAAAAGTAATAAATCTTAGAGAATATTAAAGCATTTTACCCCAAATCAAAGCATGTTACTGCCTCTTAGCAGATGGAAAAATTCATGTTACTAACAGGGGATTTTTTAAAAACACAAAATGTTGCTAAAAAAATTGTTTCAGTTATTAGTTATGGACACATATTATTAACTCTTATCTAACGCTGCTTTGGCGACAAATTTAAACAAAAAACATATTAGGCTACCTGAAAGTAGTTGAAGAACAAAGGTGTAAATGAAGGATTGACAAAATTGCAGTAGGCATTGATTTGAACTGACAATTCAGCTCTAATACGAAACTGTCACTTTTTCTCAATTGGAAACAGAAAAACCAACTTTGATTGTTTTTGTCAAATCATGAGTGAACAATCACAAAGTTAATGAAGTCAGTTATAGAAAGTTCTATATTGCCTAAAATTACAAAATATATTCTTTTAGGAACATTTACCTCTTGGCAGTAAGATGGACAGCCTGGACTACCTCCCCGCTCTAGCAGCCACACTACCACAAACCTCGGCTCAATAACAGTCAGCCTCCTTACAAACGAGTAGAAACTGAACTCGACACAATATACAATCTCTTGTTTATGAATGTCCAAGACGTTCATACAATTGAACATACAATATAATAAATAGGAATCAACCAACTGCATCTGCTCTGAATTAGTGTACTCTCCTATTTCCTTAACTGCTAGGCGTTTGCCTGACAGGTAATTGTAAAACTTTATTGTACCGGGGTGAGAAGTAAACGTGATGATAATGTTTTGGGTACACCCGCACCATACAACAACTCCATCAAATGTAATGTTAGTGTCCGTAAATTTTTGCTTTTTGAAGTCGTAAACGAAGATTTGAGAATGCAACTCTCTGACAGTATCGATGAAAACGATGCGGATCAAACCTTTTGTATCATCAATTCTAAAAATATTTGTGAATGCGATGTCATAGTCACAGTATAGACTACTCCACATTGATTCAATTTTATTTTTTTCACCTGTATTTATTTCCCAAATGTGCATGGATAGATCGGACATTGGGTTAGGTATCCTCTTATATCCTACAATCAAATTTCCAAACTGAGAGTACCGAAAATCATCATCTTCATTTAAAAACTTAACTTCTGTTTTGTCTGTTGTTTCCCACAATGTCGGTGCTAGGGATTTTTCATCCTCCAATATACATCTTGATTTTGCTTTGATGGGGACTCCTTTAAATCTTAAGTCATATATTGATAAAATGTTCCACTGAGTGACCAAAAGATACTTTTCAGCCAAGAACACATTGACAATAGGGCAGGCTGGAAATAAAGCTATGGTTGAATGAAGTTCAGGATCTTTGTGGATGTTCCAAATTTCCAGTTCGGAAGCAGTCCTTATAATCAGCCAGTGAGTCCCTTCACTGTCGATTTTTACTTCTGCTGAAATTACTCCGATGTAAGACCTAAAATCGGTAATCAAGAAGTTTTCTGATTTCCAATTATTGATTAGATGAGTCTGCCGCATGTAGCAAATGCGCCATTTACAAAGAGGCTGTAAACGATCTTCAGTTTCTTCAGACAGTACAAAAACTGGTCTAACCTGAGACTGCACATTTTCGAGATAATCTGTTATGTTTTTAATACAAAATCTTTTCCAAAACAAATCAGTGTTGAACTTTTCCCTCCATGCTATGCTGACAGCACTACAGGCCAGCAAGTCCTTTACGTTTAAGTGGCTAACGATCACTTCAAGAACTTCCTCTGGGAGCAATGTCAGGGACATTTTATTGAAACACCTGAAAAAAAGATCAGTTCAAACCTTTAACAAGACAAATTTCACTAAACAACAAAAAGCTGTCATAGCGAACATTTAAAACCATTAGTTTAAATAAATTTCTTTTCCTGTAGGGTATTTATTAAATTTATTTATTACATTGACTTTTTTTAATAATCCAGCGCCTTTACAAGTGGCCATTAATTTTTGTGCAGGGACCACGTCCAAAAAAGGGACAATTTTTTAAGTGATTTGGAAGTGTTAACTTAACCGGGACATTTGGGGGTACAGTAGACTCACTCTTAAATGGACACCTTGGGACCAAGAGCGTTAAACTGTTAACATAACGGGTTTTCCGGTTAAACCAATATACCTTAAACATATCATAGCTCTAATGCATACTGTATAAAGTCAATACTCTGATTTATACTTGTGAATATATCTAGTCTTAAATCTTTCCCACGAGAATCGTCGATTTAGTAATCTCCATTTCCTGCCGGTCACGTCTGGTTAAAAAGATGTCACTTACGTGGAGTGTAGTCCGGCTAAACCGATCTCCGGTTTGAAGGTGTCCACATAAGAGGGAGTCTAGTGTATGTTATACCCACGAACACAAGGGGGGGAGTAAGTGAAATGTTGAAATTTTAACTTGAGAGGAGGCCGGAAAGGCTAGTGCTGCGGCGGAGCCTGAAAATACAGAACAATTAAAAAAGAATGACCTGATTTTAGCTTCGAAATATGTATCCTGGTGTATTAATGACAACTGGGGAGGTCTAGAGTTTTATAAAATCACTGCTAGGTGTCGATTAAAGCACTAATATTGAACATAAAGCCTGGCGTCCACTCAACAGAAGACTTTCTGCATTCTTCAGTTCAGCAAAACTGAATCAGTTTTATAGCTTAATGAGCATATTGGATTTATTGTGGTGCTGTACAACCATTACCAAAAACATTCTTCATTGATATAAATAGTTTGTAAATTCTGGGTGTTCTTGGCGGGGGAAAAACTTTTGGACAACCATGCACATCTGAGGAAACAATGCAACAAAATGGCATGCGAACGTCTACACGGCGTGCAGCCCGAGAATTGTTGATTCGTAATCAGGATGTTCTTAAGGCCAAACACCACTTTCACACACACCACACAGTCATCAGAGCTATTTATTCTGAGTTCTCGGCTCGCACACCATATTGATGTTCACACGCTCCACACATTTTTTTGCTCCGTATCCTCAGATGTGCATGGTTGTATGTCACTTCGGCTCTTGCACAAACATCCATTATATACAAACTGTTTATACCAACAACAAATGTTCTTTGGCAGTGGTGGTTCAGCACCAAAACAAATCTGTTATGCTTATTGAACTGTTATAACTGAGTGATTTGCTGGACTGAAGAACGCAAAAAGCCTTCTATTGCAGTTTACTAAACTGATACAGACTGACATTAAGCTCAATGGTAGCGTCTTGATGAGTGGACATCTAGGAGCAATTTTCTAAAACTCGGGACTTCTCGAGTTGTTAGTAATGCAATTTCAGTAGGGTCTATTTAAAACACTGACTGACCGACCTACCAACAATACCATTTTCCCATAAGGATGAAAAATTGGTGCCACCATGTGCCAAAGAGTAGATATAGCTATGAAATTTTATATCAATACGTATGTTTATGTATCTTACTTTGTTTCCAAAACAAGCTAGGCTTATCAGACGTCGGGGATTTCCCCGGACAGTCCAGATTCCAGGGTTGAATTTTGTCTGGTGTTTTAGTCAGCCCGTGTATCACACTAAAAGGGTTTTGGCTGGCGACAGGCTGATTTGTTAAGCGTGACAACTGCTCAACAGCATCTGCTGCTTGGTCACAAGGCCTAGATCATTGTTTTTTTGCCAATCAGTATTAAAGAAATGATAATATCATGCAAAAACGGCAGCAAATTAGACCATCTGCCTGTACCCTTAGAATAACACTGGTACCAAACTTTACCACACCATTTCATCTCCCTTCTCCCCCTCTTCCTTGTCCTCTCCTCCCCCCCTTTCTTTTGTTATCCAGGGTTGGCTCTGAAAATTTATGGTAACCCTACCTAAGCTCCCATGGGAAGTTATTTAATAACATTCTTAAGGAATTATTAATCAGGGCTACCAGATGCCAGGGACTCGAAAAACAATGAAATTAATTGTTGATAGACGGTACATAGGGACCAAGTACATCATAGCTCTATCTTACTCTGTAACACCGACGACTTTCTAAACTTTATAGAAAATATCATTGACAGTTGGTTGGACAGTCAGTCAGCGTTTTGGACAGACCCGATTCAGTAACGATAACGATCTGGGATCTAAGTTAGGCATATAATGTTTCTTTGAGCTAAAATCAGACGATTCTTTTTAGATAAGCCTGTATTGATCCACCAGTAGACAATGCACAACTTTACTGTTTCTCCCCTAATGCTTTATAATGTCATATATTTTAGGTTATTTCTTATTTTCTGCTAACAATGTAAAGGGAGTCCTTATTCTTGCCAAGTCCCTGAGATCAATACATTTAATTTGAACCCTCTCCTACAGTTCTGCTGCTTGAGAACACCCCCTTAAATTCCATTAACACATTCACTGCGGCAGCAAAATACCTGTATGTACCCCGTGTGCTGTGATAAATATAGGTACATACACCACATATATACATATTGGTATATACAACGAAGTACACCACTGAAAAGCAGGAATTCCGAACCACATGCGGGCATCTAATCAACGTTCCCGAGCTAAGTGCTGGGGCACAGTAAATTGAATCCTTGTGAATGGTGCAACCACAATCCGGTATGTGGCCCGCACTGGGGTCGCGACGCAGACCACATAATGGTATGTGGTACGCAGCGATTATGTTAAACCATTTTACTTCAGTTACGCCAATACATAATTGAATATTTATTGAATATTTTGAATAAGCCACTGATTGTGTGTTTTCCAGGGCTCTCCTAAAATTAGGTTTTTTTATGTAGGAAATTTTGCATGATTTTGAAAGTGATAGTTTTTTCCGACCAGGATAAATTGGACCCAACTCATAGCAAAGCAGATCAAGGGGCATCATGATAACTGGAGGTCACAGATAAAAGCTATCCTAATTTATCCATTTTCAGAATTTTGGTATAAACCATCCTGAACTGTTTCTAAACTCACCTCAAGTGGCCAATAAAAAACGGATGGACAATCAATTTAAATCATCGTCTCATAAAATGATAGGTTTCGGACAGGATTTCCTTAGAACCTCTCACTTCAGCTCCACCTTAACCTCAATAAAAACAAATAACAAAACAATCAAGTAAACAAATGTTTTCTTTAATACAACAGCTGCAGACAGCCAGGGTCCAGAGAGTAGAAAAAGTAATAGAGGTAACGTGAAAAAAATCAAGAAAATCATGACGTCATTGTCGGACCGGAAAAAGTAATATTTCAGTCAAGACCACTTGTTTCAGCTCGTCCAAAAGGGCATAAATGTGCCACTAGTGCAAGTTGTCACCGGTCAGACACTTAAAAGGAGCCAAATGGTAAGCTTATTCACCGGTCTGACACTTAAATGGAGCCAAGTGGTAAGCTTATTGGAGCGGGTTAGTTCGATGCACTTTATTCAGATGGCGTTGTAAAAACATGGCTTTCTTCTTCTTCACTGAATCAGCCAATCAAAACCACGATAACGATCTGCTAACTTCCTTTTCCGTTTCCCCTGATTTCTGTCACGACGTGTACACAACCAAAACGAGTTGGAATTAATTTGAGTGTGGGAAAATACCTAAAGTACGTTTGCCACTAGTGCAAGTTGTTTTGCGAAATACTGTCCTGAGTGATTCATATTGTGCATAAAGCGATTGATAGAAAATAAACGTAGATGTTTGCATAAAAGCACTTAATAAAAAAATAACTAAATTAATTTTTATTAAGTGATTTTATATAAACATCTAGATATTTATTTTCTATCAATCGCTTTAAGCACAATATGAATCACTCAGTACAGTATTACACGAAACAACTTGCACTAGTGGCAGCTGTACTTAATCAATTTAATCTAAACAAATCGGCAAAGCCATTAAAATTTAAAGTCTAGCAAACAAAACAAGAAAACGAAAATATAAACAAAGCAGATGACGACGACGATCGATGTATCGTGTCGACGACGATCGATAGATCGCATTGAAATTTTTTAGTTCGTAGCACTTTATCTGACAGCGCTACTGTTCCCTTACCACCGAGTTAACATGGAAGTGCCAACTCTTTACGAAGTTCATTATTACTCTATGGCTTATTGGAGCGGGTTAGTTCGAAGCACTTTAGTTAGATGTCGTTGTAAAACATGGTTTTCTTCTTCTTCACTGAATCAGCCAATCAAAACCTCGATAACGATCTGCTAACTTCCTATTCCGTTTCCCCTGATTTTCTTTCACGACGTGTACACAACCAAAACGAGTTGGAATTAATTTGAGTGTGGGAAAATAGTTTGCCACTAGTGAAAGTTGTTTCGCGAAATACTGTCCTGAGTTATTCAAATCGTGCTTGAAGGGATTGATAGAAAATAAATACGTAGATGTTTACATAAAAGCACTTAATAAAAATTAACTAAATTAATTTTTATTAAGTTCTTTTATGTAAAAATCTACATATTTATTTTCTATAAATCGCTTTAAGCACATATGAATCACTCAGTATAGAATTTCGCGAAACAACTTGCACTAGTGGCAAATGTTCTTAATCAATTTACTAAACAAATCGGTAAAGCTATTAAATTGAAAGTCTAGCAAACAAAACAAGAAAACGAAAATATCAACAAAGCAGACGACGACGACGATCGATATATCGCATCGACGACGATCGATGTATCGCATCGATATCTTTTAGTTCGTAGCACTTTTATCAGACAACGCTACTACTGTTCCCTTATCTTCGAGTTAACATGGAAGTGACAACTCTTTACGAAGTTCATTATTACTCTATGAAGTTGTTTCGCGAAACATTCACAAAACCATGTTAACTACATCTACATAAAAATGTCGCGAAATGTTTCGGTAACTTCACCGGTCTGACACTTAAATGGAGCCAAGGGGTAAGCTTATTGGAGCGGGTTAGTTCAAAGCACTTTAGTTAGATGTCGTTGTAAAAACATGGTTTTCTTCTTCTTCACTGATTCAGGCAATCAAAACCACCATAACGATCTGCTAACTTCCTATTCCGTTTCCCCTGATTTTCTGTCACGACGCGACGTCATAGAGTAATAATGAACTTCGTAAAGAGATGGCACTCCCATGTTAACTCGGTGGTAAGGGAACAGCAGTACTATCTGAATAAAGTGCTACGAACTAAAAACATCGATGCGATGTATCGATCGTTGTCGATGCGATATATCGATCGTCGTCGTCGTCTGCTTTGTTTATATTGACGTTTTCTTGTTTTGTTTGCTAGACTTTCAATTTTAATGACTTTACCGATTTGTTTTGATTAAGTACGTTTGCCGCTAATGCAAGTTGTTTCGCGAAATACTGTACTGAGTGATTCTTATTGTGCTTAAAGCGATTGATAGAAATTAAATACGTAGATGTTGACATAAAAGCACTTAGTAAAAATTAACTTACTAAGTTAATTTTTATTAAGTGCTTTTATGTTAACATCTACGTATTTATTTTCCATCAATAGCTTTAAGCACAATATGAATCACGCAGAACGGTATTTCGCGAAACAACTTACACTAGAACAACTTTCTGCAAACGTACTTTAGGTATTTTCCCACACTCAAATTATTTTCAACTCGTTATGGTTGTGTACACGTCGCGTCATGACAGAAAATCAGGGGAAACAGAATAGGAAGTTAGCAGATCGTTATCGTCGTTCTGATTGGCTGAATCGGTGAAGAAGAAGAAAGCCATGTTTTTACAACGCCATCTGAATAAAGTGCATCGAACTAACCCGCTCCAATAAGCTTACCACTTGGCTCCATTTAAGTGTCAGACCGGTGGCGACGTGTACACAACCATAACGAGTCGGAATTAATTTGAGTGTGGGAAAATACCTAAAGTACGCTTGCAGAAAGTTGTTCTAGTGTAAGTTGCTTCACGAAATACTGTACTGCTTGATTCATATTGTGCTTAAAGCTATTGTTGGAAAATAAATATGTAGATGTTTACATAAAAGCACTTAATAAAAATAACTAAGTTAATTTTTATTAAGTGCTTTTATGTAAACATCTACGTATTATTTTCTATCAGTCGCTTTAAGCACAATAAAAATCACTCAGTACAGTATTTCGCGAAACAACTTGCACTAGCGGCACACGTACTTAATCTAAAGAAATCGGTAGTCATTAAAATTGAAAGTCTAGCAAACAAAACAAGAAAACGAAAATATAAACAAAGCAGACGACGACGATTGATATGTCGCATCGACGACGATCGATATATCGCATCGACAACTATCGATATATCGCATCGATATTTTTAGTTCGTAGCACTTTAATCAGATAGCGCTGCTGTTCCCTTACCACCGAGTTAACATGGAAGTGCCAACTCTTTACGAAGTTCATTATTACTCTATGGTAACTTGCAGGGCTGTTTCAGACAATATTGTGTTTCGCGTGATATGTTTCGCGAAACAACTTGCACTAGTGACATACGCCCTAAACCTGAAAGGACTCTGTGATCCTGTTTCAAAAAGAGTTAAAGCCCCGTTTTCCTAGCAACGAGTATGGTACGCCGTGACTTACGTAACACGCGGCGACGTTACGCGGAACACTGGTTCGCATAGAAATAAATGGGCGTGTTTTCCTAGCAGCGGACTGGCGTAGTACGCCCGCGGCTGTCGCCAGCGACTCACGTTCGTCTGCATCTAGAGCAGTGGCACAGCGACATGTGCCGGCGACATTTGTATAATGGAAAGTCAGGAAAGTGAAGCAAAAAAGAAAAGTGTTAAAAATAACACAGTGTTTCCTCGGTTTACCAAGGAGGATGAGACACTTATTTTGAAATATCCCTAAGAGATATACGATTTAAAAGAGCGACGAAAATTACAAAAACGTGTTTAAAAAAGATCTGGAGTGGATGAAAATAGGCAAAAAACTCGGGAGGACAGGTAAATGCTTATTTATTTATTTATTCATGCTGTAACTGAATTACTGCACCATAAATGTATTGTTTTATAATACAGAATTATGTAATAAAAAATATTAAATTGTTATATAGGATAAATTTATTTTCCTACGGTAATATTAATTTAAAGTCTATACTAAGATATAGGCCTATATTACAATAAATTTTGCTGTGATGTGTGAATAAAATGTTGTCTTTAAATTTGTTCTTTATATTTCGTCTCATTACTCATTAGATGCATTTGCACTAAAATATTGTAAGCCCCCTCACTTTCTCTTTCTTTAAAAATCGGGTTGCAAGGTCCTCTGTTATCTAAATACCCCACTACTAAAATCATCAATTTCAAAATCGATCTCCTCTTCTAAAGCCAATAACACTGCCAAATACTGATTAAAAGTTAGATAATCTGACATCATGGACTAAATAAAACTATTACATAAAAAAGACACATTAAAATTATTATTTAATCGATTATTGTAATGCAAAACGACAGCTCCTTATTGCAGACCGCTCGCATTAGATCGCTTCTAGGAAAACACTTACGCTCTGCGATTTAGCGACTTCCGGCGGCGTAGCGTAATACGCAAGTCGCGGCGTATCATACGTCGTTGCTAGGAAAACGGGGCTTTAACTCTTTTTGAAACAGGATCACAGAGTCCTTTCAGGTTTAGGGCGTATGTCACTAGTGCAAGTTGTTTCGCGAAACATATCACGCGAAACACAATATTGTCTGAAACAGCTACCGATTTGTTTAGATTAAATTAATTAAGTACGTTTGCCACTAGTGCATGTTGTTTCGCGAAATACTGTACTGAGTGATTCATACTGTGCTTAAAGTGATTGATAGAAAATAAATACGTAGATGTTAACATAAAAGCACTTAATAAAAATTAATTTAGTTAATTTTGATAAAGTGTTTTTATGTAAACATCTATGTATTTATTTTCTATCAATCGCTTTAAACACAATATGAATAAAGCAGAACAGTATTTCGCGAAACAACTTGCACTAGTGGCAAACGACCCGTACTTTACCACACTCAAATTAATTCAAACTCGTTTTGGTTGTGTACACGTCGTGACAGAAAGTCAGGGGAACTGGAATGGGAAGTTAGCAGATCGTTATCGTGGTTTTGATTAGCTGATTCAGTGAAGAAGAAGAAAACCATGTTTTTACAACGACATCTAACTAAAGTGCTTCGAACTAACCCGCTCCAATAACCTTGGCTCCATTTAAGTGTCAAACCGGTGGTAAGGGACCGACCATTAAATACATCATCTGAAAGGAAGGGGGGGGTCCAGAATTAAAATGACGGTAGGATGATGTACGGAGGGGGGGGGGGGGGTTAGACGCTGAGATGTCGTCATCATTCAAATTTTGTTTTGAAACAAAATTAGAAAGGAGAATTGTAAACTTTCGAATTAAAGTTAAACAGTTTAGAAAATTCTTTAGCAACTTTGCACTAGATTTTTCAATATCTGTGATAATGGTAATTTTAGCTTCAAGTCAAAACAAAGACACAGGAATAGCAGATTTTAATGATCAATGTTTCTAGATTTGGAGGCAGCATCAGCGGCCACTACTAGTACTAAAAAGATCAAAAAGTTCTGGTTTGAATGATTGATTAACGATAAATCAATAATTAAAATAATTTTGATTTTAGGGAACACAATAAATCAATTAAAATAATAATAAAATATTGCTATTTAATAATTAATAATTCAAATGATAAATCGCCAAATTTTTCAAATTTGTCCAAAACGGGTCTAAAATTTTATGAGATAGTTTTCACAAACCAATAGAAGAAATAACCTTTAAGGCTTTCCCTAAGACTGCCAATATTTTGGGAGTTTGGACTCTATGACGTCATACTGGAATGGTGGGGGGGGATGGTCAGGCGGAGTATGTAGATAGGATGATTGTAGGGAAGGGGATCCAAGAATTGCCCAGAAGCGATGACGTAATTTATAGACCGCCCCTAACCGAACCCACAGTAAAATGTTTTCGGTTTATGCTCAACAATGATCGATAGGTGATAAATCCACCACTACCGTCCACTTATATTCACTACTGGTGGGTTCGGCTGAAAGTGCCCGCATCATATGTAAGTATAATATTACTTTAATAATACTAAGTGTTCACTTTTAAACTTGTGATGTGCTAATTTGTAACTTCTTTATTTTCACAATCACAAAATGAAATCTTAATGGTAACAATTATTACAACCATTAATTTATCTATTGTTTATTTATAGATCTAGAGTTTATCTGATCGAAGGTTGGTGGTTAAAATTGACAACAACATCTACCTTTATCCAATTATTGGGTGTCCCGCAAGGCTCCATTTTAGGCCCTTATTTATTTACATTGTTTATCAATGATCTCGTGGACAACACCTTCGTCAAGACATTAATGTTTGATAATGTCAAGCTCTTTGCAGAAGTCAGTAGTCCACAGGATTCCAGGCGTCTCCAGCTTAGCCTTGATGGAATCTCAAACTGGTGTCGGAGGAACAATGTAGCTATCAATCTTAGCTTTTGCAGGAGGAAACACCAACATTAATTAGACTTTGTTATTATACGGACGTGCACATTCCCAGGACCAGTGTCGTCAGGGATTTAGGTGTTAAATTATCCAGCGACATGACCTTTCATGATAACTTGGATGTGATTTGCCAAAAGGCCAACCAAATCCACCCGAGATATGCATAATGCTATGCCACCCTAATGCCACCCTCCGAACTCTCTTCTGCAGCTTGATTAGGCAGGTTCTGGATAATGCTGCCCCCGTTTGGTCTCCATTTACCCAATGTGCTAAGGATAGATTGCATGCCCTTCAACGTAGATTCGTTCGTCTTGTTGGCCTAAGGTGTGTTTGCTCCTTTCAAGAGAATCCTGTGGACTTCCTGGTAAGTGAATTGCGTCTTCATCCTCTGGAAGTAAGAAGGTCTGCTGCTGATGTTGTGTTCCTCGTCAAGGACAGATCACCAGCCAAGAACTCCTTTCTGGAATCGATATCAGATTCCACCATAAGATCTTCACACATCAGATCTCAAGAATTATTCAGCCACCGGAACCACTCAACAACCTTTGACTTCAATTCTCCATTGGCTCGTCTCTCAAGACTTGGGAATCGTGTCTGCCGTGATGTCGATATCTTCCATGACAGCGTACCCGTTATCAGAAGTCGCTCTTTGGAACGTCTTCAAGCTTGATAGTCACAGGCTTGTACATCGGCCTGTTACAGTGAATGTTGTGCTCTTGGTGATGCCACACCACGCATGTTGCTTGTGCATGATCTCTGTCTTGGTGACACCATTATGGGTCACACCTTGCCTGTTGTGATGTTTGTGCATTATTGTGCCTTGGTGGCGCCATTAATGGAATTGAGATGAATTGAGATTCATGATGATTTGTCTTCGATAGTGTTTCTTGCTTACATGTTTTGTATTACTATAGTTTGTTAAGTTTGTTTGTTTCTATTATAATATTGTTGCATCCTGTAGATTTGTTGTTGTATAATGTTCATGTTGATCACAATTCAAATTATTATTCCATATATTTATTGTTCCTTCATAATGTTTCCTATAAATTGTACCATATTGTAGGCATGCATTCAGAGTTAGTTTCTTTTTGTATTTATGTTCTTGTTGTATTCTGCAATGGTAAAAAGTTACCTTAATTCCGTCTAAGATCCAGTGGGGTAAGTTATTGTGCTACCGGTTTCGAGGCAATAAAAATCTCTTCATCAGGCTCCAATCACTCTCTTGAGATCGTGAAAGTCGTGTAACATTTAGATACACGTAATACAGTACACTAACGGACGGACGAATAATTACAAACATTAGTTCACGCGACACGGCGTGAATGTGTGTGTGTGTGGTTATGAACACATGAGAAACCTATAAATACCTACACCTATAATACCTATCAATGGTATTAGACAAATATATAGTAGGTGGTCATATTAGATTTGAACGTGTTATTCTTGTAATAAATCCGATTCTATATTTTTTATCTCTTGACAATATCCTTTAGGCCTTCCATTTGTTTTTAAATCATAAGCTTTAGTCTAGTTTTCACTAGCATGTAGAATTAATTTTCAAACAACAGTGATACCTTTTAAATATATTAAAAATATTATTCACGTAAAGCATGTAGATATCTCAATTAATAAATTCCTATTTCATTATTGTGCGGTACATGTTTTGAGAGGTTTACCCCTCATCTTTAGCAGCACTCTTCAAGTTAAGCATACATTAATGTACATGTCTTGAAAACATAAGGCAAGTACAATACATCTCTCTTTTGTGACTCTCTTTTTAGCGAATTTCCCATGTAGGAAAGAAGCTGTTCCCGTAGTATTCATGGTAAACCCCAAGCCCCAAACCCGTAACTGCTGTTTCATAAAAACGTTAGCAGTATTGTAACGTCAGTAAACTTTAATTTGAAATATTTAGCTAACCCTTTAACGCTTTTTTGTAACTTCAATTAATTAATATGTGCTTTGTTGATTTTTTTGTGTAATTGTTTACCTTTACAAATGTTTTTTTCATGGTGGAGGTTATATCCCCTTTACCCCACCTTTTGAGTTCGTCCCTGCATAAAATAAATATCCATATATATTATAAATTACCTCCAGTCTTTAAGTAAAAATTGATGAAGTTATTTTTGCATAACTAATGCAAAATAATAACTTAAATCTCATATCATAAACATAAATTTATAGAAATTGATGAAGTTATTTTTTCATACCTAATACAAAATAATAGCTTCAATCTCATAATTTCATAAAAATAAATTTATTGAATTACTTTTATTTGGGGTTAAATTAATGCAAAAGTTAATGCTCTGATATATAGCTGATACTAGTAAAATCACTGTATCAACGTTTTTTTCATTGGAAAGATATTACATATATGTGTTAGTCTTATGTGACTGTGATGTTGTTGCTGCTTAATTTTATTATTTCCGTAGGTAGACGGAGCTTAAGTGACTGTCTTCGAAAATTTAACATTAAACATAATTACACATTTTACCACGGGAAGTTGATTAATTACTGTAAACCAATTTATCAAGGCGACGCAGTTTTCTCGCAGAGAATTGGAAGCGTAGTTATTGAGTTATCTTAAGTAGATTGGCTGGACGTGTTCACTCTATAAAAAGACCAAGAGCTTTTGACCAAAAGGTAATTTCGTCTGGGCCGTTAAACGCTAAGAGTAATTTTGCTTTCAATGCCCCTTACAGTTAAAAGTTGAAGTTCCGGTAAGTGTTTCACGAAACCCTAAATTAAACGTTCGTAGATTTGCTGAACAAATGGTTGGTAAAAATGTAAATTTAGTTTGCCCAGCATTTACAATTCAAATTGAGAGACGTGTTGATTTAATCATTGCCGATGTTTTATCCTGAAATATACTTAAATTAGAGACTGTTTTGTGAAAACATTGGGGATTTCTGCATTGGGGTTTTATCTTTATGTATAAAATTTCGTTTCTTGTAAGTAAATCGCTTCAAGTTTAATTTTGCGGATTGCCATTCAGGCAGATGACGGTGCTGAACACAGTATTTAATAAACAAATTTTTTTGTAAAAATATTAAAAGTGAAAGATTGACGAAAGAATTCGAAAGGACTTATCAGTATAACAAATTATTTACGGTACTCTAAAAATTACATTATAGCCTATTTATAGCTTAGTTACATTTTTTACACTTTAAAACTTCAACGATAGGTACCTGTGTAATGGTACATGAGGTGCCTGAGTACCTTTCAATTGGTAATTTCTGAACTGATTAAAAATAGTAAAATATTATATAATGTATCATGTTATTTGCATTGCCAGCTAACGTGTTTTACAGCGAAGACAACTGTATACCCCCTTCTCCACTGGGAAAATTTTCGACTCATAATTATTACATTACATTACATTACATTCCTTTCGAATTTTTTATTTTTTTATATTTAGAACATTTCCAGGGTTGAGAGTACAATGTAGGCGTTGGTGACAAGTCGATATACTGTTGCAAATGAAGTTAAGTAGTGTAATATTTTTCAAACATGTCCCAATTTTAATTTGTTTCAACTAGACCTTTATAAAGATCCTATTTTTCAGGATTATAGCCTACTAAGTGGGAAACAAGTAAAATCTAGTATGTCAATTTCAACAAAAAATATATTACTAGAAAATTACGTGGGAGGAGGGATTTATATGGGCGGCACATAGTCTTTTTCTTATTATTTTATATGTATATATATATATATATAATATATGAAATATATATATATATATTTCAATATATATTATTAATATATGAATGAATATTAATATATAAATTATTATATATTATTGATATATGAAATATAAATATATATATATATGTATATATATATACATATATATATGTATATATATACATATATATATATATATATATATATATATATATATATATATATATATATATATATATTTCATACATCTTAATATACTGTATTGACATTTCTTTCAGAATCAGTAATCAGTAATAATTATACAAAATCAGAGCAATTCATAAATTTTGGGTCGTTAGAACATTGTTATAAGCAAACTAAACTATGAGAACTACTCTTTTTTAAAGCATTTAACAAAAGATTGTAAAAACATTACAAAAAAGGGCCTCTGTGTTCAAGCCGCTAATGCGGGATGTACAAGGTGTGTAATGAGAAGGTGAGGGCCCGAGGCTCGGGCGGCAAGAGACTCTCTGGACGGGGAAAGTGGCTCCAGAGTCTCTCGTCCGTTATTGTAGCCATCTAGCCATCCTAACCCTACTCTGCACGTTATTAGATTCAAAATAACTCATTCAGTCGTTTAAATTGTTTCTGTTGATTAAAATATTATAATGGACTTTCATTAACACATAAGCAATTAAATTTGAAATGAGGATACTAAGAATTCGTTACTTAAAGAGCGACCCTAAAAGAATAGTTTTAATGGTACGTGTAATTACACTATACTTTACTCGAATGTTAATTTCTTAACTAATTACTGTATTTATTACAAGTCTATTATATGTTATATTTTAGTTTACAATACTTATTGACCGCTCTTGAAACGTAATGGAAAGTTACGTTTAGCTCTGAACACAAGTTTTCACAGTCAAATTTTCCAACAACCAAACTTTTTAGTATTAAGTGTACTCCTTAATCCCTGATGTTTAATGATAGCCTAGGTAAAGCTTTGAGTAATCTGATCAGGCTGACTTTGAATTTAGAAGTTTTGGCAGAAACTTACGATCTACGCAATTTTAGAGAAGCGCAACCCCCTTGAGGTAGGCTTCTAATAAAAGAGTACTAAATAATATCCGCTGCGAAAATGAAACATGAAGAAATATTAAGTGTCGCGTTTCTCGGGAACCAAAAGTTGTTTCAACATGAATTGTTCAACAAACAGAGTCAGGGAATTTCGCACTTTGGTTTTCAACGATATTTTATTCCAAGGCTTAAAAACCTCAACTATACCTGTTATTGTAGGCCATTAGCCGGCGTGGTGGTATAAAGACAGTCGGGTGCCGTTGTGGCATTAGTTACATAGAGCAAACAGGTGTCACCAGCAGTTTGTTTCTGGGATCAAAATATAGCTAATTACTAGCTAAAAAAAAACAATTTTTTAATATCACGTCTTCTTAAATTAATGTTAACCAGTACCTGGTGGACCGAGCCTTGCTCGGTGTTATTTCATATTTACCAGTTCATCCAGTTACTATAAAATATTTCAATGTCATAAAATTGATAAATAGAAACCTTTTTTATTGCTCCATGGACTCTTCATCCCAGCTGCTATATTTTCCTTGATGACTGTAGATTCCAAACAGCTGTTATGACTACTTCATTTGTTTACACTTTCCTTGTTTATTTTCGTTGCTATCACGGCAACCCATAAGGCCAATGTTAAATTTTTACAACTTTAAAATTCGATTTATTACGTTATTAGATTTTATCTGGCCAAGTTATCTGCATAAAAGACGTTTTTGAGTCATAAATTACTTATTTCCAGACTTTGAAGGAAATCCTCGGAGCCGTTTTAGAGATAATTGTGCAAGCAAACATACAAGCAAGCACGCACGGCCGGACGATAACATTGCTCATATAAGAGTATAGGATACTTATTGATTGTAGAAATAACATTTCGACACACACAAAATAATTACTTGACAATGTTTGCCACTCACGCGGGATGTACGAGGTGTGCAATGAGAGGGTGAAGGCCTGAGGCTCGGCCGGCAAGTGTCTCTCTGGACGGGGAAAGTGGCTCCAGAGCCTCTCGTCCGTTATTGTAGCCATCTAGCCGTTCCATTGCAACCTCACGATCGAGAATAGCCTATGTTATTGAGTTGTAGGTTTTGCAGCCTGAGTTTTATTATTCGCCCCTCCTAATATATTTATCGAATGGTTCAAACTAACGATTTTCTAGTTTATGTAGCATACAACATGCAAACAAAATTTTCACAGAGCATGTGGATATGCACTGAGGGCAAAATATTACGGAGATTGCACTACAGTAAAATATGGAAATGTTGTATTTGAAGAGTTTTTAGAGTAGTAATATCCTCATTCCATTTATAGAAAAAAATGGTAAAAATCTAATATAATTTTTGGAAAGTTCTCCAAGAACTATTTTTTAGGAGCACTCCAAGATTTTTTTTCAGGAAAAGAGACAGGGTGTTCGACTTTGTCTCAGAATAAAGTTCTGTTTTTATATTATTTTTTTTTTGTGGACTGAGGAATAAAACAGTAGAACCAGATTTGACTTGGAGTGGATATTGTTAATCTTTCAAACAAATTCAAAATTTAAATTTAAGTATCGAAGGGATGGGTAAAGATAGTGAAATATCAATACAAATGTGGTCATATGTCATCTACCAAAAATTAAAAAAAAATAATACATTTTAAAAATGAATTATTAGTTAGTATCAGAGATGAAAGTCATCTGTGGTTAGTATAAACGGTTTAAGATACGCTTGCGAAGAGCAAGATATCAATATTTAGGATTCCTTTAGGGAAACATTATACTAAGGTGCAAAAAGATAGAAGATGAAATAAATGGTTTAAAATTATATTATTAAATTATGTATAAACTTGAAATTATGTAAAAAAGATTTTCCTATGCTTTAACATTTTACTGAAAGGTAAGTAGATGATGAATTGGTTTTACAATTATATTAAACGTTGAAATTATGTAAAAAAATCTTTTCTTTGCTTTGACTCAGCATAAAATATGTACTGAATAAGAGTCGTATAGTTTACACACGTGCTGAAAGATGATTTGTGCTAATGGTAATAAACTTCAATGCATCGACAGTCAGTGCTGTAGTTCGCAAAATGGAATCGTAAAGCAAAATCCCACTAATTTGAAAATGACTCTACGTTACATTCGTGGTTTATGAACGTCGCAGATAAATCGACACAGCTTACTGTATCTTTTCTGGTTGATCCTCAATATAATACCGTTGAAAGCTCTCGTTTATAACTTTCAATACTAATCCTTTTTAGTTTTGTCTTATATATTATAAAATAAAAGACAAAATTCATAAATTCGTTAGCTAATTACCTAAACTGCCTGTGAAGTAGTTTACATAACATTTTTGCCTCCTTATTTTGAAAATTAATGGTTTGATGTCGTATTAAATGGTCCAATGTTGAGAAAGTGTTATTGAAAGTGGAAAGTTCACATTAATTTTTTTCATACACCATTTTTTATTTGTAGATGGGAAGTATAATATTTTCAGGGATTAAAAATGCAGTAAATCTAAAAATATTCTTACTTACCATACTTAAAGTTTTCACATATTTGAATGTGATAATTTGGAAATTACACATTCCCCTACAATATTTGGTTTGAGTGCAATAACAACTTTTAAATAAATCTGAGAAAGCGCTTTGGACTTGAAATTTAACAGGTATAAGTGAAAATTAATTTTTTCACCGCCCGTTTTGGTGTATGCTCTTAGATACGACTAAAATCCACTTTTTCCCACTGGCTCATCTATACAATAGACAATCTGGCATGGGACATCAGATTACAATAGACAATCAGTGCTGGCATGGGACATCAGTGAAAGTGTTTATATTAAGGACAGAGATATAAAGAGATGATTTTGTTGAATATACCCTTTTTTCAAAGCTTGTGTATACTGTAATGATGTTCTGAGGAAATAAATATATTCTATTCTATTCTAAACTTCTGTTAATAGATTTTTTTATGTTGTTTATTGTAACAAATTGCTAGTTATTCTAAATTAAAAATAGTACGCTAAAATCAATAAAAAACAAATATACAATGTTTACACCACATGGCAAATTAAATACAGCTAATAGAAACATAGTAGCAGTTCTTACTGGATTATTATAACTGGCGCCAATTCTTGGGGCCCACACCGTCCATAAGACTAATGTTAATTTTAGCATTGGGCTTATGGACGGCGTGGGCCCCAATAATTGGCGTGGGCCCCAATAATTGGCGCCAGGTATATTATAGTAATTACTGGATCTCTGGCGTCCAGTGAGGCAGAGCATAGGTACTTTTTGACGCTTGTAATGTTTTTCCCACCGTCCTTAGAGTTCAAACTTTGAATTAAATAAGTTATACTACAAATCACATGATCGACACATTTCGTTAGTATCGGTTTACATAGAATTTCATTTAAGTTATCTTAATTGTGATTTTGAGCATGTTACGTTTTAAATGATTACATTGCTATGCAATCAAATATAATTATAGCAGGGATACTAATTTTTTTGTTATCCATTTTGTAAAATTTCAAACATTAAGGAAGCTGCTTGCACGGCTATTGATAAAAAACTATCTGAACTGAGCGCCCCGTTAAACCATCCCCTTTTTCAAATAAGAAGTAAAAAATGCTATCAAAAGAATAAATATCAACAAATTAAGTACACATTCAAGATTTAAGATTTTACCAGCCAAAAACAAATACATTGCATGGGCATCGTCAACATTAATAACAAACATAATATTCTTCAGCTAAAAACGTACATTTTTAACATAAAAAAATAATAATTAAATTTGTAGACTCACCGTCATAAGCAATCCAATTGTTTTTATTTGTGGACAGCTGTTTCGCCCCCTTGTCCTAGGGGCATCATCAGCACCGTTGAGGTTAAATCATTAAAATCCTATAACTAGTCTATACAACATTGTGGTAAAAACCACAAACACTGTCATTGTCACAAACTGTATAAACACATTTAAAAACATTCAAAATGACTTGACTTGAGCCACACCTAACCTCAAATTTTTGTGACATATAATAATTAATCTTCACAAAAATCAGAAAATTAAATTAATACTTATTTGCAAGGAAATCATGGATACTGTAAAATGCCTTATCTATTAAGAGTTTTTAAACGACTCCGGGAATTTTGAAAATGACCTTAAGCTCCTGAGGCAACGAGTTGAAAAGCCTTAATGAAGTGTATGATATGTTATTCTAAACAGGTAGTGTTGCGTTTAGGGACAGGAATATTTTATCGTGGGCAGAGTGAATAACTAGAGTTTTCATTATTACTAAGAAAAAGTAAAGAAGGATGCTTTTTGAAAAAAAAACCATAGTTAAGAATATATACAGGCAAGGGAAAGTTAAAATCTTGTTCTGGCTGAAAATTAATCTGCATGAATTACGTTTCTTACGATGAAATATAATACGCAGAGCTTCACATTATTTCTTATTGTAGGCCTACATCCTTTATAAAACAAAACAAAACATGATTCTACTAAACTATTGAAAAACGTAGTTCTTAAACACTGTAATTTTGAAAACAATGTTAACGTTATCATTGTATGTTGTTATATGCCGTAAATAGGTAATGATTGTGGGTGCAGAATTTCAGTACCCGAAATACATTTATTATTTTTATTTTCATTAATTGTATTACGATAAGTACTGATCAAGATTAAAATAATGTAAAAACCGTCATGACACATATATAACGAAATCAAAATATATAAACTGTTAAAAGTAGAGCTTCTAACAGAATTGGCGGAATTAATTTAAAAAATCAATTCACAGAATTGTAAATTTATGCTGAGCGTCGATTTACAATTTAAATATAGTGAAGCCGTAATGAAGTTTTCTGTGATCCTTAATAAACGCTTCCTGTTAAATTCAGATTTTATTTTCTATTGACAGATCAAGCGGTACGTGGCGTTATCTTGCGAGTTTTAAATGAATAGATTTTAAAATCTATTAAATTAGAATCTCTTAAAATTTACGAAAAATAACTTTTCTAGTAAACTTTTGCATTACTTTGTTGAAGTCTTAGATTTATAAACAAAATCTGAAAAAACCTCTTAAGATAATTCTATTTTAATAATAATGTGCTATACTGTGTTGCATAATGCTACGAAAAAATAGAAAAACAAATTAAGCCCAAACAATGCACTATAAAAATGCACGTTCGTTTCCTAGCCTAACAACGTTCTTTGAAACACGGAGGTCGTGAATTTCTTTGAGCCATTGAGTTTTTTCTCTGCATTTACGGAATTGAAACTGGGAAATTTGCACAATGGAAGTTAAAGACTGCATGTTCGCTCCAACGAATACGTAAAATCCGACACACAAACAATTCGTTGTTACTCAAATGTTCAATTTTATGCGTATGAAGGAGTTTTTTGTTTTGCTTACTCGTGTGTGTTATTTGTACTCAAATCAACCATTTTTTCTAATTATTGTTTTTCAGAAATCAGGTTGTAGCTAAGACATAATGTACCCTTTATTTCCAGACTCTCGATAAAATAATCGGTTCTCCCTCTTATAAAAACTGCGTGGTGTAAACAACATTAGCCAAGGGAAAGGTTACTACTGGCATTATCAGCTCTTGTCCCTGCTGGATTACTTTTACACCCTTTTGTCCAAGGAACATAAAGACGGATCAACATCAAATCTCACAGGTTATCCCTCTTACCTTGTTTTATCCTCGTTTTTTTTCTAAAACGTTTTTGAAGGTTTAATATAGGCGTGTGTGTGTTGTGAGTTTTGAAGTTGGGTCGAGTCGAATTTGTTAAAGAACTTACGATTTTTAAGCATTCTTAAAGTAGAGTATTTTGAAGAGAAGAAGTTGATAGTAATCATACTTCTATATTATCATAACATCAAACGCCGATCAGATTCAACAGTTATGTTAAGACTGAGTTAAAAGAGATTTTAAATTATATAAAAGAATAATGTCAGATAAATTTATATATATTAATAACTCAATCCCCACTTTCATTCAAGTAATGCACCGTGCAATTAGTGGAGATGGTATAAGTTTAAATGTTTGAAAAACGGCCGTAAAATTTAATTCGCGTACCGTTTTAGGGCGTCGGTGGGAGCAACTACTTGACTGGAAATTTAGGTTATTTTGCAAAATTTCGAGTCGAGTCGAGTAGTGTAAACTCGGCTCAAGAAAAGCTCGATACTCGAGTACTCGCGCACCCCTAGTTTAGTATGATACAAACCTCAGAATATAAAAGGACCCAGACCATTAAGAATTCAAAATCATTTGCTTTTCAGGTTATATTACAAATTTAAACTCTCATGTACTTGCTTACTTCAAAAACTTTAAAATATCGTTAGCCTTATGAATAAATAAGTTTGTTCCTCTCTGGAACCCCAGAAGAATTGAACAATTTTAATGTATTTCCTTTTTTGTATATAATGTATTTCCTCGTGAACATTTTTAATGTAGTTTCCTTTCTTGGGTAGTTAAATTAAATTAATTTTCTACAAATTTAAAATATGATTTGTAAAAGAAATTATAGAATCATTGTGCTTGTATTGTTAACATCGTTATTTTTACCAGACCAGTAATAAAGTTCTGGTTTTTAAATAATAAATCTGGTAAGAATTTTAGATAAATTTCTCTTTTCAGTCATCGAACAAATTCGGTTTTCGAGTTTTTACGATTATGAGTTTCCTGACACATTTTAGATATAGGATTAGGAAGAAATTGTGTCCACCGATACAAAGAAAAATATATTTAAGAAATATTTCAGATAAGAAGTTGACCAAATATCCCTTCCAGGACAAGCTTAATAAGGATTGGTCGACTGAAAAGTTAAACTAAACGCACCCCTAATTTAATGCAAATCTTTACACAAACGCCAAAACGAAGTTAAGTTTATTTTTCATTATTAACGTACAATTTTTAATGGATATTACACCGTCTATTTATGGCACTCACTCCTAAGTTAGAAATATTTACCATTTGCATCGACATATTGTTTCATTTTAAATAATCCGTTGAACTTTAAACAAGTCGGCGAACCATAATTTTTTTTCTATCATAGAAGTTTTTGAACCATCCTAAACGAATATAAGCTAGTCAGCGTTCTTGCTGAAATTCAAGCGAGGACAATTTCTAAAATTAAAAAGCATTAACTATGTAATGCTCTTACTTCCTTTACATTCTCTGCATTTTTAGAAGAATTTTAAGTCGAGTTCAAAACATCACTGCCATCTCTTCAATAAAGGGCTTCAGGCCTTACTTAAAGGTACGAACTTTGTACACTTCATACAAATTAGTTAATTTACTACAACTCAACTCTAGCACAAATGGTAGTCTTGAAATACTACCAAAATATAAACTATGAAACGGAAATTTACCAGTCATCATACAAAAAATGTAACTGTTAACAAAAACCGACAACTCGAACTTTTTACAACAGCCTCTTTTAAATATTGGATTTCAAAAGAATTAAAAAAGGACTGTAGAGAGAGACGTAAATCTGTCCTGACAATACAGCGGTGTAAATATCGCAAAATGAGAACTGGGGGCTGGGGGCAATGGCAGCGGGAGCGGCACACCACGGCACGTCGGCGACGTGGGCGGCATGGCCGATGTCTACTGGTCGCCCCCAGCATGCACATGTCGCCCTTTATCCAAAATGGTGCTCATATGGATTATTTAGACTACCTTGTTTTTTAAATAGCCTATGATCAGTTCAAAATTTGATCTGTTTGAAATTTGATCATTATAAAATTTGATCAATCGATAGGTGAAATTATTTCTGTTCATTTTTTAATTAGCCCCAATATTTTGCATTATATTCCAATGTTATGCAAATTGGGGGTTCTCTATTGGAAATTAAGAAGTCATCCCTTTCAATTTTAGAAAATTAGATCACTAATTGTTATTTTAGGAAAAACAGACCGGCTTTCACTGTGAAGAAGTAAATGTCATACCGTAGTAGTAATGTCTGAACCCGAACCCGGAGCCTCTTGAAGTTAAATCATCCTATCAAAAAATTAAATATATTAAAAAAAATAATGTTTTGATAACCACTTCCAAGCATTTATTCTCAACTTTTGTGTAAGTGCACATCTTAAAAGAGTCGCCTTTTGGGACATTGCTTACGCTGTGAAACGTCCAAAGGATTGTTGTGAGATGCAGCCGGTTTTTACTGGTTGGCGTGCAAACTCTTGTTTCCTATTGGTCAAGAGAGGCGGTAAAACATGCTTACCACTAGGCGTGTTACACTTATTGTATTCAATTCACAAACGCAATTGATGGTGGTCAAAGGAACTGCTTGTCCATTAACTACTTACGGTAGTATGGTATCATTTCCTGTGTAATTATAATTAATAATGTTGTAACAATAAAAGTAATTACTTTCATTGCTTTAACTGTAGTTGATGTATTATTGAAATAAGGATTTTTGCTATGGAGCTAATGCGAAAATTTCCATTTTAATATTCTGTCTGAGAGAAACTCTCCTAAATCGATGAAATTATATTACTTCAGAAATTAGTATGCTCATAGTTTTTATAAAGTTAATCTTTTCATGTTAAATTTCATAAGAAGGTTAACTGAACAGAACACGTATATTACCCATTTCCCCAACATTATGTATTTTAATTTGATCGTATTCTTGAAATAACCTCGCACAGCAGTGGGATACCGGAAGTTTATTTCATGTATTCCTTCCCTAACATAATTTTTATTTCGATGGAAGTATATATTACGTGGTACAATTTCACTCTGTTGTTAGTCTTTATCTCTTTTTAGCCTAAGTTACGCATGTTTTCCCTCATCTCGTCTACTGGGGGTTTTCCTAGCTTCTTTTTCATTCTGCTTCACAGTTCAAAACTTATCTCCTAGGCATAACCCTAATAATGCAATTCCCTTTTACCTTCCTAGGGTTACTCCGTAGATGAAAAAATAATATTATTGTTTAAGACATAAAAAATTACAATACTGGTTATATGACGATTGTAGATCTGTATATAACGAAGAGTGATTTATCTACCGCATCAATAAAAATATATGTAGCCAATTCTTAAAATTTCATTTTATATAAGTAAAAACCTCATCATATTCTCTTGTTTTCAGGTGCAGACGATCTATTTTTGTTTGCAATTCACTTTTAGCCATCGATGTACGCTTTTAGCAAGTTGGTCAGCACTGGGCCGTTCAAAGCGCCCTCTAGGAAAAAAAATCAAAGGCTTGGGGATTAAAGCCATGAAATAAAAGCCCATTTTAATTATCAGTCGCCGGTGCGCTACATTATAAGCTTTAAAATTATACCTCAATCGCAAAAACTGGTTAATTAGGAAGGGTGAAAAAGTATTGTAACAGAGCAACTCCTTATGGTATTAAGTAAATAGATTAATTTCAAGCTGAAACAGCTTGCCAACGATTTTTGGATATGAGGGCCATATTTGGGCCTAAAAGGCAGATATTATAGAATTACAGTTATAGAAGAATAAATATAAGAGATAAAAAATTAAAAGTATTTTTAAAGTGCCTTATTTAGAACTGCTCAGTTAAATATCAAAGTGTTATAAGTTTTTGAAAGCTTAAAACTTTCGTAACGGTTCATTAAAACATCAGGGGAAGAAAAATATTACCATAACAATAATAAACATAAACGATCATTAAAAACGAAAATTCTTTGAGTGTTCCACGTTTAACACAGCTCAAATTCATGCCGAAGTGAAAAATATACAACAATAAAACAGGTAATACAGTATTAAGACACAAAAGAGTTGCTTATTAACGAATTGCAATTTTTTTGCTTTAATTGATAGTAATTATCAGGCTTTACCAAATCTTAAAATAAAATGGGATGAGTAGAATCTATTGAATTATTGTTAAAACTGAAACAATCAGTCGCAGAGTGAGTACATTATTAAAGAATCAGACAGAAATGTATGAAATGTAATGAATTTCTATGTATTTCCAAACTTTTCCATATACCCTTTAAAGATTTTTCATAACAGATTCATTGTAACCAGCCAAGTTATAAAAAAGCTTTTCAGGGCATTTACGTGTTGACTCCCGGGTTAGCACTTCGATTGACCTATTAGTGCGCAATGAACCTCAATGCGGCGTTCGAAGCCGGCCAACATCAGTTCAATACAATCGCACACTTAACGTGATTGCAATATTTAACTACGTCTTTTTCGTTCATCTGCATATATATTGTTTTTTAACACACGTTTTGAAAATTTAAAGCATGCTTCACATGCCAATATGCTTAAAAAACCTAAAATTGGCAGTAGGAACATGTACAAATCAAAAATTTCCAGGTTATCTGTGTTATGATCCTTAAATGGTCAAACATTATTGTTTGGGAAGTGAGATTTATACAGGGTGACAAAAAAGTCTGGAAACGGCTTAATATATTTTCAACTAAATCCGTTAGAAAATTCAAACTTTACACATCAATTATATGTATGAAAACTACTTTTTGCGAGCATTACCATTTTTTGACCTCCACCAGGGAATAGGGCCCATGAGGAATAGGTACATAATCTTTAATGTAAGCATAGGTTGATATGCACATAATTTTAAAGGGCTGGTCAAGTGGAGTTCATTGCCGGAAACCGCGTCTCAAAAGGTTCATCCGTTACAAAATGGTGGCGGATAAAATATCTAATAGAATTACAAAGTGTTTGCCTAAATATCGTATAATAATTGTTCACAGCCTATGTCTGGAGAATCAAAACTCCGGAATTGAATGTCAGACCGAAAAGCCAATTTTTTAGGGTCCCGAAGATGATATTAGCGCCAATGGGGGACGGCCCACAAGGAGTCGGTGCAAAATCTTAAATGTAGGCATGGGTCCATATGCACATCATTTTAAAGGTCTAATCAAATAAAATTCAATGCCGCAAACCGCATTTCAAAAGGATTATTGGTTACAAAATGGCGGGTGATTCAAGTTTTCAACAAGAACACATAAGCTTAGGTTTGATATGCAATTTGATTTATTCAAACTTCTATTCCACCCCTCCCCCCCCAACAAAACTAACCCTATGAATTTTGTTGAAAACTTGAATCAGCCGCCATTTTGTAACAAATGAACCTTGTTAAGTGCGGTTTGTGGTATTGAACTCTACTTGGTTAGCTCTTCAAAATGTTGTTAATATCGACCTATGATTACACTTAAAATTTTGTACCGACTCCTTGTGGGCCATCCCCCCTCGGAGGTAGTATCCTCTACGGCACCCTAGAGACAGGTGCCAGGTGACAGGTTTTTAGGTCTGACTTACAATGCCGGAGTTTAGATCATTCAGACATAAAGTGTAAAGAATCATTAAGCAATCATTAAGCGAACAATGGGTATTTCCTTCAGATTTTTTATCAGCCGCCATTTTGTAACGGATGAACCTTTTGAGACGCGGTTTCCGGCAATGAACTCCACTTAACCAGCCCTTTAAAATGATGTGCATATCAACCTATGCTTACATTAAAGATTATGTACCTACTCCTCATGGGTCGTCCCCTGGTGGAGGTCAAAAATGAGAATGCACGATAAAAGTAGTTTTTATTCATATAAGTTGATGTGAAAGATTTGAATTTTCTAACAGATTTAGTTAAAAAGATATTAAGCCGTTTCCAGACTTTTTTGTCACCCTGTATATTTTGGCTGTTTTGTTATAGCCTTTTGTAGTTTTTGAGTTGTTAAGCTCTTGCAAATAAATGCATCCGCCATTTTTGGCTTCCTTTATTGGCCAAAACTAGAAAATTAATTCTTTTAAGGTCCTCAATATAAATAGTTAACGTACAAGGTTTATATTGCTAACTATGGGGATTGGAAGTCATAATAAATCAAATAAAAATATTTCCAGACCGTCAGGCAGAAAATCAGATGAGATTAAACATACGCTATTTCATGTTTTTGGTTTGTTTTGAGCAAGTTTGCCAAAATAATAACCTAGCAAATCCCTAGATAGTCATTTATTTGTTTGGTTATGTGTTTGCCCGTTTTTTTACTACAGACGAATTAGATAAATGTATAGTTCATCTGTGCTTCAGTGTATAATTTGTTCCAGAATCGCATGGTTCCTGTTATATGTTACAAGAGCAATTACAACGTAAGCGTACCAGCCATTAGACTCACTCGTGGTTTCCTTAATAATATTTATTGCCTACTCAGTGGTTGCACCCGTCCTTTGCACGGGTCAGAAGGCGTTAGTCAATTTTGTGTCAGAAGGTGTTGATGAAATATTTGTATTTTTGTGTTGGTTGACGCTTTTCTTCATTAGGTTTCCTGTAATAGTTAGTAGTAACACAACCCTCGGTTCATTCAAGTTAGGTCCCTATCCTTGATTCTGAGGATGGTCTGGTGCCGAAACGCGGCTATCAACTCATTTAAAAGAATGACGTAAGGAACGAAGTCCTACCGCATTACGAGGTCAGAAATATGACCTCCAGGTGTCTTAGAAAAACCTTCCAAATTTCCAAAGTTTCGTGGCAATTGGATCGACTAGACTAACGCATGAAGTGAGAAACAGACAACATAAATAAGGCAGACAGAATACTTACATTGGATATAAAGTTAAATGATTATGAAACACGGGTTAGTAAAAAGTAAAATGAGTATAGTAAAAGTATTTCACAAAATGATAAATTATATAATCTTAAAATGAATCACGATAATATGTAGGATGAGAAATTCATGTTTAATATAACTGCGGAAGAAGGACTAAAACACCTGTTGCCAACAGATTAAAGCTGCTCCTTTTAATTAGGCACTGCTACAAAAACGACTCTTACACCGAATTAATAAGGTCTTAAACATTTTAACTCTATAGTAACTGTAAAAAGAAAATTTGTTTCGTGTATGGTTATTCTTTGTTGACAGTACTATTAAAATACCATATCAGTCTCAGCAATGTAATTATTATTATTTAAAGTTGATTACTATCTATGAACATGATCCATGTACTACACGCAGATAGAAAACTATAAAATACCTCAAGTTTAGCTTGCAACTATGACCTTAATTACTGTGGAAATAGATAGCTTCGGATACTCTAAATTAAAAAGGCTGTTTTTTCTTTTTATGAAATACCTAGAACAAATACAGTACACCTCGGATTATCCGGATTATTGTGGCGGAACACCGATCCGGATGACGAAAAATCCGGATAATCCGAGGTCATTACAATATCACCTAAAAGATAGCGATCACGTACCTTAGCCACTGCTAAATTGATGATGCAAACGGCGTATCAAGACTGTACAACATATTTGTCTTTCGAGCTTGTTCCGCATACCATTTTTCTAGGCAACCCCCAACGATTTTTCTAGCTGCGCTCGTTCTTCTTCCAGTCACTTACCGTACTTGTTCCAACACCCAGTTCCTTAGCTTATTTTTTACCTGATTCTCTAGAGTTAAGTTTTCTGACAGCATTCAGTTTCTGTTCTAAAGTTTAAACCACTTTTTTACTTTTACAACCGCTCATTTTGAAACTCGACATAATTCACACACAGAGTTCACAACTATAAAATCTTCAAGTGACAGCAATATAAACTAACTCGCTAGATTGTCGCAGGCTACGCCTTTGCTGATAAATGCTAGCGCCTGAAGTAGCAAACCAAAAAACTACGTTCACAAAAATGCTGTAATGTAGGCCTACTGTTTAGGCAATACGACTCATTCAGTTGTTGTGATACTAAATGCGTATGGTTAATGTACTGAATTTGCATTTTACTTTTAGAAGGCGCGTTTCCCTCGTAAACTCGCTGAAATCACCTTTTTGCCGTGATTTTAATTTTCTAATTTCTTGGATGGACCGGTCCGGATAATCCGGGATCCGGATAATGTGGGGTCCGGATAATCCGAGGTGTACTGTAATGCCATTTAAATTAAAAGATAACCTTAACAAAAGTATTAGTTGGGACCTCACACAAATGATTTAAAATAAAACATATAATAATTTACCATTTTTCAGTAAGAACATATTACTGCACATGAACATGTTATTTGCATGATGTTTCGGATAAAAGAAAACATATATTCTCCTTGTACAATCTGATCTCTGTGAAACCTGAAAAATGAAGCTGAATTTGAAGTTGATTTTCAAAGTGCCGATACCTTAAAAGATGATCCCGTTATGTGATGGTACTCCGCAAGATCAGTATGAAATGGAGACATTACTTTTCCTCTTCTCTGTCTGAAAAGCGCACCTTAAGCAATATGCCACATTCACCCCTGAGTGAAAACAGCAACGCTTCAAAGACCAATGATCTCATGAAAGCTTTTATATTATTGTTATTGTTATTACAGTACCTTGCTCGGTATATTTCATGTTTACCAGTTCATCCAATCACTATAAAATATTTCAATGGCATAAAATTGATAAATAAAAACCTTTTTATTTCTCTATGCAATTTTTATTCCACACGCTGAAATTCTCCCTAGATGGCTGTAGTTTGCAAACAGCTGTTATGATTACTTCATCAGTTAAAAATGATTACTTGATCAGTAGTTTCTAACACTTTCCTTGTTTATTTCGTTGCTATTACGGCAACTCATAAGACCAATGTTAAAATTTTACAACTTTAAAATTAGTTATATTACGTTATTAGATTTTCTCTGGCCGAGTTTTCTGCACAGAACACGTTTTTAGCGAATTTCCCCTATAGGGAAGAAGCTATTACCGTAGGTCTCATGGTAAGACCTAAGCTCGGGACCACTATAACTTTTCGTTTTGGGGCCCCCAGAAGCAAAAAACACTATTCGTTCGAATTTATTCAAATTTATATATATATAAATATATATCTCTTATATATATATATATATCTATGTGTCTGTTAGCACGATAGCGGCCGCAAAAATGGTCCGATCTTTATGAAATTTGGTACGGACATGTAAAGTGGTAATCAATTGGACGAGTTCGTGAACCAGCCCGATCGGACCACCGGAAGGGGGGGTAAAGGGGGATAAAACCCCCCAAAAATGGGTTTTTTGAGTTTTTTTCATATAAAAATTAAATTTATCAAATTTTTGTGGGCACCATTGAATTCAGCTCAAAAAAAAACAAACAATTTAGTATTTTGAAACACTGCTCTATGTCCATTGGTTACCGAGATATTGAAAGTGGTAAACACAGTACGTTGTCCCAATGTTAACCTTATGGGAATTAAGTAAAATTCTATATCTCGCTTATTTCTCAACATATCTCAATAAATCTTGGTAAATAGCTTCTTCTAGTTCAGATCTACTAAATATTGAATTAAAACCACCCAGTTTTAATATACCTGTAGCAGCACACCTGCATACTCATTCCCCATGTTTTTCTTATGGAGCTTACAAAAACATGACAAATCTCGCTATGTTGGATTGAAATATGTTGTTTGCATTTGAAATTCGCTGAGTATGCAGGTCTGCTGCAACGGGGGTATTGAGTCAAAAATTACTTATTTCCAGCACTTGAAGGAAATCGTTGGAGCAACGAAGGATCATTGTACAAGCAAGCAAGCGCGATAACATTGCTCGTATAAAAGTATAGGATTAATATTTAAATTCTCCACTGTCATAGATCAGTTTGATCTGGTAAACTGATAACACGTCTATAATATCATCAGTTAAATGTGTTAATCTGGTAAATATAAACTGATCTCTTGAACTCCAAAACTAATTAAAAATTTTCGCTCATCAGTAAGCCAAACCTTATAATATCCCTTCAGGGACTTACTGACGAACATTATTTTTGTGTTTCTAACTACACGAAATAATAAAATATTTTAATCTTTTATACTCACAATTATTTATTCAAAAACATTAAAAACGTAAACATAAACATAACATCTATATATCTGGCTCAATATACATCATCTCCCCGCTTAATTTATGTTGTGAGTTATGGATATGTCTTTACTGATCAGCGTGTTTTTTGAAATTGCGTCTCCAGCTTCATCAACCAAATATTTTTTTCATCATACTAACACAGAAACATCTATTTTCAGTTCCCTTTTGTTGGCTCGAAAGTTACCCATTGCCGGCCTAGGCCGGATAAACTCTTATTCGGCCTAGGTCGGAAAGAACGGAAGTAAACAATCAGGTGATTTGCAGCAAACCGACCGACGTTTAATGCTTGTTTATTGGTGGTTTATTGGTTTCTTTTTAGATGAACGTAGTGGCAGCACTGCATCCGTAGCAATGTTTGTTCTGTTTGTTATTGGTTAGGTTTGAAGGTTTGAGAAATGTATTTTTATGCAAGGACTACGTTATGATTGAAGGTATGTTTTTTCTGCGTAGTATGATGAAAAATATCGTAAGTTACACGGCCGGGAAGTTTTGCCGTACTCGCATGAAAATCCCGCACTCGCTTTCGCTCGCGCGGGAACTATAATGCTCGTCCGGCAAAACAGTACTTCCCGGCCTAGTAACGTAGTAGCCTATACTATTCCTAATCTCTCCACTACTTTCCCCGCTGTCCACTGAGGTTTACCATTCTTCATTTGTGACCAAAATACTGCTTGATTGATTTTAAAGTCTTTTTCAACTTTCCCATCAGTACCTATTGTGTCTTGGCCTTCTCCTCCGTAACTACTCTTTTCAGGACGAAGTAAATCAAATTGACATCTCTTTTTGCGACTTAGAAGGAGTTCGGCTGGTGATAATCCTGTTGTTACAGACATGTGGGGCAAGTATTTACTTGTAGAGAATATTATTTAAACTCACTTCCAATCCTTTTGGTGACTTTTCTTGGCACAGTTTTCGTAATGTATTTTTCATTGTGTGGACACACTTTTCCACTTGTCCTTTGGGGGCTGGATAGTTAACTGGTGTTTATATGTTCTATTCCAAGTTTTTTAGAAAATAAGGCAAAATCTGTTAATGTAAAGGAAGTTTCGTTGCCAGACACGTATTGTTTTTGGGATCCCATAACGGAAAATCGTTGTTTTTTTTATTTCTTCTGCAACTGTCTCCTGTTCCATCATGAGCGGTCGCTACTGGCTGGCCCGTAGCCGCTACGATACGCTCTGTCGTTATATCGCAGCAACTTTTGTATGACAGCCAATTACCGATTGTTCAAAGCGATGAGGTCTACATTGCACGAAATAGGACGGGTGGCAAAAACTGTAAACTTATCAAATCCTCTGTTAAACCTCTGCTGAAATGACTAAGCGAAATGTTTTTGTTGAACTGTCAAATCTTAGTTTACATTTTCACGGCCTTTTTATTGTAAATTTATGTTTACTGTAACATATAATTATTTAAATTTATTAACTACCCAAACTAAAATTAAACAATGATTCGCCAACAGCGCACTCACTCACCCACTCTATTTGGTGCCCGCGGTTATAGGGAAGGAGAAGAAACTTTAACATTGAACAGCTGATCATTTAAACAGGTGAATAAATACTTAAAAATTAAATCATCTGCGATGTGGTTTCATAGTCTATTGGTCACGTCTGTGAATTACTACGCTGCAAGTAAGGGTTCAAGTCTTAATAGCATAATTATTTTTTTAAGATAACTTGTTTTATTTAGATGAAGTTATAAATTCTTTTAGTTTTAGACACAGCTCTGTAGAGTTAGATTATGTTAGGTTAGTATAATTTATTTTAATTTTATGTTTTCAATCGATCACGAATCCACATTACTCGTTAATATTATATTTTTTACATCGCATATATTGATTTGAAACCAGGCGAATGTGTTACCAACTGTTGGTAATATGTTCAATGTTCAACTAACTCCAATATGCCATTAATGTCAAATTTTATTCTTCTTTCCTAAACCTCATCGTATTGAACAATGTGCAATTAGCTGTTAGACACCTATTGGCCCATGGCAACGCGGAGGTGAGGTTATATAAAGGTTTTCAGTAAACTTTAATTACTTTTTGAAGAGGAAATTACCGCGCTTATCAATTTTTCATTTAGCAAAGAGATCCGTTATTCTCTGATCGGAAAGAATTAAATTGAATCGGTATCCCGGTTACAGTGTCCTAAAATAAAAGTCAGATTTACAATCTGAGAGAAGAGTAAACTGAAGCCATTTAATTATTTTAGCTTACAGTCTGATTCAATCTCATTTCCTTATCTTTCACTTAAATACTTATTGATTAATGGATTACACTTTCACCTTTTGAATTTGTTTTTAAACAGGTTTCACGTGTAACATATAGTTTTGTTTATTAAATTCAGCATAAAAAAACTAAAATCCATCTTGTAAATTGTAATTAAATGGAAATTTGTCACTATGTTTGCCTAATGTAGTAAATATTATGTTTGAAGCCACATAAAAGGTAAAATCATTATGTACTAATTCTTAGCAGAAAAATCGTTCCAGCAGAATATTCAAAGCATATTTTATAATTAATAGGTCGTCCAAAACATAATGGCGAGATTTCGATTGTTTACAAAAATAACTGGTTGAGGTCTGACAGTATACCTAGGTCAACATTTCCATATAACTATATTCAGTTATAAATCAATGATTAAGATAAATTAATATTTTAACAGTGATACAGCTATCTTATTATATACTGAAAACAAAACTATTTGAGCTTTAGAATCCGATGTAACCAGTCTATTTTTCTACCTCACCTAGTAATTGTTTATTAGCTCTCAAACCCCCTCACAGGGTTAGTTTATGGAAATACAGTGGATTCATTCCTGAGGTGGTAAGTAAGTTCAGAAACGAAAATTTAATTGCACTAAAGAAAAAAAAACCATTGAACAAAGGCATTACACCAAACGTAAAATCTCTCTATGGCTGGAGCAAAGTCTCAAATCGTGGAAACTTTTCCCATTTACTTTGGGAAAATCTGTCTAGTTTTTACTCATATAACTCGTTAAATTAAAAAAACGGGAAGTGTACTCGTTAAATTTACCGTGGGATCCATGGTCGCAATGCAGACATCAGATTAGTGTCAAATAGAGATATCCACACACCACTTCAATCTCTGTAACCGGGTTAGGGGTTGTAAAACGTCGATCTTACTTTGATATTAACTTATTTTTCCTAGCAAATCAATGTATACTCTAAAAACTCTGAATCTATTCAAGCAGTGGGTTTTGCCAACACATCTGTCAAAACAAAGTTTTGCCAATACTTTTTTAAATAACTATAACCATATATACCTGTCAGTATTTTAAGTGTTCCCTAAAGCGAGTTTTAAGATTATCGCATTGGACAAATAATCGATCATTTCTAAAAAACAAAAAAAGTTATATTTGTTTGTAATTAAATTAAATATACCTACCAAACATATTATCCCTTGAAAATGTATTTAATTTCTTGTTTTGAGTAATCATTATTCAAATGTGAAAATATGAAATATACAATTATTAAATTAGGAAACATTTGATATTAAACACAATACAAAAATGTTAAATCATGTATGGAAACAAAAAACAAACATTTGAAAGACTTCCAAACGAATCGATTTCGTTTCTTGATATCTACATTAATAAGAAGTATCCGTAGTTAACAAAATAGGCTATTCAAAATTTAGCCGGGATTTTGTACCTGGAAAACGTGATGTTTAGTCTTTTTTCTAAATTAATCTTCCATTAACGTCAAATGAGAAGGTTCCCAGACGAAAGTCAATTAATCAACCATTAGTCAGGAGAAACAGCAACCGCGCCCAAATGCCAAACGTCTTAGACAGTGATCTAAATCTAAAATCACCTTAATTTATGAGCCTATAGTCCTATCTCCAAATATGGGAAATTACTATAAAAGGTTAAATATTGCCTGAGTGATGCAAATGTTTCATTGTAATTTGGAAACAGGCATTCAAAAGATATTTGTTTGTTTGATATAGTTTTATTTTATATTTTTAGTATGAATAAAATTATTACCGTCTATATCAAAGGTTGAATTATTTGCTCTATATCATAGAAATATACCTCACTTAAATAAGGTATGTAGGATAATAGATACATTTAATTACTTATTTAATGTATTTATAGTTCCCTCGTATAGTGGAAATTAAATCAAGCTAAGTATGATTTTACATTAATTCCAAACAGTTTTCAAATAAGCCAAGGTAATCCCCCCCCACTTGTTCCTCTCATCCTTACCTTATTTCCCCTTTTCACATTATCAAAACAATACTTGATTCCAAAAGCCCATAAAAAGTTGGAATATCATAAAATAATATTGATTGTATTTGATTGTTCAGTTTTGAAAAAATATTTTGTTTTTGATGTACTCGTTTTCCACGTGAGTACATAAAGTAACGTGATATTGTAACGAAATATAGAATTCCTGTGAAATATCGAAGTACTTAAGAGTTGGAACAGGTTGAAAACTAATGCTCTTAAGAGTGTAGCTGAGAAGTAAACTTGAAGTTCCCTCACGTAAAATGGCTCTTAAACTCTAAGTGGGGGATAAACTTCAATTAATATACCGTTTTGTTACTAATTCGATTCTGACCCAGAGTTTTTAAATTCTTAATAAATTCTCTGGATGTAAATAGAAACGTCTTCCAACACTTAAAAATATATTTACACTTATACTGTATTTACATACAAGATGGTAAATATACAAAAATGGTGGAAAATGGCGATCGATTTCGATTGGTCACACTAACCATCATCAGGCCCAATGAAGGTTTTTGTGATTCAATATGGCCATATTTTAAAGGTATATAAATTAAGAAAAATCTTAAAGTATCTTACACAAAAAGTTGAGGATATTGCCGTTGAAAATTGAGTCAAAAAACGTTATCTCGGGATTGTCATGTTCACGAATTATCGGCGAGATTTATCCTTGTTAAACTACATCATCTACTGTACTGAGGAAGTGAATCTGTGTTATATTTGTAATGTAAAGTCTCACCTTGGAATGAACATTATCCTCTATGAGATTAGAAGATCGTTACTTAAACACGAGTGATAAACACAATCATATTTGGTATCCTTTTGTTATTTTATAGCAACATAAAGAAATCGTAACTTTTATTTTATTTTACACTATTTTTCATAAACTATAAACTTGGTTGGTAATGAAAAACAGTTGGTTATAAAATTGTACTTGTAATTAATTCTGTAGTTATTAGCTGAAATTTTGTTAAACAAATTTGATTCCGTAAATATTAGCAAATCTTGTTAAATCCGCTTCGAATAACGGTCCTTAACATTCCCTCCTTTACAAACAGATTTGAATTGTCTCTTTTGTTTTTCTCCTCATTATTATAAACTTGAAGGAGCAGTAGTCTTTATTGATTTAAATTTCTTTATCTAAATATTATTTCAAGAGGTTTTCAGTTTTATTTTAACTCAGGTAACAGGTAATACTCAAATTCACATTAACATTTTTACAATGACAGTTCTTCACAGACACAGAATGAGCACCTGAATTCATTCATTGTACAAAACAACCATCAATAAAATGGCAATATCGTCACTGATTATTGTCCTTTTAGCTCATCCTAACAGCCAACGAGAGGCGTTTAATGAATAGGGTAATCACATAAACAAACACGACACAGATGCCACAACTGCGTAATCCAATGTAAATGCCCCACAGGCGATCATTGTCGTCATTACCACGAAATGGAATACTGAAATGTTCCTGAAAACCAATCGTGGAACGGTTTGGTGTACAGAACCGAATTGTAAACTAAATGTTTATGATACAATACAATAAACAAAAAGTATGCATAAAATACAGTGTTAAAATAAGGCAAGGTTTGGACATGAAACGGTCATATGTACTTTACAATATGATTTATAGATAAATGTTTATAATGTTTTTTAAGAGTAATATAAATTGTATTTTTGTTTTAATTTAAGTTAAAACACGCTTGAAGAGGAAATGAAATCGTGTGACGATAAATGTATCTCCTGTTAATAGTTTATCTGATAAATACTAATACCGTAATACTTAATATTACGAGTACAATTAATAATCTACATTATACAAAACAAATACCTATATTGAAAAGTTAATAAACGAATTATATTTCAAACTAGAACTTTTTCCCTGTAGAGTTCATACATAGAACTACCAACACAAACAGCGTTATACGGTCTACAAACAATGTAACCTTCTCGGTTCAACATAGTAACTGTGTTAAGGAATTTACGTCTCCAACAATGTTATCGTCGACGCGAACCATCAGTCAGCCTCTGTGAACACACAGAAGTGCGAAATAAAATTGGTTTTTGACAAGGATTTTGATTGTATCGTATTGAATTAGTTGCACAGTCGACATCATTGATTAAATAAAAATTTATATGCTATTGTATTCGAAAATACTGTATAGCTTTGACCTATGCGTACCTACAGTTTTTTAAACATCACATGACTCCCTTCGTGGTCATTAAATTTGCCAACTAGCTGTAAAGTTAAACACAAAGCTAGTGTTTCATTTGTATTTCGAAGATCAGACGTCTTAGACAACGCTGCATGTTTGTCAATGATAATCTTCTAATGCGCCAACCCGAGTTGATAAAGAAAATACCCCCGTTGCAGCAGACTTGCATACTCAGCGAATTTCAAATGCAAAAGAACATAGTTTAAGCCAACTTAGCGAGATTTGACATGGTTTTGTAAGCTCAATAATCAAATCAAATCAAATAATTCTTTATTTCAAGAAATAATAACAAAGCAGCGTTATAATAACAAAATAAAAAAAAACCTCACATGAGTCAAAGACCTGTGCGTGTGGCGAGTTCAAGTCCATAGCTGCGTTAATATTATGCAAAGAAACTAAACAATAATTGTATATTCAAAACCACAAGAAGTAAAATCAATGGTAGTTATAAGAATTTAGTAGGTAGGCCTAATTAAGATTAATTTCCTAAACAGCTGCCGATAACGTGTAACATAGATTAAATAGGATACATGTAATGGAGAAAATAAATATTAATTTAATTTTTTGAAACCGCGTGAGGCATGGGTTGTTTTGTTTGTGAAAGTGGAATTACGTCAAGGTCACGTAGGATATTCTGGGCCGATAAGCGACTCAGCGATAACCGGGCCTATCTCCGCCAGCCAGGCCGCCACGACCCTTTTGTAGGTACTAAGCGGAACCTGCAGGCTCCGTATTTCTAAAGGTATTTTCCGTAACAAAAAATTTGCTATGTAAAAAGAATTAGTCAGGTTAATAGATTTAACTACTCGAGGAACCTGCAGGCCCACGCCCACCGCGCTACGGGTACGGTAAGTGTGAGTCACAGGAGCCACTATCAGGTTTGGATTATTGTAACAAAACGTTAATAAGTTCTTTATGAATAACTGTCTGACTGACAAAAGCCCAGACTCTTTAAAAAGCTGTATAGTCGGGAAACGCGTCGTCTTTTTGAATGCTGCTTTAATAATAGATCTTTGGATAACATTTAATGGCTCAAGAACTGATTGAAAAGTACCTCCCCAAGCAATTAAACCATATTGCAAATAGGACTGAACATAAGCGTAATAAATAACTTTGAGTTCTTTTTCGTCCAAGATTTGTCTCAGCTGATAAAAAAAAAAATCATTTTTCTGAGCTTAGATTTAATCAAATTTACACGATTTTCCCATCTCAATTTTGAATCAACAATTACCCCAAGATACTTATAATGATCGACTCTTTCAATAACTTGGCAACAACAGTTTGCCGTGTCTGCACCACTGCACGAGTGCAGAACCACTCTGAGCTCTGCGGGCGGCTCACTCGCTGGGCGTAACGCGATCGGCATACATTTTGTTTTACTCACATTCATTGTTAAAATATTTTCAGAAAACCAATTTTTCAAAATCTTTAATTCCATCGATGCGGTGTTAAAAACTTCTTCCCAATTTGAACCTGTGAAAATTACGGCTGTATCATCTGCAAAAAGAAATAATTTACCAGAGATTGGAAGTTTATCAATATTATTTATATAAATCAAAAATAACAGAGGCCCAAGGGTGCTGCCCTGAATAACTCCGTAGTTAACACCCATTTCTTCACTTAAAACATTATTAATTGAGACAACTTGACTCCTAGAACTTAAATAACTTTTGAACCAGTTCATTTCAACCCCACGAACCCCAGCGCACTCAAGTTTAGAGAAGAGAATATTTCTGTCAATCGAATCAAACGCTTTTGCAAGATCAATAAACGTTAATAAAATTTTATCATTGTTGTTAACTGGATCAATTAAATGTTTGTGAAGAAGAAAAAGAGCGTCTTGTTCCCACTCTAAACCCAAACTGACTATCTGACAATATGCGATTTTCCTCTAAGTACGATTGAAGTTGGATTTTGATACACTTCTCTAGGACTTTACCTAGAACACTCAACAAAGATATCGGTCTGTAGTTATTTGTATCGTTTTTAGGACCCGATTTATAGATAGGAATCACTTTAGCGACTTTAAATTTATTAGGGAAAATGCCGGAAGTTATGCTAAGATTGATAAGATGTTTCAAAGGCGGCAATATTTGTGTCAAGTGATCCTTAAGAACTTTAGGGGAAGATTCGTCACACCCAGGAGCAGAACCGCCACGCATTTGTTTCACACACTCCACGACCTGGCTGTCGGTGACCGGCCTCAGGCGGAACTCATGCTCTACTCTATGAGCGGCATCGTCGACCAGCGGGGGGCCCACAGACAGAGGCAGCTCGTTCGCCAGATTGCTACCTACATTTGAAAAAAAAATATTGAACGAGTCAGCGATCTGTCGAATACCCCCAGCGCCAGCGTCCGAGTCCTGCAAAAAATGTGAAATTGGAAATTTACATTTGTTAGTCTTAACGCCATTGAATTCATTGATAGTCTTCCAAAACATTTTTGGATTATTTGTCTCCGACTTGATTTTATTTTTGTAAAATAAATGCTTTATATTTTTAATTTTTTTGGAGAGATTATTTCTGAAAATGTTGAACTGTACTTTTAGTTGATAATCATTTGGACGTTTTTTTACCAGTTTACTAAATTTGTCACGTTTTCTGATAGCAAAAATAATTTCAGTAGTGATCCAGGGTTTTAATTTTTTGAATCGCGAAGTTTGTTTTTTAAGTCTCATAGATCTATTTTTTAGCTCCAAAAAAGTATTAAGCATTGCGTCACAACAATCATCGACATTTCCGTGAACCAGAACATGATCCCACGTCTGAGCCGCCATCAGGCCACTCAGAACATCCGAGTCTAAGTAGTAGCAGTTAGTGTCAAGGTCAGTAGTGAATAAGAATAACATGGGGAATGAGTATGCAGGTTTGCTGCCACAAAAATGGAAATATTGGTGATTGTAGACTATAAACATTAGATCTCATTTAGATGAAGCCACAAACCAAGTTTTATCAAGATATGTTGAGAAATAAGCATGTTATAGAATTTTATTTATTTCTCATAAGGTTAACATTGGGACAACGTACTGTGTTTACCACTTTCAATATCTCGGTAACTAATGAAGAAGTGATTTAAAATACTAAATTGTTTGTTTTTAGAGCTAAATTCAAAGGTGCAAACAAAAATTCGATAAATTTTATTTTTCTATTAAAAAAACTCAAAAAACCCATTTTTGGGTTGTTTATCCCCCTTTACCCCCCTTCCAGTGGTCCGATTGGGCTGGTTCACGAACTCGACCGAGTGATTACAACTTTACACGTCCGTACCAAATATCATTAAGATCGGATCATATTTACGGCCGCTATCGTGTTAACAGACATATATAGATATGTATAAAAATTCGAACGAACCGTGTTTTTTGCTTCTGGGGACCCCAAAACGAAAAGTTATCATGGTTTGGTTCCTAGGACTTACCATGAGTACTACGGTAACAGCTTCTTCCCTATAGGGGAAATTCGCTAAAACATTTTTTTGTTTGTTAAGTAGAAAGCTTTGAATGTTATGTTTCAGTGAATGGAAATATTAAAAAATTATGAAGTATGAATAAATATTTTGTTAATATTAGCGGTGTACTTGGATATCACATGTTACTATTTTCAACACTGTTCATAAACTACATTTTATATAAATTCTTTACAGTTTTTTCATAGTTTTATTTTAAAGGTTATTTACGTATTACTTTAGAAATTAGAATTACTGTTCTTTATTATATTAAAATTGACTGTTCTTGCTTTTTTATCTATTAAATATGCTTTCTTTTCCTTGTAAAGTATTTTTCTGATGATTTAATGCTGATACTTACTGATATTTTTGCAATAAAAACATAAAACGAAAAATTAAGCAGCAATTTATATAAAGAAAGTTTTGAAGTAATACAAGAAGAGTAATAAAATAACAGCAAGTTTCCCGTGTAATAAATTTATTTCAAGCAATATTAAATATTAGAGTTATAATAAATGTATGGCAATTTTTGTTACTTTTCATATGTTTTTAAACCTATACCTTTTAATTAATCTTTTTATTAATTGGTACATAATACAAAAATTTCCCCATGAAAACAAAAAAATCTAATTTTACTAAAGTTGGTTGTATTTGCGATTTAATTATATAATTAAGTATTTTATAAGTAAATTTCTCTCATAGAATAATGAGATACATTGTTTTATTTTGTTGTACCGTCCCCATAAACATCTATCGAGCTAAACATCAGGAGCTAATCCTGAAGCGAAACCTGCATGGGGTAAATAAGGTCATAAACCTTTAAAGAGCCATTGTCATGGACATTCTCTGTAAGCATTGTCCCAGTTTGGCCAAATTACAGCGGATTGTTTTTAAAAGTTTTAGTTACTCTGAACTATGTTTAAAAGTGTCAAGTGACCTTAACAGTATAATATTTCAATATTTTGTAATACTATATAAAATTAATATGTTTAGGGTGTATTTTTACATTGTAAGATTGTGTATTTTTATATCTGTTTATACGTGCGATAAATTTAAAACTGCTAAACCAATGTACTTGAAAATCTGCATGAACGTTGAAAATTGATTTATATTCCAAATTTTAGACCCTTATGAAATCCCAACATACCAGCTTCGAGGACATCTAAAAATATCCATGTTAACCTTATACAAGAATTTGAATTTACTAATTAACCCGGTGTTCTTATTATCAATCATAGAGCAGAAGAGAGCTTGCTAATTAATTCAGAGAACAGGCGTAGCCAATACAAATAACATCAAATTGTATTGATTAAATAAGAGTTAATAAAATACAAGTATATTATTTATTTTAAGAAATTTGAACAGTATATGAATAAAAACACCATCCTTTCTAAAAATCATTTGGATATTGTTAACTACAGTAACAATTTGCTAATTCAAGATAAAACTTAAGTGAATCAGAGAAAATGAAACAAAACAATTTAGGCTACGTGTTGGAAATTAAGTTTGAAGCTATTTAGGAATAATAACTAAGCAATAAAGATAAAATAAACAATAAGTACATTCACAGTTCATACAAGATCATTTGATTTCGGTTTGGGAACATTAATTATCATTTACTGCTTAAATTAAAATTGATGAGAGTTGGACGTTTTGAATCTATGTTAATTCAAACTGTGATATAATTTAAAGACATTTCAAAATAGTTTTGCTAATAGTTAATCTTTCAAAAGGAGTTTCACAATTATTTCTATCAATGGTCGATATAAAAAAATAAGCAATTTTCTTGATACCTGGTATGAACTTAAAGAACGTTTTAACATTTTGAAGTAAAACTACTGATTAAACTCATACAACTTAAAACAAAACCTTTATATAATTACATATTTTTTATTAGAATTAATGTTATTCGAAATAAGAAATATGTTATTGTCTTTTTTCTATTTGATCAATTAAGTAGTTTGAGAACTTTAACTTCCCAATTTGTTACTGCACCATTTTGAACGATAATATATCAAATATCTTTTATGATGTTTTACTGCTGAAATAAAATTAGCATAATTAAATATAGAAATTTGATTTCAACAAGACTTTTAAAACAAGTCGGATTTTTTTAAACCCACGGGATGGCTACAATATTGTGCTGAGGTAAATCTCAGGATTAATTAACATCTGTTCCAAGGGTTTCTGCGGATAAGCCCAGACATCCCTTACTCTTTATCGTAGTTTAAGCGCACTTTACTTTACTGAGGGTAAGTATTTTTCTTTTTCTTTTTTATTTATTTTAATTTTTAATTAAGAAGGAGTCTAATTACTTGTCTATGAAACTGTATACCAGCGGCTCCCAAAGTGTGGGTCGCGACGAGGTTCCAACAATAATAATTATAAACAAAGAGAATCCTCGTATTTTTAGTTTTAGAGAACTTAGAAAAGTCGTCTTAAATACTTTTTTTTTTACCAAAAATGACACTCTCTCCATTGGGTGGAATAATACTAGGCCGTGTAAGGACGTTAATGAGGGAGGTTTCTTACCGTCAGTCGTATAACATACTTTAGTCAGAATCAGTCAAATTCTGAAGTGTGATTCAGGCCGCTCCATGCCGTTTCATTGCTTTTTGAAAATCGGTTTACCTTTAATACTTTATTTTTTTATACATTTTTAAAAGTAATTGTTTGGTTTTTCATCCACTTTTAACGTGGGCCGAACGCCTAACCTATCTTTCGGGGGAAACAAGTCGTTCGAAAATCCTGAGGAAGCAGAACGTTTTTACGTTAACCAGTCCCGCGGGACGTCAGTTGTTGACGGGGACAAATTTGGGTTTTGTGCAAATTTCGTTATATGTGTTTTGAATATTGAATTTTCCCGGGACAAACGCAAATTTTAGAGAAGCCCATACCCCCCCCCCTCTAAAAAAAGCAATCTAAAAACGAGACCTAAATACACTTCATCCGAGAACCAGAATTATAGTTTTTGCAAACTATTATACCAGATAGAATAATATGTTATAGCTTGGTCTTGTGGAAAGCTCACCTGTACATTCAAAAGTATTCTTTTTAAGCAAAAGAGCCAAAAGCGAAAAAAGAAAAATAAAGTAAAATTCTAAACTATTATCGGTTAGGTCTGCTCACAGTTTTACTTTTTCACACAGCCATGTTTCTGTTGTAAGGTAGGTGTAATGTTGCAAGGGGTCGTTTATTTTGAAATATTAACCGTTTACTGTATAGAACCCTCTGAAGCTTGAAACATTTTTTTACTAAAAGACCGTAAAAAAGTAAAACAGAGTAAATGACTTCATGTTTTTATTTTAAGAAGAGGTTCTAGAAGTAGCTTCCGATGAAGTTATGAAAGTAATATGTAAAAGGAGAAAACCAGCATCCTTTGGAATACATCACGACGTGAACCTGTTAACGATTTTTCTTATTTTTCTTTATATATTTTCAAAAACTAATATGTATATAGATCATCTGCAATCGAAAAGATTGGAATTATTCTCGTTCAGGATTGATTCTTCAGTTACACGTAAGGTAACGTGTGTAATCTCATCATGTTGTTATTCTTTCTAAATGGTAGGCTATTTAGTATTTTTAGTAGACTCACTCAAAGGCTTCATGAAATTAAATTCTTTGTGTGCTGAAAAAAGCACATATAGAAAAGATAGCAATAATTTGCACTTTTTGGGGCTATATTTTAAACCGAATCTACAAAAAATTGCTGTATTTTATACACTGCAACACAGTTTAATTTGATATTAGTGTTGTTTTTCGTGCAATACAAACACGATAGCCTACCCGACATAAGTATTTGGCTATGACGTTATAAGTAAAATGTAGTGTATACTGTATTGGTCTATAAATACATAGAATGTTCAACATACGTTGCACCAGTATATGAAAAAAATTACGGCAACAAAAAAAACTTTAAATGAAACTTGATAGCTTTCTACATTCTACTTGGTTTGCAGCCAGTATGTAAATTGGTTGTAACCAGTGTGTAGATATTATATAAAATTCTTATGTATTGATCTTTTTTACAACTTTTCCGTTCTCGTATCATGTTTCTTTCAATATTTTTCTTGATAATTTTTTTTATGGGAGGCCTGATTCCAGCGAACGTCCTCGATTAAAGAACGTTTAAAACCTTTGCCTCTACAACTCGTGAAAACAACTTACCTTTTTTATATGAATGAAAGAATAACTGGATAGCGTGATGAGATAAAGTGCTCACCTCATAGCCGTAGGGCCCAGTTCGAACTCTGGCTGGGGTCCAAACCAGTTCAAGTTGCCATTTGTCATCAAACTATGAATTAACGATGATATCTAACAAGCAATCACAGACGGAAGCAAGATCTGGATTTGGTTCCGATGAAAACGATAAAAAATGCCACTGACGTTGAATGGTATAATACATAACTGTACAATCAAATAATATACAGTTGGCGCACGGTCATCCCGACCAGCGCGAGAATTTTGACGCATCGGGGTGTGGGGGAGGAGGGGAAGTCACTCCCCTACTCAAGCCCCGCCCCTTTACTACTGCTACGAGCTGTAAATAAGCGAACTAAAGTAAAATTCTTGGTTGTCAAAATATATTTAAGGTCATGGTTAGAGGTTTTGTTTACGTAAGTTTTATTTTTGTCATTTCACCTGTAAAATTGGAAATATGCATTGAATTCTCCGAATTTGTTTTACTTGTTATTAAATAAGAGTTTAAACTTGAAATAGTTGTGTTTCCATAAGTTTTAATTAAAAATCATATTCCCAAAGTAAACAAATATTGTTTATTTTCTTTGATTGATGGCAGCTGTCAAACCCGGCCCAGGTTTAAGAGTCGTTATCTAACGGATAGTAAAACACTTCAAGAACAAGAAAAAAAACAAAATGATCGTCCAATAGGAAACCAAAAAGCGTAGGAAACCAAAATGATCGTACAAAAAAACCATTTTGCTGCAGCCAATGACACGATTATTTAGGAATCGTCTATCTTTCTCTAAACATTAATAACGTTCTCACGTTCTCACGTTACACGTTCTCTAACGTGTGTATGTGTCCATCTCTTTTACCTTTACCTTTTACCTAGACGTCATCTTGTAGACCCCTCTTCTGGGGCATAAGATCAGTCACACATTCTATACTTCTACAGCCTAAGTTAATGCAGCTGGGAGCTTTGTCAAGATGAAGGATAAGTGGTAGGGACTTCAGAGAAAAGGAAAACTATGGAAGAACAATTACCTACAATGGGAGGCCATAAAAACATTCTTTTAAAAGATAAGTTTTAAGTTGATTTTTGAATTTTTTAATGTCATTTAATTCTTTTAAACTTTGGGGTAGTTTGGAGAAAAGTTTTAGACCAACAAATTCTGGTTTTGTTTCAAACAACTTGAGACGATGTTGAATTGAAGGATTCAAATGTCTATTTCTGGTGTTGTAAGTATGATTGTGAGGCGGTATAAGATTGTATTCTTTGACAAAGCAAATAGATTCATACATGAAAAGAGAGGGAACAGTCAATATACTTAAATCTATGAAATGTTGGCGACAAGAGTCACGTGGTCGGAGTTTTAGCATAGCTCTAATCGCTCTCTTCTGAATAACAAAGATTTTCATTAAATTTTGCTTACTAGAATTTCCCCAAAGTACAATAGAATATCTTAAATAACTTTCAAATAAACTAAAATATACTAATCTAGACAGGTGAAGACAATTTAAAGTTGCAATATTCCTTATAACAAAAACATTTCCAGAAAGGATGTCGGCTAATTTACTGACATGATCGTTCCAGGAAAGACCACCGTCCAATCTCACACCTAGGTAGTCCACCGTATCGGAGATTTCTAAAAATTCCTCACCCAGACAAACCAAGGGAGCATCCACACCCTCCCTTTGCATGTATCTTTTTTTAGAATCAGTTGAGAAAAAAATGTAACTGGATTTCTTGGGATTTATGCTCAAATGAAGTTTGGAAAAGTACTGAGAAAGTTGATTAATCAAAGTGTGATTTTCTTGTTCCAACAAAAACAGATCTTTATGTCTAGAGAAAAGGGATGTGTCATCTGCAAAAATGGTCAATGAGTTGATGGGTATATGATCGGCAATATCATTAATGTAGATTAAGAACAGAATTGGGCCTAGGATTGAGCCTTGCGGCACTCCTACTTGAAGATGTGAAAGTTCGGATGCGAACTGCTCCCTCAGCCCGCCAGGGTGGGTAAAATCAATGACAGTTTGGTGAGTTCTGTTTGCAAGATAGGAAGTAAACCAATTCAAAACTGTACCCTTGATGCCAAGTTTCACAAGTTTGTCCAAAAGGATTTTATGATTGACTGTGTCAAATGCCTTGGAGAGGTCGATGAAGCAGCCGATGGCAGCCTCACCACCCTCCAAGGCATCGACACACATATTAATGAAGTTAATTAGGGCAAGTTTGGTTGACTTCCTTTTCTGATAACCAAATTGGTTTGGAAAAAGCAAGTTGTTATTATTCAAATAAGTGATTAATCTTTCACACACAACTTTCTCTAAAATCTTAGAGATAGTCGGTAGGTGTAAGATTGGGCGGTAGCTTCCTGGAAGGTGTGGGTCATCTTTTTTATAAAGTGGTTTAATGAGAGCTAGTTTGGCGTCATCTGGAAATTTCCCAGACTCAAGTGAAAAATTGACTAAATGCAACAATGGAAATTTGAGAGATGAAAAACAAGATTTAATTATATTCATTGAAATTCCATCACAACCTGCAGATTTTTTGTTAGGCATTTCATTAACCAATTTTGTCAATTCACTAACAGAAACCTGATTAAATTGAGAAAAGTCAAGGGCAGGATTAACACATACTGGGTCTAAAACACAAGAAGCGGAATTGGCTGAAAGTGAAAAAAAATCATTGAATATATTACTAACAATCACAGGATTTGTTTCTACGTGACCCCTCTCGCACACGTTCTTTAAAATGGTCGGGATGACCGTGCGCCAACTGTAGTAGAATTAAAATAGGAATAAAATGTACAGTCTGATTGAAAAAAATAGTTATTTGTGCATCTAGGGACTAAAGTGCAACTTTTTCTCCCTGAGGGAAACTGTTGTCGCCCGATGGCGGAGCCGGGGGCGACAATTTCTCGAGGGAGAAAAAGTACTTTAGTCCTGTAATGCACACAACATTTTTCCTCCACCTACACCATTAACAATAACTAGGTATAACACTGTAACTTTACCTTCAGATGATCCTTTGCTTTAACAAACTGCATTAAAATCACATAGCCTGTATAAATAAGTAATGCAAGGTATTTAGGCTTTAATTTTAACCATTTTATTTACACTCTTCTTAAAAAATACTCTAGGCCTAACTTATTTGTTCACAAATATGCAGGAATATAGCCGAAACTACAGCAAACTCAAAATGGATACGCTGTCCTGTAAACAACGGAAACGGACGCTCAGATGCTGTGACACTCTCTTCAACATAGAGAAATAAATTGAAATCGACAGTGTTGCCATATTTTCTCACTGTCCACCGCGGCGTTGCCGGATTTCTTCCCATGTATTTCATCCCGGTAAGAGATTACTTTTAGTTCCGTAGGACTAAAAGTAAGTAAGTAAATCCCATGGAGTATAAACTAGTACTTTAGTATTCTATTCCAGGGACTAAAAGACGACTATAGATAGTAGGCGGAGGAAAATAAAATTTTCACTTCAAAATGGTAGTAAAATATTTTTTGTAATACTTAAACATTGAAATGATAAAATAAATGTATACATATCCTGCTATAAGTCTTGTAAGCTTAATATGAAACAAGTATAACATAAACATATTAAGAAATAACAAAATCGGTACATTTATAGAAGTAAAAGTAATGTGAAAATGTGCAAGTACAATTTATAGTATCATTATGTACTTGAGATAGACCAGATGATGAACGGTTATCGGTTGAAATAGGTCACAGTTTTTTTAGCTCTCTATCCATATTTACCTACATATCTATATTTACCTTATTAAATGTAAATACAGTTAAAGTGTAAATATATCATATGTGTCGGATGACCTCTTTATTTATATTCAGAATATAGAAAAAGAAGTATTTTGCTGATAAAGAAGTTATTCGATGATTATTGTTTCTAAGAGTATAGTTTGACTGACTCATTAATTTGTATATAAACATTGAGACAACTATACTCATGCTTTTGTAAATATCTTTTTCAAATTTGATTTAAATGAAAATGTTGGTTAAACAAACACTTAAAGTGCAAACCCATATGAAACATTGTATATTTGGTACATGCGATGAAATATCATGCAAAAACCCTATTTTGTGATACTATAATGTTTGTTAATTTACGTGAAATACAACAAATTAACATAACATAATTTAAAATTAAATTTTACACTAAGCAGAATAAAAAAAATTATAAAGCTGTTTGGGTCCCTATTTATTAGATGTTGATAAAAATACACAACAATGAATCTGCTACAACCAACAGCAAAAGAAATGTATAAAAAGAGTGTTTTGAATACAACTCTCTTGTTCCTCAGTGATTGAAATCAGGATCGAAAGAATCATCTTTGGGAAATGGAGCGGAATGGCCGACTTCAAAAGCCACTTGAAAAAATATTTCTCTTTCGCATGTTCTTCCTTTGTTCTAGTCACGCATTCTCCATGGACTTTAATATTTTGATTCGTGAGGTACACATTGCGTTTATTTCTAGCCTGTAAATGTAAGTGAAAAGCACGTTGAATAATTTATTTGTTGAAAAGTGTGTGTGGGTGTGGGGAGTGAATCGGTGTGTGTGCGCACATGGATCGCAATAATAAAAAAGGTTTCTTGATCAATTTCAAATGTTAAACAATTTAGTTTCAGTCACTTAAGAGGTACCAGAGGATACCAGCAAGGCATCCTAGAAAAAAATAAAACAAACCTATCAAATATATTTCAAAAATCGTATTAAAAAATGCAACGTCAAGATTCCCATAGCGTGAAAACTACGGGGTACAAATTACGATCGTTTCATCTTCAAAACTATATTTTGGTAAAATGATGAGCTGCATATCTTCTTTAAAAAAAATAAAACACTCTAAGTACTGTTAAAGGAAAGCTAGTTTTAACTGTTGACCTCAAAAATGGTTAAATTTTCTAAGTTATTTTAAGATTGTTATAATTAATTACTGTATCAACAAATAAAGATAGCGTAACAAATACACACTCTTCTACAATCTTTTGCCAAATAATAAATGTTTAACGCTAATAATAATAACTAAACTTAAACACATCTTTCATATTTGTTACAGTTCATCCATGTTGCAACTGCTTAAACTTCGTTTTCAAAGATACAGTTCATCTCATAACTAAATAGAAACAGACCCCCAGTTAAAATTAATCCAAAAATTAAAAATCTGAAAAAAGAAGTAGCTCAGATGGAATCCTTGAGCCCTACTCGGTTGGTTGTTGAGTTGATTTTGTGCAGTTTCTAATTACCTCATAATTAACAGGGAAGTTGTTTAAGGGTGTTTCCTGCCAGTTTGATGTCAGAGTTGTTGGTTATTATAAATTCATATTTCCCTTTGAAAAGTAAAAACAAAATTTCATCAGAATTAACACCTGTATTTAGAACTTAAGTTTGATTGATTTTAGTTTTTATGCCACACACCAAATTAGAGGCGTTGTCCTCTTTACGTGTTTTTGGTCTTGTTCAAAACAAAAGAAAGAAAGAAATAATTTATTTACAACCAAGCAACTTACAGCCATTACAAATAAGTATATAATACAGTTTATAAGATGATATTACATCAAATGAATAACAACAGGCAAGTTAATAACTCATAAAAATGAAAAAAACATAACATTTAAAATTCTCGTCACCAGCATATTCAGGGTGTTAAAAAATGTGGGGCAATAATTTACGTTGTGATTCCTTGGGTCAAAATAAGCAAAACGTAATAAACATAGGTCCTAAAGTGCTTTGTTTTCCGTCTGTGTGTCTGTTTATGAATTTTACATATTTAATCATATCTCACGAACCACTTTTAACGTATAAACTTCAAACTTGGAATTATTTTCGTTAAGTATCAAATTTCTATTTTGTACCATTTCAAAATGGTGCTTTTTTTGTTTTCAAAGCTAAATGTCTTAAAACCGTAAGTTTTAGAAAAATTATACAAGAGACAAAAAAGTTGAAAAATTGAATCCAATTAATGCTGATATTAGGATTATGATGATCGAACAACTAATAGTAGTGAAATTACCGGGGACCAGGTATTATTGGCAAAGTGCCAGGTGTCTGGTGACGTGTATTTTGTGACGTCACGATGTGTGACGTCACGACATGCGTCATTTGACGTCATGATGTGTGACGTCACGACATGCGTCATGCGAGTGACGGCATGGCGAAGACGTCACATGTGATGACGAGGGTAATGTCGTCACCAGATAATATGTAATGAAAAAACAATTCGTGATTTGTAAAACTCCGCAACAATAGATATGTTTAAAAGCAAGAATAATGAAATAAACGATCAAGTCCAAAAACATACACATCAACAAAGTTACATCGTCCATGACGTACGTCATAAATTTAAACCCCGTGAAAACCATATATTTAGAGACTTATAGGAAAGCAAAAAAAACAATAACCAAATTTCTAAAATCCATCTGCGCTGTGGAAAAGTTAGACCTATCCTTGATGACAAGGGTAATGTAGTCACCAGATAATATGTAATGAAAAACAATTCGTGATTTGTAAAACTCCGCAACAATCGATATGTTCAAAAGCAAGAATAATGAAATAAACGACCAAGTCCAAAAACATATACATCAACAAAGTTACATCGCCCATGACGTACGTCATAAATTTAAACCCCGTGAAAACCAATTTCTAAAATCCATCTGCGCTGTGGAAAAGTTAGACCTATTCTTGATGACGAGGGTACTGACGTCACCAGATAATATGTAATGATAAACAATTCGTGATTTGTAAAACTCCGCAACAATCGATATGTTCAAAAGCAAGAATAATGAAATAAACGATCAAGTCCAAAAACATATACATCAACAAAGTTACATCGTCTATGACGTACATTATAAATTTAAACCCGTGAAAACCATATATTTAGAGACTTATAGGAAAGCAAAAATACAACAACCAAATTTCTAAAATCCATCTGCGCTGTGGAAAAGTTAGACCTATTCTTTGCAAAGTAACTTTAATGGTAACAACGTTGTCCTCATATGTGATGAGGATTTTGAAATTGAAACTCGTTGTGCAACACATTTGCTATTCTTTAATATTGTACAATATTGTAAACCCCATCGACACTGCTTTGTCTTATTTTCCAAACAGCAGTACCAGGATGTCTGTAAAATGTCGATGTTGCCGGGCGTACGCAAGGTCGTAACCGGTTGTGTCCTTATTTCATCAGACCGGTGCAGTTTGGCAGTGCACTTGACATTAAAGCAAATCCGTTCCTTATTCCTTGTTCCTTGTATTGAACCTTACCAGTTTTGTTCCTTTTCGAAGTGTATATATAACCAAAAGGAACCTCCGTTCTACATCAGTCGCTGTAGTCGCTCGCCTGCACGCCTGACCGTCTGATATTTTCGCAGTTCTATTTGCAAAATATTAGTTATTTCACTTTAAACCTTTCTTTGAAATCTTGTAAGTTTGTTCAAATCTTTAAAACTTTTCACTTTGAACTTTCGCAAGTTTGTTCAAAACTTCAAAACTCCTCTTACTTTTATCCGCAAGATCTTTCCATACTCACCGTTTTAATATTTCATCTTTGAAAACGATGCAAGCCCCATCAGCTACCAACGTCGGCGGTGAGATCGCCTCGTCTGCTGCTTGCGAGAGGATTCCAACGAGACCTACTATCATCTCTCCAGCACCTCGACCAGCAACAAGCGAAGTCGACGCCTCAGGAAGTCGAAAACTTCCTAGCATCACTGGACCAATGCCTCGACCAACAACGACGTCCTGTGAAGCTGGAAACCGAAAACTTCCTGAGACATCGCTGAAAACTGCGGTGGAGAAACGCAACCTGGTCCTGGAGTGTGACTTGCTGCTCTCCAGTGACGACGAGATGCCGTCTGTCCAGCCGCCGACTGTTCAGCCGCCGACCAAACGGGTGGCTATTATGATCCCGCCTCACCATGCTGTGAAACCCCGCTGCAAGTACTTATTCAAGAACAAAGGCAGGAAGGGGCTACGGTGTGAGAAGGAAGCCGTCAAAGGTCGGGATCTTTGTAGCTCGCACTTTAGCCAAATTTCAAAAAAAGGAAGTCCGTCTGTCCCCAAAAACCGTGCTAACCAATCCGTCTGTCCGTCTGTCCCTGAAAAACTTCAGAACTCCGTCAGCCAATCCGTCTGTCCGTCTGTTTCTAAAACCCCAAAGTCCGTCGACGAGCTACAAAGAAAATTAGAAAATCTAGAGAAAATCGTTTTGAATTTAATGAAAGATCAACCAAAAATTCCAACACCAAGTACAACCGCGTCTGTGGCAACGACAGCGACGACTACGACTACGGTTGCAAAACCAAACAATAATAAAACCGAAAAACCCAACACGAACACAACCACAACACAAACAACACATAAGCGGAGGCGCCCCATTCAGAGAATACGGCTATACAAATTGAACCGGGACGATAAGTATTTGCTAGTCGGATTCAAAAATGGAATGCCTCTGGTAAAAAACAAAACGCGGTTGTACCAAATCCGCCTGCCAAATTCGATGGTACATGAGAAAATTCCAAAACCGAATGGACGGTGGTCGTTGGTCGGTGACGAGTCGTTGCCCAAAATGGTTTGGCGGGAAGTTTAGTCCGTAAATCTGCAAACGTCGTGTTTCTTCCAAATTATTTTTTCCAAATTCTACTCTTCCTCTAACATATTAATTGCCATTCCCGGTTTGAAATAGGGGGAGAGGGTATTCTCTTACATAATATTATATCCGTTAAAACATATAATATTATGTACGAAAATACTTAACCCCGGGGGAATAGTATCTTGAAAGCGTTTAAACGTTCTCCAAGAAACTATTTCTAACCATTCTCAATCCATGGTAAAAACTGGGTCTGGTATCTTTCTGTACAATACAAATTGTATTGAATTTGAGTAAACGCCTTCCAATACTGAAATACGTGCGTGTAACGCTCGCATGTGTAGCGAGTGCTGTTATAGTTATTCAGGCGTAGGCTTATTTCGCATTACAGACAATATTATTACTGTATATACAGTATTAGGTTCATATTAAACCTTGTATTTGTGGGGAACTTATATAATTGGAGGAATAAAAGTTTCATTCCAAACTAACTAAAGAATCGAATCCGAATAAATCATAACCATTTATTTGAAAAATAGTCCAATTCGAGTCTGGTAAATAAATTTCATTTGCTAATGTTGCAAAATAAGCTGACGTATTATTATTTGTGATACAAGGCTTTCATTTTAACGTGTGGGTGTTGGTTACTTTAACTGATATTTGTTTTGGAATATCGTTCAAAGTAACTCTCAGCTTTTATAAAATAACAAAAGTTTGGCAGTTGCGGTGTGTTTGCTTTAAAGGACGGTTTAACTTGTGCTTGGCAATATACCTATAGTCTTAATTTAATAATGATTCATCCATTACAGAAATAAAATAACAATTCTATATCGCTCCTACGTTTTATCGTTTATATCGTATATCATTCAGTGTCGTTTGACAACGAATCGAATCTTCTAATTAAGAACCTTGGCTGATCAATTGTATAATGTTCCATTCGCATCGAAACCTAATAACCCCCCCCCCCCCCCCTCCCAATATCAAGGTCACGTAGCAGTATATATAAAGCGTTCAACCATGGTTTAAACGCTTATTCCATGTCTAACACTCAAAGCTTGTGCATGCATTTAGTAGATATACTTAACATATTCTAAACTAACACATGCTACTACTAAAACATAACATACTAACACTTTGTTAAACGGTAAAGATTTGTGATTGAACCCCCTGAGGTATATCTTACAAGTTTTAAAACCAAAGGAAAACTCATAATAAATGAAGGCACTTCCTGCCTATCTGAAATCGCAAAAGGTAAAATGATAAGATTTTTTTGCAAGCAAACTCGGACTGACAAATTGCAGTCCGACTATAGTGACTTTTAACGTTTGCTCTTGTTGGATAGATGCTCGTGTGTTAAATTACTGCAGCCTGCTACGGTGTGCCTGTGGTCCACACCAATCCAACCAAGAACCGGCACCCCCCAAGACGATCCTATCGGCAGCGTAAAGACGTGGACTACAAACATAAAATAAAATTGTCTAAAACCGTGAAAGGTACAAAGACAAAATTACTAAAGACTCCGTGTAAGGTAAAGTCTCTAGTTGTTGCAAGTGAAACCCCCCTGAGGCATATATCTTGCAAGTTTTAAAACCAAAGGAAAACTCATCATAAATGAAGTCACTTCCTGCTTGTCTGAAACCGCATAAGGTAAAGATGACAAGATTTTTACAATCAAACTCGGATTGGCATATTGCAGTCCGATTATAGTGACTTTTAATGTTTGTTCTTGTTGGATAGATGCTCGTGTGTTACATTACTGCAGCCTGCTAGAACATAGACATGGAGAGTCTGTGGTTTACACCAGTCCGGCCAAGAACCGACACACCCGAGACGTGGACTGCAGCCTGCTGGAACGTAGACATGGAGAGCCTGTGCTCCACACCAATCCGGTCAAGAACCAGCACACCCAAGACGATCATATCGGCAGCGTGCAGACGTGGACTACAAACCTAAAATAAAATTGTCTAAAACCGTGAAAGGTACAAAGACAAAATTACTAAAGACTCCGTGTAAGGTAAAGTCTCTAGTTGTTGCAAGTGAAACCCCCCTGAGGCATATATCTTGCAAGTTTTAAAACCAAAGGAAAACTCATCATAAATGAAGTCACTTCCTGCTTGTCTGAAACCGCATAAGGTAAAGATGACAAGATTTTTACAATCAAACTCGGATTGGCATATTGCAGTCCGATTATAGCGACTTTTAATGTTTGTTCTTGTTGGATAGATGCTCGTGTGTTACATTACTGCAGCCTGCTAGAACATAGACATGGAGAGTCTGTGGTTTACACCAGTCCGGCCAAGAACCGACACACCCGAGACGTGGACTGCAGCCTGCTGGAACGTAGACATGGAGAGCCTGTGCTCCACACCAATCCGGTCAAGAACCAGCACACCCAAGACGATCATATCGGCAGCGTGCAGACGTGGACTACAAACCTAAAATAAAATTGTCTAAAACCGTGAAAGGTACAAAGACAAAATTACTAGAGACTCCGTGTAAGGTAAAGTCTCTAGTTGTTGCAAGTGAAACCCCCCTGAGGCATATATCTTGCAAGTTTTAAAACCAAAGGAAAACTCATCATAAATGAAGTCACTTCCTGCTTGTCTGAAACCGCATAAGGTAAAGATGACAAGATTTTTAAAATCAAACTCGGATTGGCATATTGCAGTCCGATTATAGTGACTTTTAATGTTTGTTCTTGTTGGATAGATGCTCGTGTGTTACATTACTGCAGCCTGCTAGAACATAGACATGGAGAGCCTGTGGTCCACACCAATCCGGCCAAGAACCGGCACTCCCAAGACGTGGACTGCAGCCTGCTGGAACGTAGACATGGAAAGCCTGTGCTCCACACCAATCCGGCCAAGAACCAGCACACCCAAGACGTTCATATCGGCAGCGTGCAGACGTGGACTACAAACCTAAAATAAAATTGTCTAAAACCGTGAAAGGTACAAAGACAAAATTACTAGAGACTCCGTGTAAGGTAAAGTCTCTAGTTATTGCAAGTGAAACCCCCCTGAGGCATATATCTTGCAAGTTTTAAAACCAAAGGAAAACTCATCATAAATGAAGTCACTTCCTGCTTGTCTGAAACCGCATAAGGTAAAGATGACAAGATTTTTAAAATCAAACTCGGATTGGCATATTGCAGTCCGATTATAGTGACTTTTAATGTTTGTTCTTGTTGGATAGATGCTCGTGTGTTACATTACTGCAGCCTGCTAGAACATAGACATGGAGAGCCTGTGGTCCACACCAATCCGGCCAAGAACCGGCACTCCCAAGACGTGGACTGCAGCCTGCTGGAACGTAGACATGGAAAGCCTGTGCTCCACACCAATCCGGCCAAGAACCAGCACACCCAAGACGTTCATATCGGCAGCGTGCAGACGTGGACTACAAACCTAAAATAAAATTGTCTAAAACCGTGAAAGGTACAAAGACAAAATTACTAGAGACTCCGTGTAAGGTAAAGTCTCTAGTTGTTGCAAGTGAAACCCCCCTGAGGCATATATCTTGCAAGTTTTAAAACCAAAGGAAAACTCATCATAAATGAAGTCACTTCCTGCTTGTCTGAAACCGCATAAGGTAAAGATGACAAGATTTTTACAATCAAACTCGGATTGGCATATTGCAGTCCGATTATAGTGACTTTTAATGTTTGTTCTTGTTGGATAGAGGCTCGGGTGTTACATTACTGCAGCCTGCTGGAACATAGACGTGGAGAGTCTGTGGTTTACACCAGTCCGGCCAAGAACCGTCACCCCCCCAAGACGATCCTATCGGCAGCATACATACATAAACTACAAACTTAAAATAAAATTGTCAAAAAAAACCGTGAAAGGTACAAAGACAAAATTACTAGAGACTCCGTGTAAGGTAAAGTCTCTAAGTGAACTAATATCTTGCCTGTTTGAAACCACATTAGGTTCAGTGATAATGTCTTTACTAAACTTATAATGTTTCTGCTTATTGCATGGATACAAACCAAAACGTTATTGAATTTACATATCGAGTTAAATAAAAAATTATTAGACCTTCAAGCAAAATACTTTGGTCTGAAACTTTAAAAGCCAAATGTAAAGCCTAATGACAATGTATTATAATGTTTTTAAATATATTATACTACTTTTAAATAAGAGTGGCCATATTATTTAAAAGTAGCATAGTACTTCACTATTTCACCTTAAACTCTCTTCTAAATTTACTCTCACCCCTCAATTGGTTCAATTGAATTTCTAGTAAAAATAGGGGGAGGGGGGGAATAATCAATTACTTAATTAATTTTCCTTTATAAGGGAAATTAATTAATGTTAAATTATTCCTCTAACCCCGGCTGAAAATATGTCTAAGACATATTAGGCGGTCTAGAGATATTTTCAGAGCAATTCCCAAGCCATTGCATAGAGGTTCAATTGAATTAATGTAAACACATATTGGAGAAATTTAATTATTTTTCGGCTATATATATAGGTCTGATCAGGACTAGAGATTCATTTCATGCTCAGTGCTGACGCTGATAACATGTCGGTGCAGGTTAATGAAATATCTTCTACATCAAACACTTTACAAGTGTTTAATCAGGATGCCGTTAGGGAAGACGGACCAATTCAGGTTTGCGTTGTTAGCAGTACCATACCATTTTGTGATCGAGATAGTATAGAAGCGATTGAGTGGTTGTTAGCATCCCCAGAACGAATAAATCCTGAAGATAGTCCATAAGCATAACACCGCTAGACCACCTCTGTTTTAGGAAAATTCGACACTCTCATGTTTTTAACAATGAGAGTGTCGAATTTTCCGCATAATAGAACTTGACCTTGACCCATATCTTTTCTATAAAATATTCGCGTTAGTCTTAACCCTTTTTGATATCAGTCTGGAGTCAAATGTGTTTTAAAAAATCAAAATATTTCTTAATGGTAAAACAAACTGTAGTTTATTTATGAAGGGGGGGGGGTACCATATATAAGCGGTCAATGTTACATAGGACTCATTTAGTAGGTTAACACTCAGTATGGTAGCCGGTCGAGACAAACTGTCCACTAAACGTGGTAGTAGTGTTTTCTACCATGTTCTCGAATCTGAAAATTTTTCTGCTGAAGAAGAAGTACAAGACAGAAACTTTCGAGATCTCCGATATTTCAACATTTCAGCCTCAAGATATGTTCATGCTTTGATGCAAACGTATTGCGAGGTTAGTCATCCAGAAAGGTTTTTAATTTTCATGAACATGTGGTACATGCCCGAGGTGGACAACGAGGAAGAAGAAAAAATGCTAGGCGGCTTCTCACCAGACTACTACCTTGAACCAACCATCCAATCTTTTTCCACGATTCAACTTATCGAAGGAGAACATCTCATCTTTAATGAAGAATATATCGATTGGAGATATGAGTTAATGCTATCACAATATTCCGATATTGACAGATTTTTTCGATCTTACTACACATCATCCAACAAAGAAGAAACCTCTGATCAAAATTAAGTATCGCTAGCCCACCTCAGTATGGTGATGATGATAGATTTTTCTGATCTTTCCTAACATCAACAAACATTGAAGATTGAATCATTAAAGTGAATTAAAATTAAATCAAGATGTTTCAAAATTAAATTCATCACATCAACCAATTCGGCTTAGCTTCTGAAGACAGTCAATACAAAAGGGGGAACAGCTTAGTCTGTGGTTAAAAGACAATCACTTACTAAGCTGTTCCCTCTTTTGGCAAAATCATTATTCAACCTTGACCTAGTCACGAAATCTTATTATATGGTAACATTACAATATAATATAATGCTCTATGAAAGATAATCCAAGTATATGGGTCAAGGCCAACCATTATTATTTTTTTTATGAACTAACGATTTTTTAATTTTCTTCTTCCTCTGAGTCAAATCGTAAACGTCTACAAACGTGGCTTTTGAAATTCAAAACCCGGCAGACATTTGTGTTCTCCCTTTCAATGTTGTTGATGCTCCAATGGGTTTTTGGAGTTTCCATTGGTGTTTCTTCATCATTTTTATTTAATTCTTCGCTGAAGACATCTTCCTCTTCGGATTCAGTTTCAAAACTATCATTAAATTCCATCTCGTCAAAATTGTCTTCCTCTTCAATTTCTTCATCTATCTCCCAGTGGTTTAGTACAAGGTATCTTGGAAGGTTCGAGTGGTCTGTTGGAGACATTGTTATTATATGATATATGGATACCTAGGGAGTTAGTTATATAGCTTCTGTGTAAGAGTGGTGGGGGGACGCATCTTATAAATAGAACGCGCGTGTATTGACGCGATCACACTTGCTTTAGATTCGAGTCGTGAATGATCTGTAGCATGTATATTTGTAATATTTGTCAAGAATCCTTTGAAGATGAAATCCTCTACGATATTCATCAAGAACGTATGCACAATACTGATGAAAACCATTTAGAAGAAGATGCAGAAAATATTTTCTCTCAAGATCAACCCTGCATTCAACAAGTAAGACCTAGCGTTATTCAGTTTGCTCCTCCTACGCTGTTGACGGTTGAACTATTAGCTCAAGCCTTACCACGATCGGTTGTTAGACATTTTAAAATTAACAATACAAACTACAGCCTAAATAATTTTTTTCACCAAGCTAAGAATCTGATAATTCAAACATTATCGAAGGAATTAAATCGTCTTAATTTTATAAAGTTTGGAATAATAATTGATACCACTTTTAGTAATGCGCAAAACGAAGTATCACCGAGAGGTTTTATTACAAAGAACAAAACTATCATGGCTACCAGTGATATTAATGTTTTGGTTGAAGATTGTATACAAGAGCTGATTCAAAAGATAACCGAACATGAAGGACGTGGATCGGGATGGAGTCTTTTGAGTATTAATACCTTAGACATCAGAGTTCATAAACATGGTTATGGAGACAGGGGTAGCAGCTACATACCCTTACCAAGGAAAATTTCACATACAAAAGGATGTATCAATGTAAAGAATGAAGATAATGAGTGCTTTAGGTATGCAATGCTTGCAAAGTTTGTCACCAACAATGCTACAAAACCAAACCGTGCTTACCAAGAATTAACAAACAAATATAATTTTAATGGTTTAAGCTACCCAGTTTCTCTCAATGATATATCCAAGTTTGAAAAACAAAACCCTTCTGTGTCTGTAAACGTATTTGCGTTAGATGCAGGGAATAACGTGTTTCCCTTAAGAATTGTCAAGAGTGAACGTCAATCACATACCGACCTATTGTTACTCAAATCCGGAGACATTTCTCATTATGTTTACATCAAGGACTTTAACGCACTTGTTGTTAATCAGTTATCTAAGAACAAAGAGAGAATTGTAGTATGTAAAAGATGTTTCTGTTTTAGTAAAAGGAAACCTCATGAACGGCATAGTCAATGGTTGCTTGAACATCAACGTCTATGTAACCAGAATGAAACAGTTAAAGTTCAAATGCCGTCACCTAATCGAGCTGAAATAAAATTTAACAATACTAGACATCAGTATCGCATCCCTATTGTTATTTACGCAGACTTTGAAGCTTCATTATTACCTTTGGATGTTGAGGAAGTCGAACCGGATAGGAGAATAAAATACCAGTTACACCAACCTAATAGTTATTGTCTGATTTTAAAATCAAATTTGAATGAAGAGCATCTTAACAGTTACGGTCTATCATCTCAACCTCAACTTTACCGTGGTGAACGAGCTTCTGAAAAATTCATTGACAATTTATATGATATAGCAGCAAAGGTTGAGAGACTGTATGACACTATAATACCAATGAAGGATCTAACTGAGGATCAAGATCTGGTTCACAACGCGTCAGTCAGATGTTATTTATGTAATTGCTTGTTCACAGATGACAATAGGAAGACACGTGACCATGACCACCTAACGGGCATATATCAAGGACCTGCTTGCAACAGATGTAATATAAATTATAAATTGCCTAAATTTGTTCCTGTTATCTTCCACAACCTTAGCGGCTATGATGCTCACTTTATTATCCCGCAGTTAAATAGGGATGATGGAAAAATTGACGTTATAGCAACTTCGACTGAAAAATATATCAGTTTCTCTAAAAAAGTTGGAAAAATCAAACTTAGGTTTTTAGATTCTTTTAGATTTATGTCCTCCAGCCTTACGATTCTTACAGAAAACCTGAGAAAAGAAGAATTGGTAGAAACAAAGAAAATCGTTCCTGCAGATAAATTAGATTTAGTAATTCGGAAAGGGGTTTTTCCCTATGATTACATAGATGACCTGAAAAGATTTGATGAAACTTCGCTACCTCCACCAGAAGGATTTTATAGTAAACTAAATGATATCGAGATTAGACCTGAAGACTACCAGCATGCGTGTCGAGTTTGGGAAGAGCTTAACATGAAGACCTTAGGAGAATATAGTGATTTTTATGTGAAACTAGATGTTACTTTACTATGCGATGTGATGGAGGAATTTCGAAACACTTGTTTCTCTACTTATGGATTGGATCCGCTTCACTCCTACACCGCTCCTGGCTTAGCATGGCAGGCTATGTTGAAAGAAACCCAGTGTAAATTGGAACTGCTAACAGACGTTGATATGTTGTTGATGATTGAATCAGGTGTTCGTGGGGGTCTTTGCCAAAGTGTTACAAGATATGTCAAATCAAACAACAAATATCTTCCAAATCATAATCGTGAAAATGAATCTGTATTTTTAGGTTATTTCGATGCAAATAACCTGTACGGTTTTAGTATGTCGAAACCACTACCATACGGCAACTTTCAGTGGGTAGATCCAAAGTCTTTAGGAAACATCAGAGACCTACCCAAAGATGGTGATGTTGGATATATTATGGAATGTGATTTCGAATATCCTGAGACTCTTCATGATCTCCATTATGATCTTCCACTCCTAGCAAAATCAGAAGTCCCTCCTGATGGGAAACATCCTAAACTGATGATGACTTTGAAGAATAAAGAAAAATATGTTGCTCACTACTGGGTAGTGCAACAAGCGCTTGAGTTGGGTCTCAAAGTAACACAAATTCATCGCGTGATAAAATTTTCACAATCTTGCTGGCTGAAACCATATATCGATTCAAACACTCGACGAAGAGCAGCTGCAACATCAGCGTTTCAAAAGGACTTTTTCAAATTAATGAATAACTCAGTATTTGGTAAATGTTTGGAGAACAAACGTAAGCATAAAAATGTAAAACTAGTTACTGATAGTAAAAAATTGGAAAAATTGGTACGGCAACCAAATTTTGAAACTTCAATCATTATCAATGATGGTTTAGTAGTGGTATGTATGAAAAAAACTAAAATCGTAATGGACAGACCTTTATATGTTGGCATGTGTGTTTTAGATATTTCTAAAACACACATGTATGATTTCCATTATAACAAGATGGTTGATTTCTACGGAAGGGAAAACATTGGCATTGCCTACATGGATACTGATGCATTTATTTACTGGATCAAAACCTCGGATATGTATGAAGACCTCAGAACCTTTAAATATAAAAATGATTTTGACTTTTCAGACTATCCAAAGGAACACCCATCCTATGACCGCGGGATAAACAAGAAAGTGTTAGGCAAATTTAAAGACGAGACAAATGGAATACCCATTGAAGAAATAGTCGCGTTGATGGCTAAATTATATGCTCTAAAATTATTTCAAGACAATAGATCAGAAGAGAACCGCATCATCAAGAAGGCAAAAGGGATAAAAAACTTATATTTAAAGAAGAATCTAAAGTTCGACCATTACAAGGAGTGTTTGTTTGAAAACAAAACATTTACCGCCAAATACAATACAATTAGAAGTTTCAATCATCAGTTGTACTCGATTACCGAAGTTAAAAAAGCTTTGTCCTCATTTGATAACAAAAGACATATTCTTGCAGATGGAATTCATACTCTGCCATTTGGACACTATTTAAACAATAATATAGAATAACTGCTCAACAATCAAAACCCACCACATTTCTAAATCCAATTTTCCTTATCCTTCCCATCCCGTAAAGAAGGGGGAAACATAATAATACATGTTTCCCCCTTTTTTACATAAACATCACTTTACCTTGACCTAGATATGAGCTGTAAATATATATTATGGATTCTTTAATATTCATTCATTTCTATTTCAACTGCTTTCCTGATAAGTGGTATGGATTTGAAAACCCAAGTAGTCACTGAACTTCATAAGCCGGCCAGGGTAAATTTTCCCAGAAGAAACGTCGTCGTGAAAAATGAAAATGATTTATATAATGCAGATTTAATTGAAGTAAGACCTTACAGTAAAATTAATAAGGGTTACAAATACATTTTGACTGTAATTAATTGTTTTACTAAGGTTGCAGATGCAGCTCCATTAAAAGATAAAACTGCTACAAGTGTGACTAATGCTATGGAAGATATTATTCTACGGGATAAAAATTATATAAAACATTTACAAACCGATGATGGAAAAGAATTCTTTAATAAACCTTTTGCCCTGTTAATGAAAAAATTTAAGATAAATCATTATTCCACAAATTCTGAAAAAAAGGCAGCTATAATTGAAAGATTCAATAGAACCTTAAAAGGTGAAATGTATAAAATGTTTTCGAAAAGAGGTTCTTACGTATGGGTTGATATTTTACCAAAATTAATAAGTGATTACAACAACAAGTTTCACAGAACTATCGGTATGTCACCTAACAAAGTGAATAAGAATAACGCTAAACTTGTTTTACAACGTATTAAAAAGAATACACAGCCAAAAGCGGAACAAAGAAAACCAAGAAAATTTAATGTAAATGATAAAGTTCGAATTAGTAAATACAAAGGAGTGTTTACTAAAAAATACCTGCCCAATTGGACAAACGAAGTTTTTACAGTGTATAAAGTGCAACCTACTGTACCGGAAACTTATATTTTAAAAGATAACAGAGGAAATTTGTTACAAGGCGGTTTTTACGGACATGAATTGTTAAAGTCAACAGTAGGCGATGTCTACCTTGTTGAAAAGGTGTTGCAAAGGAAAAAAGACCAAGTTAAAGTACGTTGGTTGGGGTTTGACAAAACTGAAGATTCGTGGATACCTATAAAAGACTTGATTTAGTTTTAAATCAACTTATTTCTCCTTCTGTCTTTGAATAAGATGGAGATTGTTCACCATAAAGATAAATTTAATATTAATAACATTGATGATTTAACTGTAGATAACGTTAAAATCAACAATGGTAAACACGGCAGTTTATTTCCAAACACTGTACGATGTATAGTAAGCGGTCCTTCAAACTGTGGCAAGACTAACGTTGTGTTTAACTTAATTACAAACACAAAAGGATTGCGGTTTAGTAACCTATATATTTTTTCAAAGTCCTTACATCAACCAAAGTATCAATTGTTGGAAAAAATCCTGAATGATGTGTCCGATGTCAAATATTACAAATTTAACGCTAGTGACAGTGTTATGCAGCCAGACCAGGCTAAGCCGTATTCCGTATTTGTATTTGATGATGTATCTAGTGAAAATCATAACACTATTAGAAACTATTTCGCCATGGGAAGACATAATAATATTGATAGCATATATATCGGACAAACATATAGCAAAATTCCGAAACAACTTATTAGAGACAATGCAAATATTCTAGTTTTATTCAAACAAGACGATACAAACCTAAAACACATATACAACGATCATGTGAATGCTGATATGACATTTGAAAAATTCAAAGAGCTTTGTGGAAAAGCTTGGGCGGAAAAATACGGATTTTTGGTAATTATAAAAGATAAAGCTATAACAGATGGTCGTTACCGCATAGGTTTTGATAAATTTGTTTTATTACGTTAATTGTCAACATTATTGTACAAGTCTTCATGGTGTAACCATGGTTAATCAGGAAAATCTATTAAAAGAAATAAAATCACTTAGTGATTCTATTAGACATAAAAACAGAGCGTTAAGATTAGGGATAAGTGAAAGAGAGAAATTTCTGGAATCAACATTTAAACCTATTACTGAACCAATAAAACAATTGGGAGAAAATGTTAAAACTTCAATATTTAATTTTTCCGGAGACGCTATTTTACCCATTTCAAAATTTGAACAAAAAGAAGAATATGAAGGTGATACAAGTTTTACGCAACAAGGAGATACAAGTTTTACGCAACAAGGAGAAACAACTGAAGAAGAAAGCGAAGAAGGTGAAGAAACGGATGTCTTAACAGAAAAAGAGGGTCTTTCTACAAGCGCAGAACAACAAGAAGAAGAAGAGTCTATTAATCCGTCCAACTTGAGCAAATTAGGCTCGGATATTGCGTATAAAGGGCCGCTTGCAAGACAATTTGTATTGAAAATGTTACATTCTGCACAACCAACTCGAAAGTATCATACTTTTGGTGCTAGGATAGCAGAAAATGGTCTAATGATTGGAGATAGCAAGCTTGATGTAGACGAACATGACAATATTATTATAAATAATAAAGTATACAAGGGTACAAAAGGATTGTTTGAACTTATTTTTAAACCGAAACCTAATAAATATACCAAAAAGGATTTAACCATTTTTAAACAAATATTGGAAGATACAAATGCGCATAAGAAAAATTATTCTAAAAATTTCAATGTTCATAGAAATGCATCAGAAAAATATAAAACTATTATTGCAAAACTTTTCCCACCAAAAAGAAGGGATCCCATAAAAAGGAAATCATTATCTTCTGCTGAAATAAATATTTTACATAAAAGGAGAAAAACAAATCAATCAAGTTTATCAGGAAAAGGATTATTGAAAAACTTGTACGATACTAATATAATATACTACAACGATATAAACAAATTGGTTGACAGAATGAAGTTGATATATGAAGCTAAACAAGCCGGACATAGCGGTTTAGAAAACGAATGGGTAGCTTTGGTCGGCGAACTGCGAAATCGAGGAGTAATTGCATAAAAATATGAGTATATATAATACAAGTATAACCGATTAAACATTCAGTATAACCATGAGTGTGGATAAGTTTGGACGGTATTCCGAAACTGGAACCAAATCAGGATCTTATGGAAAAAGAGGTGGTTTACCACTAACATCCGATGGAGATTATGACATAAGTAACAAACGTTTAAAGTTTGTAAATGATCCAAAAGATGATAATGATGCAGTAAATTTCAAAACTTTAAAAAGTGAAACATTACCTAGCTTAAAGCTTCAAAATGAAGTGTATAACGCTAATTTTTATAGAATTGCAAATCTTCAAAAACCAATAGATAAGAATGATTCAGTAAATAAAGAATATTTAATGTGGTACATAAACCAAACCTTAAGATATGATCCTAAAAGTAATAATAAAGTATATGATGCAAAAGATCTTAGAATAGCCAATATAGCAGATCCTGTTAATGATCAAGATTCAGTTACCAAAAAGTATTTACATTCAGTCATCCCTGAAAAAACAGATAAATTTTCCTTCTACAACTTTGTTATACACGATATTGGAGACCCTAAAGATATGAAAGATGCTGTAAACCTTCAATATCTTACAGATCATTGTATTACACATGATATTAATACAATTGATTGCAAAAATAAAGTGTTAACTAACGTTAAGGAAGGATCTGCAAAATCAGATGCAGCTACAATAAGTCAAATAATGAAATCAAAAAATAAGAAATGGGATGCTGATGCAAAAATAATTACTAATGTTAAAAAAGGGTCGGATGAAACTGATGTAGCAACAATTGGACAAGTTCCTGTATTACAAGAATATGAAACAGGTCGTCGACAAGTCTTTGATTGCAAAGGGATACCACTAGTTAATGTTGGAACAGGGGTAGCAGACGGTGATGCAGTTACAGTAGAAGAATGGCGTAAAAGAAGCCTAAGAAAAGATAGGCATAAGGAGTATTTTAATTGTGAATACTTGAGATTAAGCGCCTTAGATGACCCTCGCAACTTTAATGATGCTGTTAATGTAAATTACATTGTAAGACTCTTAAGCGTAGTATTATATGATGTGTATAACACAATAAGCCCTATAAAATCTGATCAAAAACTACATTGGGTTAAACAAAATGTAATGGAAAAATATTTTTTAAATAAGGAAACTAATACTTTAAGATCTTCTAAAAATAATGATGAAGAAGATACAATCCTACCGCAAGGCTGGAGAACACTTTATTACCCATAAACAAACATACTTGTACATGTTTATTATAAATAAACAATGTCAAAGGATAAGTGAATCATTCATTATAAAGCATTTACGAAATAAACATGTATTGACATTTCTTTTCGCTATAAAAGACCATGTTGAAAGTTCAACGCATCAGTCATAATCGACACGTTATAAAGAGAGGAAGAGGAATAGCATCAACAGCACTTTCTCTTATTACTAAGCCGGTTGGAGCTATAGTTAATAAAGCTATCGATTTATTACCTGTAGAACTACATTTACCCGGAGGTTATCAATATTGTGGTCCTGGAACAAAATTGAAAAAAAGACTTGCTAGAGGAGATCTTGGAATAAATAAACTTGATCAAGCCTGCAAACAACACGATATAGCATATTCAAAGTTTGCAGATACTAAAAATAGATCAATAGCGGATAGAGCACTTGCTGAAAAAGCTTGGCAAAGAGTAACATCCAGTGACGCTAGTATCGGTGAAAAAGCAGCAGCTTTAGCGGTATCAGCAGCAATGAAGGGTAAAACGATGTTTGGAGGTGAAAAGAAGAAAGGAGGTGGAAAAAGGAGAAGAAAACCTGCAAAGAAACGTGGAGGAAATATAAGAAGGAAACGACGATCCACCGCAGGTAAAAATAAAAAGAAACCAACAATATGGTCAATGATAAAAAAAGGAGGAGGATTATACCTAAGACCTTATCGTGTGTATTAAATAGAAAAAAACAATTACTAATTCCAAATAAAGAATTAACAGATAAAGAATTAATTACCTATGTTTCTTGTTTAAAAATTCCATTTTTTAGAGGAGTGTATATGAAAGATGCATTACCTGCAAAAATTTGGAAAAATGAAACCGGAATAGTAAATTTGGATAATAGTGAAGGATCTGGCACTCATTGGGTTTGTTATAAAAAACTGGGATCGACTATTTACTACTTTGATAGTTTTGGTAATCTTCCGCCACCAAAAGAACTACAATATTACTTTAAAACAGCTAAAAATGTACTTTACAACTATCAAAGAGAACAACCCGATAATACGGTAATCTGTGGACATTTATGTTTAGATTTTTTAACAAAAAGCGTTAGTCAACTTTAAGATGTCTTCCTATACAGTATCATTAACCGGAACTTCATCTACTTTGCGAAGTGTTCTTTTTCCTGCGTTACGTTTGGAAAAAGATAAATTATGGGAAGCTGCATTATTAGATATAACAACTTATAATTCTATTCCCAACGTTACTGAAAATGTTAATGACAAAATACATTATTACAAAATAAAAGATAAAGATACAAACAAATACTCAGATATACAAGTATTTAGTTTACCCACTGGAGCATACGAAATTGATGATATAAATGAAGCGATACAAAATCATATGGGAAAAGATAATATAACAATAAAAGGAAATAACAATACTATGAAAGCTGAAATTAAATCTAAATATTATATAGATTTTAGCAAAGAACATTCAATTGGTAGTTTATTAGGATTTCCTAAAACAACAAAAATTTTAGAACCTAATATTAACCATTCAGGTGCTAGAACTGTGACAATAATGAAAGTTAACAGTATAGATGTTACATGTAATATTATACATGGTTCTTATAGAGATGGTGAAAATACTCATATATTGCACACATTCTATCCAACGGTCGCTCCGGGTTTTAAAATTGTGGAAAAGCCACAAAACTTAGTGTACCTACCGTTAAACACCAGTTTTATTTCAGACATTGTGGTGAACATACTAGATCAAGACGGAAATCATATTGATTTTAGAGACGAACCTATAACTATACGAATACATATAAAATCAACCTTATAACAATGGGGTTATCATTTAAAAAGAAAGAGCTGACTGGTAAACAAGTCAGTAGCACTTCAGCTATAGAAGGATTATCAAGTGATAACATTCGTTTTCTAGAAGAAATTGGATTAAAACTTATTAATAATGGAAATATTGGATATAGCGCAGGGTCCGACATTCGACGAAACCTTATGGGAAAAGGAATATCATACACACAACCCTTACGCTTCATCAAAATTAAATAATAATGATGAAATTAGAATTCCCATACAACAACAAGATATTTATACACTTCCATGCGAAAGTTATTTGTATATCGAAGGAAGAGTAACAAAAAGAGATGGAAGCACTGCGAGTACTATTCCGTTCATAAATAACCCCATGGCATATTTGTTTGATGAAATAAGATATGAAATTTCCGGAGTTACAGTAGATTCAACAAAAAAGGTTGGAATTACAAGTACATTAAAAGGATTAGCATCTTTAACACCGAGTGAAAAAAATATGCTGGCCGCCGCAGGATGGGTAGCACCCGATTCCAGTACAATCACTCCAAACAGTTCAAGCAATTTTGACTTTTACATTCCTTTAAGATTACTTTTAGGCTTTGCCGAAGATTACCGAAAAATAATAATAAACGTAAAACAAGAATTAGTTTTGTTAAGATCATCAAACGACAAAGATATTATTGTGGCGCCTGATGCAACAACGGAAGCTACTTTAGAATGGAAAATGCAATTAGACAAGATTGTTTGGAGAGTACCGCATGTACGGTTAAACGATCAAAATAGAATTTCATTATTAAGAACTTTAAAATCAGATCGTGATATCGTAATACCATTTAGAAGTTGGGAGTTTCATGAATATCCGGTTTTACCGGAAACTCAACGTCATACATGGACTGTAAAAACTTCTACTCATTTGGAAAAGGCAAGATATGTAATATTTGGATTACAAACAAAAAGAAGAAATGAAATAAATAAACATGCTGGTGAATTTGATCATTGCAAACTTACAAATTTTAAGGTGTTTCTAAACTCTCAATTCTTTCCATACGACAACTTCAACATAAACTTTACAAAAGAGAGGTTTAGCGTTTTGTACGATATGTACGCAAGATTCCAAAATTCCTATTATGGAAAAACAAACACACCTTTATTAACACCAAACCAATTTAAATCTAACTATCCGATTGTTGTAGTTGATTGTTCCAAACAAAATGAATCTGTAAAATCTTCTAGCGTAGATATAAAAATAGAAATGGAATTTGAACAAAATGTACCCAAAGATACATCCGCTTATTGCTTAATTTTACATGATAAGATTGTTACTTATACACCTCTAACTGGTGTTGTAAAAGTGGTCTTGTAAAACCAAACTGACCGAGGATTGGGGTATAAATAGGGCGCAGTGTTGACAGTCACTCTCAGTGGATCAGTACTTGTTGGCGAGAACGCAGCACTGTAAAAGATGAGTTCTCCAACAATTGTGCAAGATGAATCTAAGTTATCTAGTATGTTAACTAAAGAAGTAGGGAAAGATGAAGGAAAAGAAATAATCAATGAATCACTTTCAGAGTTTTTAACTTTTCCAGCAGAAGAAGAAAAAAACAATACAAGCATGTTGAAGACTACAACTAAAAGAAAAAGGAAACCCGAAGACAGTAGTATCTCAATCGATCTATTGACGGAAATGTTTCTCCGTTTAATTTATCCAATTTCAAGGTGTTTAACAAAACATATATCCATAGGAATGTTCAAACCATTGGATTACTCACCGGCGGTTACTCTAAACCATGGAACAAAGATTCTGCTGTTTACAGAAAGTGCTTGGGAATCATTTAATAAACATCTACATCTGATAGAATGTTATTTAACAAGCAGTGTTTTTGGAAAAAAAACAGCTATTAGACTTTTGGATTGTGATATTGAAATAGACATTGTTAAACATAGAGGTGAGCAACAAGTTCGGATTAGAGATCTAACAAAACATGATGCAAAAATTTTACTCAATCGTGAAGATTTCTACATGTTAAGTTGTGCATCGTCACCGATAACTAGATACTTGAGGCAATTGGTGTTTTCAAGCTCGGTTGTAAAAGAATATTTAGTAGATACAATTGAAAAATTACCGGATGCTCCAATTTTGTATGGACCTGTCGACACATCTATTTTCAACAGGATCCCCCATGAAGTAGAGATGTGGAGAAGAGTTAAGCAATATACACAAAATGAGGAAACTAAAGAAGATGAAACCATAATAATACCTGCAGCAGAAGTTAAGAATGAAGTAGAGTCAGTGGACAGAATCGAGGTATAGACCAATATCAGCAGTCGTGGGGTAGGCCTATTGGGGACGGTGACCACGTTAAATAAACACCAACGCGCCGGTGACTGTACAGCATGACCTATAAAAGGATCTACTGTGGTGTGGAAATCAGTCAATTTCAATCTGTCAAGGTGGAAAGAGAGGGTAGTCTTTTCAAGAAGATGACAGACATTGGAGATAAAAGAGGTGTGATAGAATTTCAAGCATTTCGAGGAAACAGTAATGAGTTTATCATCAAAGAGTTAGTATTTTTAGATTTGCAAACAAATGTGATCTTTTCATTTCTATTCGGACCTCCTTTTTCATTCAGCAAACTAAATAGCAAAGCTAAAAAAACCAATAAATGGTTAATGAGAAACTTTCATTACATCGAATGGCGTGATGGTTTTACGAGCTACAACAGTCTGGAAAGTGTGATGAATCATTTTTGTAACCAGTTTACAACAATTTTTACAAGAGGGTTAGAAAAGCGCAACTGGGTACAAAAGTACTCAGCTGGTCAAGTGTGCGATGTAATATTAAATAAGAATTTTAAACTTAACAATTGTGATCAAATCTGCATTTTAACAAAAAACAAGCAGCATGCGGCATCGAAATGTGCATTAAAGAATGCGTACCGATTGGCAGCTTTTTTAAAACCAGTTGTGGAGGCAAGTGGTGGGGGTAGCAGTGGGTATATATACCGGGAGGTACCCCAGACTTGGCATGAGTATTATAGAAACCTCAGACAAGGTGACATATAAAGCAAGAAATAAAATGGCATCGCAAGATTTTCTACAAAGTCTAGTGGAGCAATTCAATGCTCAGTCAAAATCTACTGTTTTACTAACTAAAAAATGTTCTGAACTTAAAGAACACAAACATTACATTGTTCACAATATTAGAAAAGTGGAAACAACTGTTGGAGATGCAATACTCGTCTCGTTGAGCGATGCACCTTTTGCGAAGGGAGATGAACCGAAGTTTCAAGTATTTTTACCAAAACGCTTTGTAAACATGTTACAAAATGTGGATTTAAGAACAATCGAGCCTGGAGCATTGTACCTGGTATCTCATGGAATAAGCGGCAACAATTCTACTGAGCTTACTCTTCACATCACCCATCGATCATAGTTGTAAGCCATGTTTGTAAACTGTTTTAGTTGTAAGTCATGTTTATAAACTGTTTTAATTAAAAAAATAAAATAAATAAAATAAAATAAAAAAATAACAACATATCAGTATTTGAAAAATACTGATATGTTGTGTTTTTTAAAAACCCATTTAGCTGACCTTGACCTACTTTTAAATCACAGTTACTTACTTGCTGCAAAACTCACTTGGAAATTATATAAAATCAAATGTGTTTGTTTTCGAGGGCATAAATAGCGGGAATCTCGAGGAAAGGGTCTCAGTTTGACAACAGGCGTGACTGAGCCAACACATCATGACTGAAGCAGTGTTCAAGCAAAAGATTGTGTATCCAGAATATTCCCTTTTCCAATCACGGGTCGATTCTTATGATTCAAACAAAACAACGTTTATTCATGAATTTAAAGAAGAGTTTGCAGAAGCTGGATTTTTTCACACTGGAACTGATGATGAAACTATATGCTATTATTGCGGTGGAGGACTAAAAGATTGGGACGATGCAGACGATCCTTGGGAAGAACATGCTCGTTGGTTTGGGAGATGTCCTTTTGTCATAATAAACAAAGGTAAACGTTTTGTTGAAATTTATAAAAATAGGAAATCCTGCGTTCCTATAGAATCAACAACTAAAGTCAGCGATCCCGGTGAACCGAGCAACACGACGAGTGAAGTGAAAGAAGAAAAGATTAAGGAATGCATAGTATGTTTGACAGCTGAAAGAAGCATCCTGTTCTTACCTTGCAAACACTGTTGCACATGCATTACATGTGGATTGGTGTTCGATGATTGCGTGTATTGTCGAGGCCGTATTACGTCAGTGATGAAGATTTATTTAGTGTAGCGCCTCAAAATGGGGACGGTGGTGGGGGGGGGGGGTATGATGTATAAAAGAAGAGTTACTTTGTATCATACCATTTGCAGAGCTGACAGCTTGGCATACACTCTCTTGGAAGAACTAAAATTCATTTATTATAATGTCATTGAAAGTCAAGTGCGTTCACTACGACAATGTTCACCTGTCAACCTACCAAGATGTCGATGTTTTCGCCGAAGATTTGAGAGGTCTCATCGCTAGTGGTTATAGCATATCAATTGAAATTTCTTCTGCTAGCACTTTACTTCAAGACTGTGGATCCTTCAAACCGTCTCCGACCTTCAATAATAGAAACATATACTACAGTACATCGACTTCAAAGGATAATCCCACAACCTGTTGTTAGATAGGTCTAGCTATAAGTTTTAAAAAATGTACTTGAAAATAAAATTTAGATAAAATAAAAATTATCCTGCACTGAACATCCCCTCAGTGCAGGATAATTTTTAAAAACCTAAACTAGTGTCCTTGACCTAAATTATCAACAAAATATTAACCTTCTGAATCGTTTCCAGCTTCCAACCCTCAATTGTACGCTTTTCGTCTTTTTCGCATGACCAACAACGCACATCACATAATACAAATTGGCATGACGTATGTCCTGACGTCACATGACGTATGTCGTGACGTCGCATGACGCATGTCGTGACGTCACACATCATGACGTCAAATGACGCATGTCGTGACGTCACACATCGTGACGTCACAAAATACACGTCACCAGACACCTGGCACTTTGCCAATAATACCTGGTCCCCGGTAATTTCACTACTACTAATAACGGAGAAGTTTTAACTTTCCTGCATAAAAACATAGTTCCTTAGAACATTCTGACTGAAAATTGCATGTTTTTATTCGGAATTTCGGATCTTTCGTATTCGATGATTTTCAATCATCGTTAATTAGATTATATGTTTCAACTTATTCTTGATTTTTCAACCTAATTCTCTTATTCTTAAACATTTGATAAAGTAAATCAAAATGATTGACCTCTCGTACAAATTAACAAACTTCTTGGCCGGAAATTAGCACCCCAGAGGCTAGTTTCCGGGGGCTCTCCTGTGTCGGGGAGACCAAAACTTTAATAAGAAAGATGTACAGGACGGACGACCTTACTTCTCTGACCAGTTAATTATTCAAGAGAAGAGTATCGTAGATGCGATTATGCCTAAAGGATATTCATTATTTCACAAGTGCTTTAAAATATTATATACTCGTAAAATGTATCACCTAATTTAGTTTTTTCAATAGAACTTTACAAACTAAAAATGCAATATTGTTAAAGATATGTCTTTGCTTTGAAAACATTGTCGTGTGAACTATAAATGTTTTTAATTGAATTAAAATTGGCCTAAATGAATCGGCAGTTTTTGCCATGCAAATCAAAAATGTTAAAGGCCGAAAACTATCATACAGCGAATGTATTATGTATACTGATTACATATATTAGCTCCTAGTTAATTAATATCTCAAGCCAATATTCACAGGAGGGACGGGCACAATGCAATCTGGTCGTTTGATTGAGTACCTTCTGTTATTCCAGTGGTTCATGTGTTTGACGCGATCCTGACAAAATTATATTTTAAAGAAACCATTTCAATGCTTAAATAATTTTTAGAATATCCTCCTTTTTATCATAAATGTATTCTACAGATGAGTTATTTACATTATGGTAGTTTAAGTAAGATTCTCTTAAGTAGTGAAAACAATTAAATAATTTCCATGCTCTTTGTAGATTTAATTATTTACTCGCATTATAACTACGTCCACGGAATATTGTTTAAGAAATTACTAAACGATTTCTGCGAAAGTGGTACCAACCCAAGTAATCAGTAACAATTGAGGAATCGGAACTTGTTGCCTCTTGAGGGTCAATTGGAGTTCAACGAATATTAATGTTGGCTTTTTTAACGAATATTTTATACTTACCATTGTTTTGCAACATAGCACGTATGATAAACCCTTTAGTTAACCTCATTGTTAGAGCAAAAAAGTGACTAAATTAAGATCTCGTTACTTGGTTTTAGATATTATTACATTGTATGTTATATTTATGTGGAATAGTATGCAAGTTTCGTTTACTTAATCTTAAACTTCATTGCTGAATTTCAGCCTTTAAGTGATTCATTTTTACAAGTTCCCATATGCCTTGAAACCGTCAAGCGTAAACAAATGTTCTTTGGAAGGTATATTTGTTAAATTTCGTTCTAAAAATGACTTTGGGCAATAATTGTATGAAATTCGATCCTTAACTTATAATTAATTTTCGTCTTCAAATAAGCCATGGCACAACACAAAATCTTAAAAATATAAAATAAATTTAACAAAAAGTAAAAGCGAGGCTTCATTCCGTGGAATCGATCGGAATGGCCTTACAACATATTCAAGCCAATAAAAGTTGAATAGGTTCATTTATATGACAACGTAAATAGGTTATTATTTATGTCGGGAAAATAATGAATATTAACCATGTGTTCACTCTAAATAATATTTCATACCTAGGATCACTAGGCTCACAATGTCTGCTTTATAATTTTTAGTATAAGATAATGCTACGGGCAATCTTAAGCGAGTTTCAAAAGGTTTGCAGTAAAAAGTCATAAAAGATCTTGAATCTCTATATATTTTTTATGTCATCTACTATTCAACTGGGTCATCACTCACGCGGACAATCTGTGGGGAAAAGCACCGGCGATCCCAGGCCCAATTCGGTTATGTACCAATCCGCCTCTCTCACGGAAGCGAGGTTCACGTGTTCGGTGTCACGGACGCTGACGAAGGCAGTTTCGGCAGCTGGGCTCGCATTGCAGACGTACCAGGCCGCCACGTTATCGTAATAAAATTTCAACAGGTACATGTAGTTCACGAAGGGAAGACCATCCAAGTAGTCCGTTCTCACCAGGACTCCGTCTTGCTCGGACAAAGACGTTGATCCAATGTGGGGTAAGTCGAAGTCGTTCACGAAGATCTTGTCTGTGAACGACGAGTTTCGGGCATTGATGATTTGTTTCCAACACTTGACTCCTCCTTCGTTTTCAACAGTCGACTGGTAAACAGTCCATTCCCCTTCTAAGCGAGATATTATGTCAGACGGTGGATTTCTTTTCCATATTTTTTTTTTGAGTCCGTTGATAACATTAGAATTACATTCTGAAACGACTTCATGAATGTGAACAGAGATCGCTAGTAAAATAGCCGATAGACTTAAAACACACTTCATTTCTACTCAGCTTGACAGTACTCAGCTGTATGTGGGTTGGATTCATTAAAATGTTTTACAGTTTATGATTGATTCTAGACTATTGTTTCCAGTCTTGCGATAAATTGTAATTAATATTTTATCTCTTAAAGCTCATCTGAAGTGGAACCCGTAAAATTAAGAACATAAAGACAATTATTTGTGAAAGTAATTAACAACTGCACTAAGTAAAAATGGTATTGACTTTCTGATTGTTGTACGAAAATGTACTGAAGTGAAATTTAAGTCAATTACAATATTTTGATGGTTTTCTTGCATAATTATACATACAATAATAGAAAACTCTTAATGATAATTACGTCACTACAATTACAGATTTATTGTTGAGGTACATGTTTAAAAGAAATTAAAAAAGCCAAAGTCAAAGTCAACTTTTATACTATACATTTTATTTAAACACATCATAGTTAGTTTCTATAAGTGTATACAAACAGAGCAAACAATAGTGGTATTTATAATAAGAGGTTATGGTAACTGGCACCTTTATAGTTCTAACCAGTTAAGACAAAAAAGGTTTAGTTTAAAAATACGGGGTTCTAAATGTATTCACAATGGATCTTGGACATTAGGGGGACGTAATGTCTTTAGATAAAACAAACATCACCGTTATCCAAGGCTGGTGCGTGAACCGTAAGGCATTCTTTCTCTACTTTCTTGATAACATCAGTAACAACATTACATTTTTCATTTAAGTTTTTTAGGTTTATATTAATGACTTAGTTTTTTAAACTTTAAATTACTTCTCAGTGTAATGAACATTTTAACCTAACAACAGTTTTATTATTATTTTATAGCTAAACTTTTCTTAATTTCTTATTTTTATTTGTTGATTATGTAGACAAATCCCCGAGAATTTTTCAAAATTTTTAGGCTTAACAGATGGGCCCACGAAACAGACCAAAGATGGCCATGTTGGTACAACTCTCCAGTGAAACCCGCTTAATCTAAAGAGACTTCAGTTTACAAATCCTATACTCTTATACGAGCAATGTTATCTTGTATGCTTGTATGTTTGCTTGTTTGCACAACGATACAAGCCGTTTTCAAAAACGGCTCCGAGGATTTTCTTCAAATTTTGGAAATCAGTTATTTTTGGTTCAAAACCGTGCTTTATGCAGATTACTTGGCCAGAGGAAATCTAATAACGTAATAAAATTAATTTTAAAGTTGTGAAATTGTAACATTATTACGAGTTGTGCGATAGCAACAGAATAAACAAGGTAACTGTAAACAAGTAAAGTAATCATAACAGCTGTTGGCAAACTACTGTGTTCTAGGAAAATACAGGTGTGGGATGAGGATTGCGTGAAGAAATAATAAAAAAGTCAAGTGTAATTATGCATTAATATTTTTGAATCGTTTTATAGTAACTGGTAAATATAAAATAATACCAAGCAAAGCTCTATCCACCAGTTACTAAGACTTAATATAAACATAATTTTAGCTACCATAAATTAATATTTTGTGTTTGATTGGAAATGTTAAAGCCTATATAATTATAAATATTTGAAGAAAAGTGGATAGGTACCATAATAAGTAAAAAATTATTCTTTTTATTTGTTTGGATAGTTGTACAGTACCAACAAATTAGGGAGCAGACTAAACTCCGCGCCTCTAATTGCAGTGAGTGTGCTTTTTGTTTCAGGGTGTAGTGGTAGAACGCGAGACTTTGGCTCCCAAGGTCTCGGGTTCGAATTCCGCCAATCACTAAAGGCAATTTGCCATGTGATAATGCCGTAACCTTGAGGGTGGACGATAAGCTAATTAAGCTGCAGTGCATGTCCATGAAAACTTCCAAGCCTGGCCCTCGTATAGAAAAAAAACAAAAAACAAACTGGGAGTCTCGATATTACACCCTTTTTTGTCTTATGGTTTAGTACTGTGGGGTGGGACATATGAAGTATTGATAAAAAGGATTTTTATTCTACAAAAGAAGTCACTGATAATAATAGCTAAGACACCGCCCAGATCCTTTTGTAAACCTTTATTCAAAAAATACAGAATTTTAACGTTGTATGCAATGTTTATATTTCAAACTGTTTTGTTAGTGAAAAATGATGTTAAGTTTACATGTTTAAATTCCGATACCCATAGTTATAATACAAGGTCTAAGAATGATTATCGTATGTTTTCTAGACGTTTACAATTTACTGCCAATAGTCCTTATGTAAGGGGAACCAAATTTTACAATCTACTGCCACAAAATATTAAATCTCTTACTGAAAATAGTTTTCAAAATAAATTAAAAGACTGGCTTATTGATATTGCACCTTACCATTTTAATGATATCAAATATTTTGTTTTTATTACTCTTAAGCTGCATAAGTCTTAGGCCTGGTTCTTAGTTTTTCATTTTTTCAATTAACTACAATTTCAATTTTCCACAAAAAAAACTATGAGTTTTGCACTTAGGTATATTTTATTTTGACTATAGTATGTATATGACACATTGTATATTGTATTTCAAATTGTAAAAATTGTACTGACTATGTCTATGTTATTCTTGTAATAGTTCTGGGCAATAAAGAATTTGAATTTGAATTTGAGTACAGAACACATGCACACTGATTGTATCAGTAAATTTACTAAGCAAAAGAAGTTTAAAAATAACATTTTAAAACATAGCTCCACTGTTTGTCAAAGCCATTAAATTGACCTCTGTGAAAAGAATTCTTTTCTTTTCTTATAATGGAAAGAGCAGACGTTTACATATGTTTAAATGCTCATACATGTTGTACTTACCACCCTTCACAGGTTGTAGAGGCAGTAAGGCGCATGAATAGTGACCTTTCGAAAGTGAATGAGTGGTCGAAAAATCAAGGGCTTCAACTAACCCACAGAAGTGTTCTGTGATGCACTTTGCTGGCACTGAGTTCTGTGAAAATATGAAAAAGAATAGCATATTAGTCACAATGGATCAGGTTAACTTGCCTATTTGTGAACAAATCAAAGTCTTAGGTGTGGTTATTGACTCACAGATGAGCTTTTCCGGTCAGGTGAAACAAATATGCAGCAGAATCAGTGGTAAAATTAAGGTTTTGAATAGGTTTAGGACATTGATTCCACAAGAATCCAAATTGAAATTAGTTCAGTCCTTGGTTTTCCCTACCATAAACTACTGTCTTCCAGTTTTTGGGTACTGTTTGACCCAGGAACTCGTGACGGTGCTGCATAGGCTACAAAACGCTGGTCTTAGGTTTGCATATGATCTAAAAAAGTTTGACCATATAACTAGTTACCGGAATATGGCAAAGGTTTTGTCCATTCAAAGATGCTGTGACATGCAGACGGTGTACATTGTTTACAAAACACTGGTCTTGGGGACACCACAATATTTAAAAGAAAAGCTAAGACACCGATCAACCATGAGAGAGCGTCGAACACGGCAGGACGCGTTGTTAGACATACCGAGGGTTAGGCTTGAAGCAGGTAGAAAGGGGTTTTCCTACTTTGGGCCAGCCCAGTACAACACACTGTCCTCTCAAATGAAGGCACTGTATTGCAGTAAATTTAAACTTGCCCTCAAAGCTGTACTTTGATCAAGTATTTTATATTTTTATTTTTAGTTTTAGTTCTAAGAATCATTGTTTTTGTACAGTTTTTGACATGAGTCAATTTGCAAAACATTTGTAAAAATGAAATTCACTCGCAAATAAAGACCTTATTTATTTATTTATTTACTTGAGGTCCAGAGGCTAAAATATCAAATTAGTGGATAAACTGTTTTGGTAAAATTGAATAGTTTCTTAAACTATGAACGAGAACAAATGTGATATAGAGTAAATGCTATATTTATCTCTACTACCCCAGTGACCCTAATATGTCTAATTGGCTGATATACAGCCCATCCTTCCAGGTTAGTGAAACGCTGCGGGTACTCTGTGAAACCAAATTGTTTCTAGTATAGTAAATATACTGATTAACCTATAACAAATTCAACACGACCGTTCTTCTCGGGTGTAGGCAAAAAAATATGTTTTTACATATCAAAAATTGGTCCTCGGGAAACCCCCAAAAATCACATCTCAAAATTATGGTTCTTCCCAAGATTAGTAGTTTTGCATTTTTATCTAAATTTGGCGAGATAAAGAGTTGGGACTACCACCAAAAAGTGTTGAGTGAGTGGTATTACTTTTTTTAGGATACAAAACTTTGGCCGTCATCTAAAAACCGCCATTTTAAAAAGATAAGTTGATTCAAATTTTAAGATTTAATATTGGTGTTATGAAAAAAATCAATGAAAAGTGAATTTATATGCTGATAGCAATGCTGAAATCTGTTTTGAAAATCTTGATTCGTTTTTAAGTAGAGCTCTAATAAGGGGGTGCCCTTGTGCATTCCTCTTGAAGGGACCCAATTCAAAAATAATTGAAACGATTCCATACGATTCCAATTAAGACTTGCAGTTTGTTTTGAAGTACCAGTGATTTACCGGCTTTTATTTCAAGCAATTGATCATTAAAATCGGACAAACGTGAGACGAGCCTTAAAGCTCAAAGCGATACGAAAAATAATTTTCCCGAAATCGATTTTTTTGACAAAGATTTTAATGTTAGATACAAAATGAGTAGCAAAGCTCGTTCTTGTTCATAATCACTCAATAAATAATAGGGATTCATTGGACCTAAACTTATGAAAATCAGCCTGTTTTAAATTGAGTTATATATTCATCATAAAATAGAGTTTTGTGCATTTTACTCTATTTCAAGATCAAACTTTCCAATCTTAACAGAGATTCAAAATTTGTTAAGGTCTTCATTAACTCAGTAAAATATTTTATTTTATTTGAGATCTTTATGATTTAAATTGGTTGAATTTGAAGTGAGTGTGCTATTGAAGTCCAATCAGCAAAACCAGACATTTTTCAGTATTTTTATATTTTTTTACATACTTATCCCCATTTTTAAATATGACCTTCAGTCATATTTAATCTAACTTTTACCATTTCCAAATTGCAGTCATTTTCAATTAAAAAAAAAACTTAATATTAAAACAAAATCTTTTAAGCCATGAAATCATTGGAAGTAGTGTCTTTAAGGTTTAACCACAAATAGGTAAGACATCTTTATTTGTTTCAACGTGCTGTAACTGTTTCAAAAGTGTTTCAAAAGTAACTCTGTTTCAAAATTAACTGTTAATAAATCAGCTATTTTACATGAAGTAATTCCAGAAATATAAAAATTACTCAGCTGTTTGTGTTTCAACCAACCAAAAACGGTTGAACTGTACTGCTGTAAATTAAATCAAGGTTATAGTTTTTTATAAAGTTTCAATGGTTTTATTATTTGTACGATTTTTATATATAAAGCTAAAAAAATTCAAATGGGCCACCACTTAAAAATGGTAAAAAGTAGAAACTTGGTATTCCAAACATAGGTCTTATTGTCTCCACTAAAAAAGGGTACCAGGTGTACACTTCCATTAACGTGCCAGGTTAGAAGTTGATACCTCAATTTGCTTAAAATCAGTGAATTGTTAGTGTTAATAGGCTCCATAAAGAAATCAATCAAAACACTACTAAAACAGTTGAAATCTCCACTGAAACGCTTTTTAAGAGTCAAATCGTTTTACTCGATTGCTATGTTCATGGGGGCCGATGGGGAAATCAAAATTAGAGCTCTCGCAGAAATTGAATCATAGGCATTGGGGTGTCGCTTTTAAAAATAAAGGTATGTGTGAAGTGTATTCATAGAAAAATAAATCACTTCCTTGCTATTTGGTGTAGGTTAGTCATAGATGACTTATGCAAAGTAGCTCGCAGCGTCCACTATGACTAGTCCTAAAAAGTTTTTTTTTAAGTTTGTTTTTACGTTAAAAGTCTATTATGTGTAGCTAGCTATTAAATGGCTTTAAAAGGTAAGACCATAGAAAACACTAGACTGGAGGAAAGTGACGTAAGTGACTGATTGTTAAAAATGTTTAGATAATCAAACTTGCGAAATCTCTAAGCCTCCACATAATATAGGTATGCCCTTGATACCTTTCCGCTCATATTCAGTGAGCAAATCAGTAGCGGCTTCCCAATCAAAATTATTGTAAATATAAGAACTAAATAATCAGACTGATTAATAATCCTCAACAAGAGTCGGACTAAGCACCATACTTTGAGGTTTTGTATGTTGCATGACTGTTTATTTGCAGAAACAACGTTTGTGTATTCATCGCAGAAACTCAATCTTTAGCTGAGGCGAAGGCACTACTGCAATCAAATTTTCCCCAAGACAAATAAAATAGCGTCGCAATGAAATAAAGTATAATCTGCTAACTTGGCGTTTGGGCAAAAAATGTCTACCACGTGTAACTTTTTTGCAAAGATATTTAACTAATATTTTACTTCCATTATTAATATCATACAAACCCAGACGAATTTCGAGAAAGAGATAAGAAAGCATGGAACCCTGCAGGGTCTATGAGCCGGTTTTATGTTTCTCTGACCAAGAAGTGTAAAAGTGCAATAAATCCTACAGAAGTCACCGCGATAACAAGACTGAAGGGTTTATCACACACCGACCAACCCTCAGCGTGTTTGCTCCTCCTGGTTCTTTATAGCTACAATTGTAGCGCGAGAATTCTGTGCAATTATATTTCGAAGATTCAGATTTATTTTTGATTTATAAAACCTTAAGAATTGTTGTAGTAATGTTAGTGTTGTTAGTAAGCACTGGTAGCATTCATTCAATATCATTCACAGTCATATTCCTTGTCAAAAATTTGGCTAACTTCGTGTATGGACATGGTTATTTCGTGGTTACATTGACTTGTGAATCAATTTTGATTATTGAGGAGTCAGAGATGAGTTTTTTAATGATAAAAATGCAGTATGATAGTTATTTGTGCATCTAGGGACTAAAGTGCAACTTTTTCTCCCTGAGGGAAATTGTTGTCGCCCGATGGCGGAGCCGAGGGCGACAATTTTCCGAGGGAGAAAAAGTACTTTAGTCCTGTAATGCACACAAAATCTTTCCTCCACCTACACCATTAACAATAACTAGGTATAACACTTTAACTTTACCTTCAGATGATCCTTTGCTTCAACAAACTGCATTAAAATCACATAGCCTATATAAGTAAGTAATGCAAGGTATTTAGGCTTTAATTTGAACCATTTTATTTACACTCTTCTTTAAAAATACTCTAGGCCTAACTTATTTGTTCACAAATATGCAGGAATAAAGCCTAAACTACAGCAAACTCAAAATGTATACGCTGTCCTGTAAACAACGGAAACGGACGCTCAGATGCTGTGACACTCTCTTCAACATAGAGAAATAAATTGAAATCGACAGTGTTGCCATATTTTCTCACTGTCCACTGCGGCGTTGCCGGATTTCTTCCCATGTATTTCTTATGAGATTACTTTTAGTCCCGTGGGACTAAAAGTAAGTAAGTAAATCCCATGGAGTATAAACTAGTACTTTAGTATTCTATTCCAGGGACTAAAAGACGACTATAGATAGTAGGCGGAGGAAAAATACATTATAGCCATTTGAATATCAGACAGGAAACCGATGCGTAGAATGAATATATGCTTATTAATCGACAAAACCAAATTTGACAGTGTAACCTTATTTTTGCACGCATAGTGCACTAGGACTGAACAATTTAACTATTAATACTAATTAATTTTTCATGGAGTCGGACGACCCTATCCCGTCTTCGTTAACTTTTAGATTTTATGACACGTTTCCACGGCAGCCACTGGTTGGATTGTTCTGATTATTTTGCAACTGGTTATGAATATGTATTGTTCAGTTTAAAACAAGGCTTTCTCTATTAACAATCATTTAAGATTTTTGGGAATGTTTTTTAAATATAATTTTTAACATCAAAATATCATAAATAGTATTTTTTTCACGAACAAATGAAGTTAGTCAAAATCCCCTGTGTTAAAGGCTGTGTATGTATGCAGTCTACTTGCATAAAAAATGCAAATCAGCAGCTTTAACAGTTTGTGAGTTACCGTTCCGTGTTTACGTACAAAAGGAGTTTTTACATACCTAGTACATTCCGAAAACCTTTATAAAACTAGTTCTACATGCACAGTCACTGTAAATGAGGTGTTATGAGGAAGATAAAGAATAATAGAACAATGTAATACAATACAAATTATTATATTTGTTTAAACTTTTGATGCCCGACTTTTCTCAAGATAAAAATTGAATTTTACGTAAAAGGAAAAAATTGGACTTTAATTTTTAATATTTATTTAGAACATAACTTCTATGAGTTATTGTTGATTATAAGGTAAAATGAAACAATGTAAACAATAAACTAATTTTTTTATCTATTAATAATAAGAACGTACGTTCAGTAAAACTGCTTTATTTTTCTGAAGGTTACGGTAGGAGGTTTTTGAAAACTCCCGTTGTAATTTTTTTTAGGAATATTTCCGAAAATAAAGTTGTATGAAGCATCTGTACACCATCTGAAATGCCTTGATTATAAAAATTATGTAACGTGCATCTTAAATGAGGTAAAAAGCCGAAGAGATGTTGGAATAATTTTATGAGTTCAAAGTATACTTAAAACGTTCTAAAGGTAATCCAGCTAGGCAGCCAGCCATCTTCTAGGGCTTTAAAGGGCGATTAGGTTAGTTAACAACCTTAATTAACGAATTCACTTACCTTTAAGAAGATATTTGGGTTATTTTTAGGGGTGTGAGAGTTGTGATTTTTAAAGTCGAGTCGAGTGAAAAATTTAGTTTGTCATTTATTTGGTAAGGTTTCTAAAATATAACAAAAATCAATTTGTTAAGAGAAAGAATAATAAACAACATCAAACTATAGAAAAGATAGAGTTATATAAACATTAATGTATCTTTAACAACTCAAAAATTCTCTATTTCAAGTATAACAAAGGAGATTTTGGTTATGTTCATTAAAGATGAATTGACATTGTAAAAAATACCGTAATATTCTTTTGCACGTGCCAATGGGTAAACGGCAGGAGTGACTTCTCGACTCGAAATTTTGAGTGCTTTGCAATAAGTCCAGTCGAGTAGTGTATGCTCGGCTGAAAAACCCCGATTCTTGAGGACTCGCACACCCCTAGTTATTTCAATTAAATTGCTGGAGTTGCAAACGAAACCTTAGCATATCTAGACTCAAATCTAATATGTCTTGAAAGCCTAAAAATTAAAAAAATTATATAAATTTTTCTTGCTATGCAAATTTAAGAATAGTTATTTGTGAGTTGAATGAGTAAAGTACACACATTTTTCTCTCTCCAGCAATAATAAATATCATGACCATGACAGTTAATTTTATTAACTTAATAGCGTCTGCATCTGGATAGCTGCAACCATACATACATCAGCGATCAGCTGATTGTTGCAACTTTCCTAGATGCTTAATTCTTAGATGTTCTCACAGCTAGTTGTTTGTAAGTGTCAATATTATTCGCTTGTTCCTGCCACAAAATCAGCTGTTAGCGCCTGCATTCGTTGAGCTGCAACATATTTGCATGTGCGCGTGGAAATTTGAAGCCGCTTTAATTTTTTAATTATTGTTTTCAATGTTATTCTTATGGGTTTACTTTGTCTCCTACCAGGTACTTTACTCCCGCTGGGAGACAAATAATTATTTTACTCATTCATTACAAGGAGTAAAAAGCGTCTAAAAATAGCAGGTGGGGGAAAATATAATTTAAAACAGTTTCTAAATTGTTACTTACTAACTTAATAGCACTAAACATATTTTTTATTTCGTGTCAGCTGTTTCTGTTTCTTTTCGTTTAGCTACGATAATCAAGTTCTCAGAGACAATGTAAGTTGTAAGAGAAGTGCATATTTTACCTTAAGAAGATCTGAATTAGCCAAATCAGCATCAGCCGTAAAAACTCTCTAATCACTATTTCAACTCAAAATGGGTTTCACCAACAGAACCGTCCATAGTATGATTTTGCCCTGGTTAGCTTTTAGCTTACACAACTCATTATTTTGGTTATTCAGGCCTAATATTAGCAATCCTTACAACACTTGTTCTTGGATAGTTCATATATAGTTTTTTAAATCAATCTTTTCGAATTTCTTTTCAAAAGAAAGGTATCCTTAAATGTTTGTTACATTTTTCATTGATATCGCCTTTCAATTTCCTTTCTTATTTGACAAATGAATATCTAATACGAGTATGTAACTTAAATGTTTTACAAGAAAATATTAAGCTAACTTTATAATTTAAATTATTAAGCTATTGTGGTTCATACTTGACTTGAAAATAAAAAGTGTTTTATTTTCATGTTATGTATTATTCCCAGCAATTGCAATTTCCACTTAAGGTAGAAAATCCTCTTTGCTCACTCGAACTTTTGAGGTATTAACACGTCGTAAAACGCAACGGTCTAAAGTGCATAACTGTTCTGTTTACTCACAAGTTAACTGTGACCTTGTTTCGCTCATTAATATACATATTTTGATTTATAACATGGTTAGGGTTTTGTTTGATCAGGTCTTGTTAAGATTATTTAAATATAGCATGACTCAAGAAATATAGTAATAAAACATTATAGGCTCTTTTGTGGAAATAATTTACTCGAAAGAAGGTGTAAGTTTATTTTTATGACACAACCTGTAGTTTTAATCTCTAAAATAGGCGTAATTTATAGCATCTTTTAATGATATTGCATTTTTTCATCGTTGGGAATGGTAAACTACGAACGATTTAACATTTACCATTACTATTTACAATTACCATTACGAGGTAAGACGCTGAGCCGATCACCATCAAGGAGTATTTTAAGGCGAATATTAATGCAATATAAGTTCAAGTAGAATGGTTGATATGACCCATGGTGGAAGGAAAAAAAGAAAGGATTGTACAGCGTCAGCCGGTCTGACGTAGTTGGGCTCACGTAACTAACGATTACGACGACTACAATATAAATTAGTGAATACCCAACTTTTTACAAATTAATTTGCAACTTAGTCAAAATATTTTGTGAACGGTCTTAGTTCTGCTGTCATACCGCTAGGTCCGCTAATTTCGTGAGCTTAACTACGTCATACCGGCTGACTGTGCACACACCATTATTTTTCTTTACATCATGCATATGGCCAGTCAGAATTTCAATTGCAAGACCAGCTGATTCTTTCGCCAGAATCTACATAGCCTAACAATCAATGACAACTAAGTTTCAAAAATGTTCTCCCGATCGTGATTTATATCCGGCGACCTTCGAACCACGAAACGAACACGTTACTTCTTTGTTACCCAAGAATTAGGCAATGTTACGAGTTTACTGTAAAAAGCAATCAATATATTTACTAAGTTCCTGTGTAGGAGCTCTTTGTAAATATGCATCAAGTTAAAATTAACACCAGCATTCGTTAATCTTAATAAAAAGGGGATTTAAGGCTAAGGAAAACGTTATTAGGATGAGTTATAATGTAATTATTCACTCATTATAAAATAATTATTTTCAACGAAATTATTTTTATTTGAAGATTTAACTAACAAGTCCTTGGTCTTAATTTATTCGTTAAGTTATTGGCTTTTGTTTGTTTGATCATTTAAATTGTTTGAGACTGTGGGGAGTCATAAGACGTTTACTGAACAAACATTCAGAAACATAAATAGCTTATCTTAAATTAGGGAATAAAGGCTCAAGGCTCTCCTTGAAATTGCGTCATACTGAAAGTAAAGTCAATGATTTACTGGTTAATATAAGTCTAATACGGACTTTATGATATATTTAGAACAGGAAATTAAAAGAAATATAATCATGTCATAAAGTATTCTTCATTTAAAGAACAGGAGACTTAAGTTAACACTTTTCCTGTGTAGGGGATAAAGAGACTTGTTATTTATTGGTAAAAACCCTTTATATCTTAATTAGATGAACCCACTTTGCAAGTTTTACTCATTTATGTTAAGATATAAAAGGATTACAACATTTCATTTATATCCTTTATCGTTAACATTGAAACAACGTACTGACCGTATAGCAGAAATAATTGAACATAAACCAATGATGGTTCGCAAGCCAATGGGGCGAAAAACTTGATGATATTTACTTCCATTGTCACGACCGAAAAAGAAAACACCCCCGTTGCAGCAGACCTGCATACTCAGCGAATTTAAAATGTAAAAGAACATATTTCAATCTAACATTGCAAGATTTGATATGTTTTTGTAAGCTCCACAAGAATAACATGGAGAATGAGTATGCAGGTTTGCTACAAAAGGTACGTTAAAACAGGGTGGTTTGAATTCAATATTTAGTAGATCTGAACTAGAAGAAGCTATATGCCAAGTTTTATCAAGATGATATCAGAAATATGGAAGATATAGACTTTTTTCCCCAAAAAGATATGAGGAATGAGTATGCAGGTTTACTGCCACGAAAATGGAACTATTGAGAATCTTAGACTAATGTATATTAGATATCATCTAGAAGAAGCCACAAACCAAGTTTTATTAAGAATTGTTGAGAAATAAGCGAAATATGGAGTTTTACTTTTTCCCCATAAGGTTACCATTGGGGCAACATACTGTGTTTACCACTTTCAATATCTCAGTAACCAATGGACAGAGAGAAATGTTTCAAGATAGTAAATTGTTAGTTTTTTGAGCTGAATTCAATGGTGCTAACGAAAATTGGATTATTTTTATTTTTCCATGTAAAAAAACTATACCAATGTTAGGGGGGTTTGTTCCACCTTGGGTTAATTCCACTCAATAAACCTGCCAGTTATTGATTTTTTAAGTTTTTGTACCTTTTTTCATAGAAAGTTTCTGGGATAAATGCAGCGCAATGAGAATTAATTAAAACCTTGTCGATTTTTGCTTAAAGAATCATGAGTAAATTCAGTTTATCATATCGGTATTGTAATAAGCGGAATGTGCCTAATGGAACCCATCCGGCTAGGAATTAAAAACGTATCAATAGGGTTTTCAGTCGAATTACTAAGATTTATAACAGTGGTGACTATTAGAACGCTTGACTCACTCTAATACTGTATGCATTTTGTTTAATCGCATAAAGAGCACAACAATAAACTGCAAAATCTTTATGAGATCAACTTTTCACATGGGTTTATTTAGAGGCACGTGAACATTTATTTTCAATTTGGCTTTTAGAAAATGTTAGCGGGGACATTTTAATGTTCCTTTATCATAAATGAATAAGGGCTTTTAGAAACCCAACCTGTGGAACTATAACTATGCAAGTCTCTCCTTCCTCATACAATTTAAATTTTTACAATATTTAGTAATTACCAATAAGTCCAGCACCCAGTTTTTTTTTGCATGAATCAAATTATGTAAGGCAGAGTTAAATGAAACAAATAAAACTTTTTTCAAGTAAAAGAGTTATTCAAAATGCCGGTCTCAGCTGTACAATTTTACAAAAAAAAAACATCGAAATAGGGATAATTGAGGTTTAATTTAGTATAATAATTGATATAACAAACTCAACAGGACAAAGTAAGAGCTCTCTACGGTTGCTCAGCCCCATATTGGTTTATACGAAACCAGTGTTCCCAATTATTATTGTTGCGGTCAGGTTGATTGAACCAGCTTTGTTGAATCAGGCTGGTAGGTAAACGAATATAATTACATTATGGAAAAACAATTTTGTCCACGCAAAAACCTTTTTTTTTACTCTCTTCAGTATTTCAGAATTATGTTCACAAATCTTTTTGATAAATCTTATTCAGAAATACAAGATTATAAAAAATATGGACCCTATCAAAAGATCGAAGATGGATAGCTTTTTCCTCATAGAGTAGCAATCGTAAGCGAATAGTTTATATAGTAATTAAAAAAGGGGTTATTTCGTCTTTTTCAGCACAGCTGTAAAACGGCCGCTAAAATTCTCCCAAGAATAGACAGCACTTTATTTTTTAAATGCAGAAGTTATAAATTGAGAGCTAGGTACATAAGATGAATTAAATTAGGTAAACGATGAAATATTTAAATTCTTTATTCTTAGGTATGGTACAAAAATAATCAGATAGAGAAAACTCGTTTTGATGCTAATAACTATTTGCAAGGACTAAGCAGACACTTATTACCAAACACAGTTTTATTTTCAATACAAATTAAAAAAACGGTTTGAAAAACAATGCAGTAAAAAGGAATTTTGACAAATAAATAATTTTAAACCCAAGGGTGAGTATAACATCTAGTTTTAGCGTTCGTGACTCAAATTGGAAGTAAGTTTGAATCGAAGTAAGGTAACTGAAGATACCAGCTGGTGGCAATACAATACTTAAGTGTCCAATAACTTCGGGAGGAAAGTCTGCAAACACAGCCTTCGTTGCAACGCTTCGTTATTTACTCTAACTGATTTGCAGCTCTGGAGCAGTAACCAAACCTTAGTAGTAACTATATAGTAGTAACTTGATCTCAGTTGTAGCACTGGAGCTGTATCTCAACTAACTGTAGTAGTAGCTAACCATAGTCGAATGAATGAATAAATGAATGAATGAATAAATGAATGAATGAATGAATGAATGAATGAATGAATGAATGAATGAATGGATGGATGGATGGATGGACGTATGTATGGATGGATGGATGGACGTATGTATGGATGGATGGATGGATGGATGCATGGATGAGTGGCTGAAAGAAAGAATTAATAAATGAATGAATGGATGAACAGATATTTCAAAATAATATTCAAATAAACTTTATGAGTTCTGTTACCTCAGGGTTACGGCGCTGTATTAAAAACCTTTGTGTAGTAGTCACTTAATCGTTGCTGGAACAATGGCATAGTCTTTCAGTTTATTGAAAAAAAAGAACATTATGGTTACTGTAGTTTAGTTTCATCTCAGTTTTAGCACTGAAGCAGTGACTCAACCTTAGTTTCAGTACTGAAGTTTTAACTAGCCACAGTTATGTGCTGTACTAAAAACCTAACATTTTTTATAGTAGTCAGTCTTCACTGGAACAATGGTATAGTTACTGAGCTCAGTGAAAGCACATTAGGATCACTATATTTCAGATTAAGTTTTATTTCTGTAGTAGGGATATAACCTTAGTTACAGCACTATAGGAGCAATCAACCTTAGTTATGGAAATGTAAACAAAATTTAACAAAACCTAACATTAAAAAAATAGCCGTAGTGACACAGCCCACCAACATGACTACAGAAGGATTATAATACACTATGTCCCAAAAAAACCTGATCAATTTCAGAACCAAATAAAACATGTTTAGGAAAACGTAGCCAATTTTTCAGGAGACCACGTGTCCTAACTCATAAAGTTTCTCCCACTGTCATATGTAAATATCCGCTGATCGATTATCGTTGCTCAGGGTGTTGAATTTATAAACGTAACATTCAGCAAAGAATTAGGCACGACAGGCCAAACACGCTAGCCCCAACAATCCCAGGAGGTGTCACTATGTTTTTTTCGGTCTCCAAATTGTGGGACTAAATTTAAGAATATGTGTTTAAATTTATGATTTCAATGTTAAAATATTAAAAAATCATATATTGATAGGTCCTGGGTCCTGGGACTATTCATGCCAGCTATCGGACTACCATCCGTGATTATTTATTGTAGGTTTTAATTTAATTTAATTGTTTTAATTTAAAGGCTCTAAGTTGCGACAGAAGATCAGCAGATATTTAAACATGACATTCAAATAAACTTTATGAGTTCAGTTACCACACCACCTTCGAAATTGGCTATGTTTTCATAAACAAGTTATATTAGGTTTTTAAATGGATCAGTTTTTTTGGGACACGGTGTATATTAGTTGTAACAATATTGAAGTATTTGTAAAACCAATCTAGATTGATCTTAGTTTCGTAATTTAGGCTACGAATGCATATAAATGCATATGAGAAACTAGGCGTTTTAAGAAATATTTCCCTGGCAATTTTCTCAGTTTTCACGCGTAAGTAACCATAAATCGAGGTCCTCAAGCTGGCCATGAAACACCTCGTGTAGGTCTGCTACCAAACAGAACCTATCTCCGACATAGTAATCCAACTTAAGCGGATCTTTGGTAAACCCTGGATCCCCACTGTGATTGGATGTTTGATTGGCTTAATCACTTTTTGAAAAATAATTTGGGATCATTTCCGATAGTTCTCTACCTCTGTTTACTAAGAAAAATTAATTAATAAAATTATATTGTTGGGTCACCTTATAAAATTCACTAGATTACTATCGCATTTTCTCTTGCAATGACTATTAAATCCCTTGTTTAAATTGTGTTTATCACCTACTAAAATTCACCATTACACTGTTTACAACGCTAAAATAATGTGTTTTATGCAAAAGTAATGTTTATTGTTCACTTATGGTGAAAAAATAAAAAAGGTAAGCGCAGGGTCAGTTTGTGTGACGTATTTGGACTCAATTAATTAGCGCTTACGATGAGTACAATACAATCCCTTTAATACAACTCAATCAAAATATTATGTACGGTCTTAGTTCTGCTGCCATACCGCTGTTTCCGCTAGTTTCATGAACCTAACTACGTAATACCACCAGACGATGCACACACCTTTCCTTTTTCTTTACACCATGTTTACTATTTTTTCCCCGACATCAATACTTTTTCATCATACTGTCCCGAAAACAGCCGTTTTTAGTTCCCTAAATCGTACGCAAAATGATCGTTTTTGGATCACTTCGAATAGGAGTACTGAAAAAACATATGGTAAATTTTGCCGTACTCTAATGTCAAAATTTGTTTATGTTAAGTTTGAAAGGTTGAACGATTTCTTAACTTGTGTTTGTAAACAACTAACAAATGTGGAAATGACGGTGACTATTTTTGGATAACCTCAAAATTATATAGTCTAATTTGTTAACGATTAAATGGATATTTATACACAATGATGAAAATAGTTATTCATCACACGGAGCAAAAGTGTCTCCTTGGTACTCGATCGCATTTCCAAGCTCGGCTGCGCCTCGCCTGTAAATTACGATCTCGTACCTAAAAGAGCCACTTTCGCTCCTAGTAATGAAAACTACTATTTCCGACATTAATTAATATTTTTTTATCAGCTGTGTAGAGAAACGTACTGTTCAGAAAACGAGTGGAAGTGATTTGCAAGTTCTCGATCATAAAGCCTCAAATATACAATTCCCCACTTTCCATTCTTGTTAATTATAATTCTGTTGTCCCATTATGATTAATTCTATAAATAGCATACGAATTTTATTTGCTGATAATTCCGCTTATTCCAATCAGCTGCCTTACTTAAAATTTCTATTTCATTGTTATATCTTATGAAGAAATACCTGATTTTAAGGGCCGGCCGCTTTCTCCAAACTTGGTTAACCTAAAAAAGTGGTTTAACCAAGGTTAACCCATGGTTAAATCACTTTTTTAGGTTAACCAAGTTTGGAGAAAGTGGCCCTAAGGGTATCTAGGGCTCTTCCCTTGACTCTATCACTCATAAATGTTGTCCCAAAATGTTTTATATCATATATCCGTACAGTTAATCGTACAGTAATCCATACGCACACAGAGACTGCTTTATGTATAAAAATTCACATAAGCAATTGATTGAAGCTTTTTTAAGGTAGTTTGTATTATCTATACTCACGAATAAATACAGAGTCCGAAATGTTATATTAAGGTAGACGAGTTTTAAGAGATGTGCACTCTAACTTGTTCATAACGTAAATTTACAAAGGGGATGTATTCTTAGAAAGGCGGAGAGGTACATAGTGGTTCCAAGATTCGTAACAATACCCGAGGCAGAGCCTGTATACAAAGCGGGGAGTGATCCGACTTCATGACCACTTAAGGGTTCTTGACAAGTCCTTGAGGAGAGTTTCATCAAATACTGGAATCTTGTTTTAGCCCTTTAGATATCGTGGTTTTCCTGGTAGTAATTCAGAAATATATAGCCTACATGGTATTTCCGAACTCTCTAGAAACCTTTTGTGGATTAGCCCTCCCCTACAATAACACATTTGTATACGGATGTGTCTATATACCGTGCATAGTTTTTTCGGCTGACTGTAAGTACCGAATAAATTTGGAACCTCTTTTGATTCATCAAATTAAAACTTGTGATTTAACGTCAGGACTATTAAGTCCTATTTTGGATATGGACCTGGCGACAAAAAGGATGAAAGTGTTCATTGTCTTTACAGAAATCTTTTAATTTAATTAGGATAATAAAAGGATTGAGTGAGAAAATTCAAATCTAGAGAAACTTCTGCCTATAAACTTAAGAAAAATTTAATTAGTTAAAAATCAATAAATTATTAGTCACCATGAAGAAAAATTTAATAAATTTAATTTTCTCAGTTGTTATTATTTCAACTGTAGGATTAGAAAAAATTCTTAGAATTAAGACTAGTTCATTAGGCTACTAGTTTATTAGACTGGTTTACTATTAATAAAATGTTGCTATTATCTGTTTCATTATTAGTTTTCAATAAGAAACTGTATATAGTAAATGTGAGCTTTAAAAAGTATATTTTAGATTTAGAGGGTAAATATTTCTTTACCGACTCTTTTATGAGGTGTATAAATTCGAATAAAAATTCTCACTGATTTTAGTTTAAGGTACGGATTATCGGTTCGTTTAAGCTATTACGGTCCTAAATAAACTCATTAAATATCCATTTAAACCCTCCCCGTTTACCACAATAATGAATGACGTTGATTGTAAAACTTAGCAAAAAATTAACATAAATAAAATGAGATTGATTTATTACATGAATGTAAGGAATGTAGGAGTGTAATCTAAGTAAAAATAAAAAAATAACATTGGAATTAATTTATTACTATCTACTATTTGTGATAAAAAAGTCTATTAACTTTTATAAAAAAAATATTTTAGAGCAAATATTGTATGAAATGTTTTACCTTTTTGACGAAATTACGGTAACTAAAAAGTTAAAGACATGTTTAACCACATTTGTTCGGCGCTGATGATGTCCGTAAATAAATAAGGGCGAAACAATTGTTCGCATTTGAATACATTGAATCGTATAAGACAGTGAGATTTTCATGTTTACATAGCAATTCCTGGTAGCCAATAAATAACAACAACAAATATTTTCGTAAATATTTTTGTAAATGTACAAAGACATGCCACTAGATATCCTGTGGTTTAGATCTCATTGTGTTTATGTATTTGGTGAAAGGAGGCCTTAGCATATTTACAGTTGGTCGTGGCTATTTTCCTTCTCGAACACAATATTAAATTAATTGCTCTATTTTTATAGACTAGAACTAGATCTGAAATAGTAACAATTAAAAAAAATGTTTATTTTCCTGGCTGTCTACGTATAACTGGAATCAATGATCGTTACCAGAGAGGAAGCAATCAGCTGCAGAGCCTCGGTAAGCTGCAGGTTACGCTCTCGACTCGAGTTTTCGAGGAATGTTCTCAGCAGACAGAGGTGGATGATGGCACTGACTCTTAGAAACGGCTTGAATTTTAATTAACTTTATTAATTGAACGTGTAATCTACTATATATTTGTCAAATACCACTCAGTGGAAACATCGTACAGCCCAAACTAATTGACCTAGAACCTTGAAACTTTGCATGGATGTTCCTCTTAGGGCGTAGGCATCCGCTAAGAACGGATTTTACAAAATTCGTAGTATAAAGGGGTTTTTGGCGGGACCGAAGTTTTCAAATTTTCCCATTTAAAAGTATGTTGGACGATTTTTGTTTACATTTTTAAAGTTCATAAAACAATCAGCTGGTAGTTTGCTTCGGAAATGTATACGTTGATACAGATGATAATAAATTTGATTTCTTTGATCAAGGCTTCATTGATTTTTGTTGATTTGTTTCAAGGACATAATTATGTACTATATAAAGGTTACATTTAGTTTAGATAAAATCCACCATTAATTAGTTAAGTGGCACCATCTATATTTCAGTAGCGGGAGCTATCGTTTTTCCTGGAGGCGTTCGTAATAATTATTTTATTACATCTATGCCTGTCCGATGATTTGGTGTTTCGTATAATTCGACGTACGCAGTTTTAAACGTGAAGAGCATACTGCCTTTTGTGGCTAAGTCTTGAGACTAAATCCCGGTAAGATGGAAAGAGAAAAGCACATTATCAAACAGAATGTGCTGAAATGATATGATTCTTTGATCTATTTTTGTAAAAATTGATAAATTATTCAAATCCCTGGTTGTAAGTTATATTTATACTACCTTTTCTACTATATTTTTGTCAAATACCACTGACCTATCATTGTACAGCCAAAACTACTTAACCTAGAACCTTGAAAATTTGCATGGACGTTCCTTACAAAGTATTGGCATTCACTAAGAACGGATTTTTTTTTTAATTCGAGGTTTTTAGAGGTTTTTGGTGGAGCCGAAGCTTTGAAAATGCCCCATGTTAATGTAACGGATGATCTTTTGTTTAAATTTCAAATTTTATTAAATCAAGCATATTAGCTTAACAAACGGATACGTTGTTACAGCTGATTTATAATTTGATTCCTTTTATCATGGTTTTATGGTTGTTTTGATGATTTTGTTAGGTTATTCGTACTATATAAAAGTTACATTTGGTTTAGTTTCGTACTTTATACGTTCAATCATAAGCTCATTATGTGGTACCATCTTTTTAAGCAGCGGGAGCTATAGTTATTTCCTTAGGCCGGCCTTTATGTTTTTAATTGCAATCATGCCAGTTACAATAATTTGGCAATATTCCTTTTTCATCTAATTCGACGGTGTCCCGGCTTTTCACGGAAAAATAAATGCTGCAATCAGTGGTTGATCTTAAATTATTACTACCCGCCCATATTTTAAGTTAAAAAATAAGTGAATCGAGTTTGAAATACTGCCCACGGATAGCACCATAACTGTTTCGAACATTCAGCCCTTTACTGTACTTAATTGATGCCCTACTAGGCAATCCAGGGACGTAATGGTAAATCTACAAAGAATCTACAAAGAATGTGTCTTAAAATCGACACATTTGGTGTTAAAATCGGTCCGGCCGTATTCGAGTTATAACGGTGAAAAGAAAACCTTCACTATCTACTGTGGTATCTACATTTTATCCTACATTCCGCCATAAAACAAACATATCTTTACATGACATATTCCTTGATATAAATAGTTTCTATTCAGTCCTCTAGATTCTTCATATCAAGGTTAGACGATAACTTTTATCGTGAGCGAAGCCACGGGTTCTGCTAGTTAACATATATATGGCATTAAAATATATATTGCAAGATTTTTTATGGGTATAAATTTTGGTTGTTTATGTTATTCCTTGAAGCGCACCGTTAAGGGTGGCGATACGTTTGGAAAAATGCACAGACCAAATTACTCATCTAATTACATAATAATTTTCATTTTGAAACTAACTAATTTGCAAAACCATAATTGATTTCAATTTATTAAATTGGTTTTTATTTATTTTAAGAAGCCATTAATCAAAAAATAAAAATAAACATGCAATGAACGAGCTTGAACTTTATCGTCACTCAAACGATAACGTGAGTCTTGACATTTCGACTTCGACTTCCATTGTATTAACGATAGCTGTAAAATGGCTTTACAACCCTCGACAAATCAACGAGACATAAAATACATGCTTTAGCAAGTTGCCTCGGGACTTTGCAAAAGAAGTGTGGTTCATAAAAATGTTACCACACATCTTGGGTTTAGGTGTACTTTTTGTGAAAATACATGCTTATAAAACATTTCCCAACTAAGAAACTTAAATAGTACCTGTGATCAAAATAAAGAGAGCTGTTCTTTGAGAGATTTTAGACCATTATGATAACACTGTTCAACTTGCTTTTCCACAAATGATTGAGCTTGAAAGCTAGTGAATTAATTTTTAATACCAGCAGCAAAACACAATAATGATATTTATTTCAAGATACCTCCTTTTGAAATCCGTTCTCAAATTAATTTTTTTAAATGAAAAATCATTTCAAAATGAACGGTTGAAATCTGGCTTGGCACTCGAATGGAAGCTATGCGCATGGTTGATCCTGAATATTATTATTACAAGTTTAAAAGTTACAGTCTAAAAAGTTGAGAAAGCAGTTTAATTCTGCCAGAAAATGTTGTGCTAGTAAAAAAAGGTTATCCTAGTTGAACAAGAGGAGAGCAAGAAGACTGGAATTGCTGATAAGTCATATACTGAAGTACTTATCCGTTTCTATCTTAGTATTGATGCTGGAAAACAAAGGTTATTGGAAGAGATAGTGGACACAACAAATAACTTTGGCTCTTCAAACTCGTAAATCTGGAAAACGATTATAGCACCCTAGTGGGAAATATTCACTGCACTTCTTGCACATTTCTTTTCAGTTTATGTTTCAGGAGCAAGTCTGAGATGGAGAGTGATTAAAATGTATTTGCGTTGAAGAAACCTTACAGAGAAATCAGAATTCGCGGGAAGGAAAATTTTGGTTAGGAGGTATAAGTTTTTTGATTTATCAAAGAACCTTTAATAACAACAAACATGATGAAATTAGAATAGTATTTAATATTGTGATAAACAGTAATAATTTTATACCTTTGAATGATTTGAGGAGCTAAGCAACCATTACAATTTTCATAAACCTTTTAAATTGTATAGATCTCTTTAGTAACAGATTATAAATTATTTTTGGCAATATCTCAATAAGCTAAGAAATACCTGTTTACTAAAGGCTCGCTTAACTTAGCTATTCTAGGGTTACTTACAACAGTTTTTTAAGAATGATATAAAATGATATTTTGAACTGTTCAGTGTTAAAATAAACTACAACAAAAATAAAATTATTTACAAAGAAATAAAATTATTGTTAGTAAGTGTTTTAGATCATAATAAATTATAAATAAGGTTTTATTGCCATCATGATTTTTCCTCTTTGGAAAGTTTGGTTAGTAGCTGTTTTTTTCAGTTGATGTTACTTGGTATATATGATTGTAATATTATCTTGAAATGTTAAGGTTTTATTAAATTACTAATCTAAAACTAATAGATTGTCAAAATATGTTGGATCTCCATTTTCCCACATGTAATTACAGAAAACGACTTAAAGATAAAAAGTGGCAGAACTATTTCATCCGCAAAATGAAGAATGTTGATATTCCTGTTGTGCCTTCCTTCCATATCATTAAATATATGCCGGAATGATTAAATATATCATTCAATTCCCCTCAGGCGCATTCCTTTGTGGGGGGGGGGGTGTCGGACCTTCTAGAGATAACTCCCCCATTTAGTATAGGTGGAATTATCTTCTTCACTGCTTAGAATTAGGGGTTACAAATAAAAAGTGTATATTGTTCAATGATAAAAAAAACCTCTAATCACTTCCATTTCCAGGATGCAGCAGTCCTTCATAAGCTTTTCAAGAACCCCTCAGAAATGTGGCCAGAACTAAAAAATAAATTAGAATGAAAATTAGTGTAGTTCCATAAACAAAATTTAAGAAATCATAAACTAAAGAATATTTTAGGCTTTTTTATAAATTTTAAATATAACAAAAATATCAATGAAAATGTAGTAAAAAATACACTACAATGTTACAAACAAACAATTTATATGCTAAGTATAATAAAATGTAAATGAAAATTCCAAAGTATGTGGTATTTGGCACATCAACGCTCGATCCCTAGCATTGAAGTTTAAAATAAATAAATAATCAACTAAAGACTAAATATAGACCAAATAGTACTGAATCGTTTTGTTAAAATACTTCAATGACAGTTTTTTCCAAAGACCTTTTAATTACTTGAATTATTGTAATCTCTTTTAAACATCGATGTAATTACACCTTTGTAGTAAGCTTAAAATACAATCCTCTTTTGTCTGTATAGAAATATACTATTATAAACTCATAAACTCTGATAGTAGTTTTTCTTACGTAAGTCGAGTTTTTCACGGTTTTAATTCATCAGTAACGGGTAAGGCTCATTGTTCTGAATGATACATGTTGCTTTGGAATGCTTTATCTAGGGAACTGTTGAGGCAGACAATTTGACAAACACTGCACTTGACGTTGTGATCAGTCAGCTGTGCCCTTCATACTACACCAGTAACCACTGTTTAGCGATACAAAACACTGAGGCCAGCAAATATTATACTGTACATCTAGAATGTATTAAAATTAAAACGTAGTGCTTGTGCAATTGAGTTCTCGAAAAATATTCCTGTCAAAAACTTCCGTTAATTTTACAGAAGACAAACCAAAAACACGATCCCACTCCTTGTCGTGACAATTGATTCATATTCATTCTAAATTCAATTTATGTATTTTTCTGCACGCCATCAAAGTTAATTTACATTTTAATGATTAATGCTCCCATTGGAAAATAAAACCGAAGCGTTCGTTGTCGACGTAACATGAAAACAGATCAACAAGCTTCAGTGCTGTTTAAACCTCTACCGACAGGCTCGTGTTTAGAGTCAGAGTTTACAAAGCTTTACAATTCGTTTTCCCATGGAGTAAAATGTTTTGCAAAACCGACGTCAGGGATACTCTGTGTGGTGCAACGTTGTCCAGCCACATTGTTTACCGTCAAACTGTTGTTTTTATTTCCAATTTATTTACCCACGGCCCATGAAATGATAAAATAAATATAAAGCGATACCACGAGTTTTGAAATGTAGGTTTGTGATACTATATTACTTAAAAGTATAAGATATTTTTCATAACTGTAGTATTGTGATAGATTAATACAAAAATAGTTCGTATACTTATTAAAGAACAACATAAAGGTGAAAATCAAACAGATAAATATATAGTGTTAACTATCTTCATTCTTAGATTTTTTTGAGAACTCGAAGATTTTTATGGCCCCTCGACGTAACAAAGCTGGAATAAAGAATCATGGTATATTGTTTGGTAGTGTTCACTACAAATAATTATATCACTTAAATACCATATTTTTATGAAAACCGTTATTAAATAAAAGTTAGAATTGTATTATTTAGAAAAGTAAAGCAACAACCTAAAATTATATGCGATATTGACAATGAATTGTGATTAGAAAAAATATCTTTAGTAACACAGAAGCACGTTGTTAGAATTGAAAAAGGGTACTCTAAAATGAATTGCTCACATATTCTATCTTCTTTGGTATCTTTAAGCCTTGAACTCAATTAATTGGGCATTACTTTGACCTTTTCCTGCTTAGGCAAGTTTTACGTTGCAGATTAAAATTTTATAATTTCATAATTTTATATATGGTTGCCCCTGTCGAATATGTGCTATTATTACCACGGTACACATAGAAGTATCTTCGGTATATTTAGGCTATTAGCCTGTCCAAATGTAGGTTAACATCGTAACAAATGATAAAACCTCTTTTTATATACGTAAATGTAGAGTATCGAGAGCTTCCTTAACACGAATTCTGAAAAATAACACATTTGGAAACGTAAATATGTATTTACATGTGCAACATTTGAAGATTGAACACAAAGATTCTGTTTAGAATGTTAACAGAATGCAAAACGGTAACTGAGATCATGTAAGTTACATTTAAATACATACATTTTGCATTACATATTTTTTGTATAATACTGAAAGGTTATTTGTACAAAATATCAATCTATGGTAGTGAGACTTTAATGTTTTCAAAAACACCTTAAAAAGTTCTCCTCACAATTAGAAACAAGTAAAGGGTTGAGAAAAAATTAAAATTATAAAATAAATCGTCATGATAACTTCTTTTAAATTGTTATAGAAACATAAAATATGCTTGTAATACCTTTTTCCACAGTCGACCTCAATCGAGCTGTTTATTTAAACGTAAAAGCACAAAAAACTTAGAAAGCTTGGTTTATATAACTTAAAGAGTACAACATTATACATAAAAATTACACTAAATTAAAAAAGAATTTAAGTAAAAGCTTGTTTTAACAGAGTTTTAAAACATTAACACAATTGTACGTACATATTTAGCAAATTCTGCAACCTGCAAGAAAATTTAAATAAACTATGATATACAATTTTTTTTAATTACTCGATTGTTGTAGCTAAAACATTTTTCTACGATGTCTACTTTTCGATTACAGTAGGATAAATAATTGTTGGTGGTTTACAACAACAATGATGAGATAAATCATTTCGATAAAAATATTTAGTTTATTAAAACTAAAATATTTTATCGGTTTTATAAAATATAAAAGTATTATTTCAGTTGATAGCTCTTTGTAAAAACATAATGTAATAAAATATAGCGTGAATCCTCAATAATTATGATATTATAAATCGTGATAAACTCCACACAGAATTGCATTCACCCTTATACTGGGTAAATTCACCACTCCTGGGTAAATCACGTACTCAACTCTAACATTGTTTGCCTTTTATTTTTTTAGCCTTGTCACCTTAAAATACCTCTTACAGATATGCATTTTGCTTCCAACGGCACTATAAAAAATAAAATAAAATTTGATATCGTTGGCTGCAAACTGCATATTTGAAAGTGGTTCTGTTTCCCTGCATTGTTAAGATTTTTAACCCTTTCTCATTAAAAAATATCTAGATTCAAGAAAAAATTCAGGATGCATTTAAATTAACTATTATTAATATGAATCTCAAACGAAAGCTAATAAATAAGGCGAATAAGACGTAGAATAAATATCAAAAGGGAAGGGATTGGATTAAATCATAGGCCTACACTCCCAAGAACAACAGTTCTCAAAACCTAATAATCGTTACTCAACCAAAGGTTAATACCTTATCTTACGGACACAGACACACTATACCCTACAATGAACACGCATAAAAATCCCAGTTTAGTAAGAATACTGATGTTTGCTTACAAATATATATATATTGTTAATAAAATATAAAAAGCGTACCCTTTTTCATTTTATTAACTAAATCACCCGACACGTTTAAATTGGACGGTTTTAAATTGGAAATTCAATCCATTTAACGATCGAATAGTAAAAACGTTTTTTTAATTGTATGGTGAAAGACTGTTTTAAATTATGCACTTATTTCTTGTGAATTGTAAGGCGGTAATAAAAATGGCTTTAAACTACTGTATGGCCCAAAGAGTCATACACTGCTACTGTTATTTTTCATTGTCATGTTTCCCAAATGGCAATATTTAAATCTAGTTAGTTTTTAGAAACCGCAAAAAAAAGATTCAAAAAAGATTAGATTAGAATTACAACAAATTATAAAGTTTGGTTGTTAAACAGTAATTTATTGCTAGAGCAATAACGTAAAATCTCAACTCAATTAAAACTTTTAATTGAGTGCGTCAATGGATTGCTTAATCATTGGAGTGTTAAATCATTTCCACCTGAAAACGTCGGATGCATTTCTAAAGAAGATCAGTTAATAGAAACAACGCCGTAACCAAACAAATTTTATTTTTATTTTGATGATGTTAATTTACATGTTTGATAGTTATAGTAAGTAAGCGTCTTAGTTGAAAATATATTATACTTCATTTTGCTTTTTACTGTGCTTAATCTAATATATGTTTGTCAAATACCACTCACTTATAATCGCACAGCTCAAACTACTTCACATAGAACCTTGAAAAAATTATTTCTAAGATTGAATCTAAACTACTAAACATTCATACAAATCTTTGACTAAAACTGTGTGTTACGTCATGTTGTGTTATGTTTACGTATTTTTAACCTAAGGTAAAGAAAACGCATGATAAGTGATGCATGACGGGCTCTAAACACATTAATTTTCATATCAGTTTATAAAAACATTATGCATTTTTACTGTGTCACAACGAAGTAGTTTAATGGTAAATTACGTATCTTTTGTAGCTTCCCATACAATGGCATTCACAATTAATTATTTCCGACAACACGCCTTTGCTGTTACAACTGGATTTACTCGTATCAGCCGTTACTTGAGGATCCTATTCCAATGAAAAATCTTATAGATAAATACCAAAGTATAAATTCGAGTAGGGTTCTGCTCTTAGGCTAGGCTTAGCTTCATAAACTGTGTGCAATTTAAAAATCGATGCCGAGCCCTTTCCAATAATACCTAAATCACTTTAGAACACTAGAAGGAGTTTCGATCACACATATGCCGCGTTTTACCATAACATTCATTAAATACCGTAGGCTAGGGATTATTAACGGGTTAAGAGCGGATAAAGTTACATACCAGGAAACCTAACAAGATTATAAAACTCTTAAGTGTTGAAACTCTTCAAATTCCGTTCTAAGAATTCTCAGAATTGTTGAACTCCTTGAGAGTTTTAAACTTTTACCACGGATCAGGGTAAATATCAAAAGTTAAAACGATAAAACAACTAAATAGGCATAATACGTTTTGTTAAAGAAGAAGATATACTTTGTTACAGTTCTAACACTGGAAAAATCAATTTGTTATTTATGCTTCATGAATTATGTAGTTTTTTAAGCCAAAAAGTATTTTATAGTTTTATTTTATAGTTTTTTTAAATGTATTTTATAAAATTTTTAAAAGTAGATAGATATTCGTACGGAATAGATTTCAAACTGGTGCCACTGCCTATTTTGTTATTTTGTGTCTTTCTACGCCAGTGGCATTTTTTAACGTTTTGATCGGGAACGGTCCAAACCCGGGTCTTGTTACTATCTAACTGCGACCTTTTGTTAGATAGCATCATTAATTCATAGCCCAATGACAAATGGCAACTGGACCCAGTTTCGATCAATGATATTGTGTGTGTTGCAATGTTTCAGTTCTAGGCCTAGTCTAGGTAACCTAGATTTTAACAGTAGATAATGATATTTTGAGCTAGAGATTATTTATTATGTAGGCCTAAGTTAAGACTTTATATCATTTAATAGAAATAATCAGTTTTATCTTCATTTAATTTGTTGAAAGTGTGAAATAGTTGAAGAAATGTTTGTTGTTCACTTACCGAATAGGTTAGGTTATCCGATATCGTCATTGTAAATAACAACACGGAGTGTACTTTCATTATTTATCTGTAAATACCTTGTCTGTATTGTAAAACAATTAGTATTTATTAGTTTTAAGTTAGAATAATCCATATTTAATGATTTAATAGCAATGATTGTAAAGGTAGCTAAAAGGAATGTTTACGTTTCCATTTATGTTGTGAAATAGTGTCAATCCTGTAGAAGTAGAATGTTGCTTCGGCTGACGGGTGGTCACGTGATTCTTTCCCAGCTGATCGGTTCTATAAATAGGCGAGTGCCAGCCGCCTCAGATCTCAGATTCGTCTCAATAGCTGACTGATGCTGTGAGCACTCTGTGTTCGCTGTTGCATCTCCAGCAATAACGGGTAGACGGTAGGTCCCCGATTTTGTTATTTTGGAACGGTAGAGGCAGAGTCCCCCGTATCCCCAATTAATTATGATTTGTCAGTAATAAGGCATTTAACCACTAAGTAATAACTTTATGTATTTATTGTAAAGCCATTGTAAATTAATCTACGAAAGAATAAAAGTGATATTAAAATATTCACAATTCTCCTCATTTAATATTTAAGTTTCTAATAGGTTGATCGAGTTGGTGAGTATAAGGCTATCGTTATTACACTAACATTCGAAGATTGTTTAGCCCCGACTGTCCGTTGGCGCGGCAATCTTAACACTACACTTCGGCTTACGCTGTTGCATCTTAATTGATGCTGCGTCCGAAAACATTCAATTAGTGGCACTTTACATTTTACACTCACAAACACAATAAAGGCTTACGCTGTTGCATCTTAGTTGATGCTGCGTCCTTTATAACACTACGCTTTCGGATCGCTGTTGCATCTTAATTGATGCTGTGACCGAATTAAACACACACTTACACTTACAGATAAAGGCTTACGCTGTTGCATCTTAATTGATGCTGCGTCCTTTATTCACATAACACTCACAAATAAAGGCTTACGCTGTTGCATCTTAGTTGATGCTGCGTCCTTTACAACACTACGCTTTCGGATCGCTGTTGCATCTTAAATGATGCTGTGACCGAATTAAACACCCAAATTACACACTTACACCAAGAACTCAGAAGTTAGGGGATCACTGATAGCCTACAAGTGGATTGTGCTACGGCAAAGAACTCACCCTGAGATTTAAGGTTGAAATTGACTTAAATAAATAAAAACGACCCTATAAATCTCTCTTCCCTCCCTTTACACATTGTAATTTGGCGCCCAACGCGTTGCACATTTCACAGAGTAGGCCTATTTAATGAGCAAATATAATTTACGTAAACATATTAAACTAACAATCAAAGCCCAAGAAGCAGAATTAAGAATGATTAGGCAATCAAACGACCAAAATATGGATGAAAGTAACGAAACTTCAGATATAAATCCTAGCCTAAATAATGATACAGGAGATAACCAAAATTTAGCATCTGGTGACGGTTTGAACCGCAGTCGATCTCCTAGCCCAACTAAATCACAACCAACGGATACACAAACAATGCTTATGACATTGCTTCAGAATTTTGAAGAGTTCAGTCATAACCTTCATCGAGAGATCAATCAACTGCGGAATGAAATGACAGGAAAATTTGAAAGAATAACAGGAAATTTTGAAACAATGACAGATAATTTTGAAACAATAAGGACAGAGATAACTGAAGTAAGGACAGAGATGAAAGAAATGCGTAAAGAAATCACAATAGATATAAAACAAATTGAAACAAAATTCAACAACCAAATAGAAGAGTTAAGGGATGAGATAAATAACACGATCCAAGAGAAGATTAATGAAGGTATTCGAGAACAACTTCAAAGTAGTAAAACAAACAATAAAACAATAGGCCTACCAGTTGACGTACACGTCACATGCCCCAATAACCAAATCAAAGAACTGCCTAAATTTAATGGAAAATCAAGAAACCCAAATGAATTTCTCGCGAAACTGAAAAATGACTTCAACAGGGAAAATGAACGGCGGACTCTCCGCAATGAAGAAAAATTAAACTTAGAGGAGATTTTGGACATCTGCTTAGAGGGTTCCTCAGCAAAATGGTGGGACATGATCAAAGCATCAGTGAAAGATTTTGAGGATTTTGAAAAGATTTTCCTAGATAAATACTGGAGTGAAGAAATCCAAGACGGATTAAAAAGAAAATTGGATTTAGAAAAATTTATACCGCATAGGGGACTAACAAAAGCAGATTACTTTATCGAAAGAGTCGTTCTGATGCAAAATATGACCCCAAAATTAACTGAAAAGGAGATAGTTCGTCGCCTTGCTCGACATTTTGATCATACCATACAACAGGCATGTAAAGTACAAAATATCGCAACGATACAACAAATGGAAAAATTACTAAGCACCGATGATACTGAGGAAGCGAATGAGTCTCTCAGGTATAACCAGGAGAAAAATTTGAGTCGAAATGAATCCCATTATAAACCAGAGGACAGACGACCAGTCGAGGGAAGAGATAACTATAACAGAAAAGAAAACAATAACAGAAGGTATGAGGAGTCTAGAAACTATGGGAATAACAAGTCAAATGACAACAGGAGATATCAGTCAAGGAATGAGGGGAGAGAAAACTACAACAACCGAAGGGATAGATTTGAGAGACGGAATGAAGAAAGAAAGGATAATTATGACAGAAGAGGTAACTACGGTCAGGAGTATGACAGGAGACGAAGGTTTGATGGAAACAATGAAAATACAAACTACGAGGAGCCATCACAGTGGCAACAAAATGAGTTTGAGGATGAGAGACCCGACCAAGAGCCTTTAAACTAAATAGCACTGGAAATAAAGTAGGCCTAATGGAAAATTTTGAATTACACGATGAAACGGTCAATAAATTTCCAGTGCAAAATGAAATAGAAAGTGATAGGCCTATAAACAATATTTTATGTGACAAACAATTTTTAATGGATGAGACTATTAAAGTAAATGAAAATAAAAATACTTATTATGTACCAGAGGTCGATATAAATTTTGAGGGAGTCAGTACAAAATGTATCATAGATACTGGGAGTTCAGTAACTTGCATACAGAAGGAATGGTTTTTAAAAAATAAACATAATCTAGGAAAATATGAAGAGTTTCCGTTAACCAATACCACAATTAATACTGCTATAAATCAAAAGTCTCAACGAATTAAGAGTATTATTTTGGTAAATGCAAGAATAAATAATGTAAATGTTCAGATAAAATGTTTAATCATACCAAACTTAATAAAAGAGATAGTCATTGGAAATGATACTATGCAGGAACTGAAAATGATCATTGATTACAGTAAAAACTGTATAAAATTAGGAGAATATGTTATTTACTTTCAAGACAGTTTGAAGCAAGATGAAAAATGTGATGTGTTAAACACAACAACACTTATCACAACAAATAAAGATTATGATTTAAATAGTGACATGCATAAAACTGATCAAGAGTTAGATAATAAAGAAAGGATGGATAGTGAAGCACAGGAGAAGTTTGAGTCAATTGAAAATAAAGGAATTGAAAAAGAAGTTTCAGTGAATAAAACAACTGAATTATCTGCCAAACAAGTTGATCAACTGAAATATGAGTTTGTTGATAAAGAAGGGACAAGTCAGAAAAATGAAGAGAGGAAGATGGAACCCGAACTGCAGAACACTGCTTTGGAGGAAGAAGTAAAACTTGCCTCAGAGAGGAACTGGAAGAAGAGAAAGAAGAAGCTGAAGTTCTAGCTGAAGAAGAACATTTGTGAAGTGATAAGGACACTTAGTTATTAATTAATTATACATTTTATTTGTTATTCACTTACTTGTTTGTTTCAGATGTTGTAGACACTCTTGAACTCATAAGTGATGAGATAGGAAAGGGTAAATAAAAAACCAGGTAATTTGTATAAAAAATTGTACATGTTCATTTAATTTTATTATACAAATTAAGGGGACAATGCAATGTTTCAGTTCTAGGCCTAGTCTAGGTAACCTAGATTTTAACAGTAGATAATGATATTTTGAGCTAGAGATTATTTATTATGTAGGCCTAAGTTAAGACTTTATATCATTTAATAGAAATAATCAGTTTTATCTTCATTTAATTTGTTGAAAGTGTGAAATAGTTGAAGAAATGTTTGTTGTTCACTTACCGAATAGGTTAGGTTATCCGATATCGTCATTGTAAATAACAACACGGAGTGTACTTTCATTATTTATCTGTAAATACCTTGTCTGTATTGTAAAACAATTAGTATTTATTAGTTTTAAGTTAGAATAATCCATATTTAATGATTTAATAGCAATGATTGTAAAGGTAGCTAAAAGGAATGTTTACGTTTCCATTTATGTTGTGAAATAGTGTCAATCCTGTAGAAGTAGAATGTTGCTTCGGCTGACGGGTGGTCACGTGATTCTTTCCCAGCTGATCGGTTCTATAAATAGGCGAGTGCCAGCCGCCTCAGATCTCAGATTCGTCTCAATAGCTGACTGATGCTGTGAGCACTCTGTGTTCGCTGTTGCATCTCCAGCAATAACGGGTAGACGGTAGGTCCCCGATTTTGTTATTTTGGAACGGTAGAGGCAGAGTCCCCCGTATCCCCAATTAATTATGATTTGTCAGTAATAAGGCATTTAACCACTAAGTAATAACTTTATGTATTTATTGTAAAGCCATTGTAAATTAATCTACGAAAGAATAAAAGTGATATTAAAATATTCACAATTCTCCTCATTTAATATTTAAGTTTCTAATAGGTTGATCGAGTTGGTGAGTATAAGGCTATCGTTATTACACTAACATTCGAAGATTGTTTAGCCCCGACTGTCCGTTGGCGCGGCAATCTTAACACTACACTTCGGCTTACGCTGTTGCATCTTAATTGATGCTGCGTCCGAAAACATTCAATTAGTGGCACTTTACATTTTACACTCACAAACACAATAAAGGCTTACGCTGTTGCATCTTAGTTGATGCTGCGTCCTTTATAACACTACGCTTTCGGATCGCTGTTGCATCTTAATTGATGCTGTGACCGAATTAAACACACACTTACACTTACAGATAAAGGCTTACGCTGTTGCATCTTAATTGATGCTGCGTCCTTTATTCACATAACACTCACAAATAAAGGCTTACGCTGTTGCATCTTAGTTGATGCTGCGTCCTTTACAACACTACGCTTTCGGATCGCTGTTGCATCTTAAATGATGCTGTGACCGAATTAAACACCCAAATTACACACTTACACCAAGAACTCAGAAGTTAGGGGATCACTGATAGCCTACAAGTGGATTGTGCTACGGCAAAGAACTCACCCTGAGATTTAAGGTTGAAATTGACTTAAATAAATAAAAACGACCCTATAAATCTCTCTTCCCTCCCTTTACACATTGTAGTGTGCTTTATTATTTTACTTTTCATTTGAGTTTAATTTATACTCATTAAAGTAATAATATCCAATTTTGTCTAAAAAAGAGGTTAGGTCTGCATTAGTTACATTTTTGGATAAAAATATTGAACGATTCTCCTCTCCGTTCAGGATGTCCTCAACCCGACCGTTCAAAAATTTGCATTTCTAACGCAAAACCTTTTTTCATTTAAAATTAAGCTTGAAAAAAAGAAACAGAATTTATTATGTATGTTCGTTTAGTAGAAAATATCAGCATTTGATAATATTAATAATGCTAATAACATGATAATCTTAATAATACGAATAATTTGATAATTATAATAACTAGCTGTTGGTGTACAGCTTCGCTGGGAAAACGTTAACAAATAAATACTTAATAAATCAAATCTATCAGCTTTCTTTATGTTTGTGCCCTTAATAAATTTTTTCCTTAAAAAACTAATATTTTCTCACCCAGAGTTTTAATTCAAGTACGGGTTTGATGTTTGTCGGAATTATAGTTTTCTCGAAAGTTACGGGTGGTTTGGGCTTTACATATTCATATATGTATGTACCACTATCCTAAAACACAAACATCATGTGGTTTTTGTAATGTTTCGGTGAAAACGAATCTAGGGAATTTTCCAATCCCAATGAATCTTTATAGGTTTATTAGTCCATGAAAAAAGTTAACATAAACATCATTCTAAAACAATAATAATCTATATATAAAGCCCACATTACCCTGAACTTTAAATGAACCATAAGTCCGACACCCATCGATCCCATTCCAAATAGAAAGGTCTTGGTGAGAATATTCGAGGAAAATAATTATAATAGGACACAATATGAAGTAAAGGGACTAAAATCTGATGTTTTTGTTTTCTCTTACAATTATATGTTCAAGAGCTGCTAACAGCGCGTGTTCACTAGTTTTGATAGCTCTTTGAATGTTGGAAAAATATTTACATGTATGCTCAATAAGGCTAACTTATACTTTAATACGAAGAAACTAATATTCATCTGTTTCCTCCCGGTAGTGTAACAGGAAGAGTGAAACACCATGATTGATGATTATGAAGGTGTGGTTCCTAGGCGGGGCTCGTTGTGTAGGTTGAGCTTGAGCCATATAGGCAACATAGGCTTAAGAAGAGGATATTTAATTTATTGATCCATACATCACATTCTAATTGTTGCATTTTTACATTACGTTCCTTTTTTTGCATTGAGAAATATGCTAATTTCTAAATTTATAATATGTAAAATGAAATCTAACAATTTTTATAATCACAAAATAAGTTTCATTTCACATAATAGGGATTTGTATTTAAACATTTTCGGAAATCTCCGAGAGGGACGAATGTGGATGTTTTTAACAGAGTTGTACTTTAAAAAATATATTTATCTGACCTGATTTGGAACTGTGACTTAATATTATTTTATAAGTAAACAGGTTTAGCAAAACCAAAACTGATTTATGCTCACCAATTAAAAAATTACACTACACAAATGTATGCATTTTATTGTAACAAATTAGCATTAACGTGTTAATTGTAAGTTTTTAAATATCAATTAAAACTTTTTACCTCTAAAACACTTAGTCGTATCAGAGCAAAGTTAAAATTTTTTCTAGATAATAGTTTTACTGAGTATTATTTTAACCCTAGAAGCAGTAAAATAGATAGTTTCACTCTGACAACAGAATCGAAACGCATCGAACAATACAAACATGTCGCATGCAGATACTCATTCCCACTTTTCCGCCAGCGTTTCTCTCATTTTTTGTTGACTGAACTCTTCACACCAATTTTTCCTACTTTTTGTGTGAAAATTTTGTTTTCAGCATGTGTTTTTAGCTTTTATTTTAAATTTAAATAAATTTTTAGGTATCCCCTTAAAATTATAATCTAGGCAAAAGGAGTTAACCCATTGGCTATCGACCCCGAGATATCTCGTGGTCAACATTTTGAGCCCAAAAGTGCAAACCCCAGATATCTCTTGAATATGCAAGGTTTTTATTTTAAAAATACGTCATAACTGTATTATTGACGAGCGCGCCGGCACGTCAGCAGCCTCTGGTGGTGCTTATGGGAGTTACTTACATAGTTCAATGAATTGCCACCAGACCGGTTGCACCTTGATCTTGGTGTCAAAAACTTGGAATCTCATGATGTGCTCTATGGTGGTTGGGTTTCGATATCTTACAGGGCCCAGGTGCAGGATCGTCCAAAAAAGACCTATGTCAACGATTTTGAGAGTAATTTAGGTTTTATTTGTTCATATCTAAAAATTGTTTGATTGCAGTTACAGTGGTTCCCAACAGAATGCAGCAAATGCAATTATTTTTGTACAACATGTGAATTCAGTCTTATTCAGCAAATGTGTTTTTTTTTACGTTTTGATTTTTTATGGCTTTAAAGCATAGAGTACACTAAAATGTAATGTTACATTGTAGTTATTTCATAGCAAATAAATTCAAAAGGGAAACAAAATATGTGCTGTTTGAAAGGGCAAATAAGATTGCTACCACCAAATATACCACCCCTGATTTTTTCAAATATGTGCTTATATTTGAAAAAATCTTGAATAAAAAAATCAGACGTTATAATGCTTGCTTCCAAATTACAACTTTCTGAATTACAATATAAAGCTTCATAAGATTTATTAACCCAGCGAAGCGCGTTACCACCAGCTAGTCTACAATAAAATAAAACAAATTTATTCATCAATGTATTGCTGAAGCCTTGACACCTTATATTATAAAATTAAATACCCCCGTCGCAGCAGACCTGCGTACTCAGCGAATTTCCATAGGATTTATTTTGTATATGTGAGAATTCAACTTAATTGAAGGACAGTATTGTTTGAATACGTTAAGTAAATAATATACCAAAAACGCTTTAAACATGAGGAAAATTAACAAAGTGACCACATTGGTTTGATTAGTAATACATACACTTTTGTATTTTACATAATTCTTAGTCTTTTAGCTTTTAATAACTGAAATCTTGTTATAGTATATAAATGTCAACATATATAATCAATGAATTTAAAACGCTCAAATCAAACAAATGACACATTCCATTCTTGCAATGAAATATGCCATATTATTTAAATACTTAGCCACTTTCACATAAATAATTAATTGTTGCCTAGTTATACAGTATCAAGTGATCCGTAATAAAGGAACGTCCTCCCTGGATCGTAAAGATATTTCTCACGGCATGACACAGTAATAGAGTTTTGTCATTTTTATTTAGAGATACATGAAAAAACATTTGCATGAGTTTCCACTTCGAAATTATCTACTCAATTTACTTTACAAACAAAGGTATTGAAACCGAAAATAGAGGTTACTCCTAAAAAATAACTGAAAATTCAGTTAAAGTGAACTGCTTCACTTATAGCTGCTTCACTACCTTCAGAACTACTTTTTGAAACATGGTTGATTTGGAAAAAAAATAAGGCTCGCAAAGTCTATTAAAACAATCTTGACGTACACTTCCTTTTTAACGTTAGTTTAAATTACTGAATTACTTATGAAATCACGACTAAAGAAATATATTTTCTATTCAAACGAAAAAGCGGCAGATCTTGTTGAGCTTAATGTTAGATAAATGCATTGCTAAGAAGCGTAAGTAGTTCTCAAGCTGCTATCCCTCATTAAACCCTCATTAATCTGCTGAAGTTGAAGTTGAACAAAGACCTGTTCAACAGCTCAAAAAGTTGAACTTTTGAGCTTGGCACAAAAGACTTATTTTGTAAAATAAACTACATTCAGACGATAAAGATTTAGGTGAGTAAGCCTTATAAACCAGGTATTTTCTTTGAAAAACATATTTTCTTAAATAATACGAAATTATAGGAGAAGAGAAACTGGTGAAGAATCACTTATGCTCTCTAATAAATAAGTGAATGCGATTGCGGGTGACATGAAAAATTACATTGAATTCAAGTTAACTCCCTTGCTGATTTTTGGCACTAATATATACATTTAATTTAAGACAAGTAATAAAATGTTCTTTCAATCTGAAGGAGAAACCCGATTGTTTTCGACTTTACAGCTTGTAGGTTAGACAGAGTCGTAACACCAGTTACAGCCCTTGTCAATAAAATGAAACCCTAGATGTCGAGATTTTGCCCAACGCCCGAGCATTGACGAATCTACTGGTATATTTTTATGAAAAAGGTGAAATGGTTTTCTACCATTTGAAACCATATATATATATATATATATATATATATATATATATATATATATGGTTCACATATATTGAAACCCCTGGCTAAAAATAATATAAAAAAGACTAAAAGAAGTGTTTTTGAAAAAAGCTAAGTTCAAAGCAAGCAGATAAGCTGAGCTGTGATTCCTGAGAGGAACGAAATATTTTTTAGATTTCTGACAATTTGACAAAAGTTGTATTACGTCATTATATAATATTACTAATTTCAGATAAGTCCCAACATTAAAAAATTAAAGCATAAAGTTCTTAATTATCTGAATCCATCTTTTAATATAAAAATGCATAATCTTTTACATTAGTGTTGCCTACGAAATAATCGAACGTCATTCACGACTTCTAATCACTGGTTCGATTGTGTTAGAGTCGACACAATCGAATCAGTAATTAGAAACGTGAATGACGTTGAACTATATTGTAGACACCACTTATTGTAAAAAGTTTATATATTATTACGATAATTTATGCGTTCGATCAAAAAAATTGAATCAAAATACTGTAAATACTGTAAGATAGGCCTAATGCTTAGAATAATCTTCTCATTCTGCTCTGACAGCATAGAACATTTCACAAGCCATTTGAGGCAAGTTCAAAGGCTTACAAAGGCTTTGCGAGTGACGGATGATATTCTCTGGTCTTGATTTACACCAAAAGAAATATTTAAAATACATTTATTTTTTTTATTGCGCTAGTACTGAGAATAAACTGCAGTACATTTACAACACGTCTTGCTACTTACATATTGAAACAAACCACGGTAATGTAATTGTAATGGCTAAGTAAATGCAAATGCAAAACTATCCAATAACACCAACTATTCAATAAATAAACAAAACGAGCATAAAAATAACTATGACTTTTACTAGTAACAACGTAATAATGCAAAATGGAATGGTATTGCAATAGGTTATTAACTAGGTTTTAAGAAAAAACAAAAGATGGGGTTTTTTAAAACAATATGAAGCATAACGTAATAAAATATTAGTCATCGTTCACCTTCAATTAACTGTGTAAAAAAGTAGCGCCACCACGGTTAAAAGTTTTTTATGTTGATTCACAACAATTATGCATCCCTCCAAAAAAACCGACGATTGTAATCGGTTCATTAATATATTTTTTGTTATGCATTTTGTGTAGGTCTTTATCGCGAAAGATTCGCGATAAGAATTCAGTGTAATCCATTCAGTAAAGAAATTCACAAACAACACAAGAAACCACCAGTCCAACCATCGGACCAAGTAGACCATCGGTAGTCTACTTGAACGGTTCTCAATCTATTTTACTCGCGAACCCTGACTCAATTTATTCTCATGAATAAATAACATGAATATTGAAACTTATTTATACATGACGAGACTAAAAATATTGGCCATCTAGAGTTAATTATAAAGACGGGTAGATGCAAAACTAATTATATTGAACAATTAAGTTTATTGGTAGGGTACAACTTTATTTCCAATACATTTTCAATTAATTTTTAAATTAATATAATAATTCTACAAATACAATTGCGAATAATAATTGTTCTTTGGAAAACATAGCGTTGCGAAATAAATTGATACAAAAAACAATTCATACTTACTAGAATAGCCTGTTTCAATATGAACTGAGCCAGTTTTGCTTCACATAGGTTTTTTGAAGTTCGGTTCAAAATAGCTAAACAGATTCTCATGTCTGCACAATTTCAAACCATGATGAATGTCTCATGTTGAACTTGAACATTCCCCTGATTTTAATCGAACTATTAACTGTTTACAGTTTGAAATCAATGACTGTCAATGCAAAATGAGTACAGTTATTTGTACAAGCTATTTTAGGCAAGTACATATTTCCTTGTCTGCCATTATCAATTTATCTTTCGTGTACCCTCTAGCGGCTCTCCGCGAACCCCAAGTTCGCATTCATACCCCAGAACCGCTGAGAACCGCTGGTGTAATTAACGATTACCTACGTACTTACTATTCGTTTAAGCCGGTACTTACTAAACTATTTTATGAAACAAATCACAAAACACAAAGCACACCGGACAGGTTTTATGAAATATTTTAGACTTTTCACTTTTTATTTATACTTATCACTATCTTTGTTGAAAATCGCGCTTGCCTTTGTAATTAACCGTATGAACAGCCACTATAATCATAACCGTTGATGTGATAGTAGTTTGTATTGTGTTTAACGTTATGTGACAAGTTTATGGTGTGGAAGTGATAAGTGGTGAGCCACGTGATTGTTGTCAGCTGAGGTTGTGTGACAACCCCCAAAATAATAGTTTTACATTGTACACTTACAAGTAATAATAAGTACCAATGACCTAGTTTTTGTCATTGGTAGACAAAAACTAGACAAACATTTTATCAGTTTTTTGACTTCTTAGAATCACGCTTGATTTTTACAGGATGGTATCTGAAACACGAGCAATATCCAGGAATTTGCCTAATATACTTGAGTTATTATAATTGCTTTTAAAAGTAAGCGAAAAATGCAAACATTTTCCAGGAATACGACGAAATATAAGGATATTACGGTGTAAACGTAATAAAGCCTTATATTAACTTTTACCTTTATTGCCGGCATTAAAAGACTTAAAAGATCTTAAAATATTTACGTTTCTCTTGAATTGAATAATGCCTCTAGTAAATATTCTTGTTTTGAGTGACGGTTTTCTTTAAATTTAAATGTTGTGGCTTGCCATTTTAGAATCAAATGATAGAATTACTGGAAATCGTAGAATCAAATCAAACGAACTAGAACGAATAATAACGAGCTATACGATAGAAAAGCTTAAATGGAACTCCTATTTTGATTTATTTTTATGAACATTCGTCGGTTTAAGTAAGGTAACGTGCATAAAATAAAGGTAGACCGATAAGTTGTGACTATAAATAAGTTAACAAACCCACATGATCTATTTATATTACCATTTAGAGATGAAACTTTATAGACGAGGCGTGGTGTGTGTGTGTGTGTGTGTGTGTGTGTGTGTGTTACTTTAGTTAACATAAAGTACCTGGGGACCGAGATTTGCTCAGGGTAAACAGTAATATTGTACGACAGTATTCAATTCCATTAGATTAGTTTTATTCCTCTCTACTTGTAACGTGCTAAAGCAGTTTTAAATGGTTTGTTCATGCTCATGGGGTCGGAAGATTATTTTGATTACATTTTCGTTTTTATTTCGTAGCTAGCAATTTAGGCGACACATATGGCCCTACGTTTAAATTCATCAGCTTTATATTTCATTTTTCCAAAAATGTTGCGTTCCTACAGCAAACTTAACTACTTATAGAGGCGCACTCAAAAGTCAAAAATACATCTACACACAAAATAAAAACCGTTAGAGCAGTTTTGGAGATATAATTTAACGGAATTACTCATTTTAAGAAACACGATATGTGTTTGATTCATTTGCAATCCTTATCAGTTGAGTTCGGTAAATATATTATCTTTTACAATGGAGAACACGCAATAAGTAGTAAACTAACTCTTAAAAAACTCTTAAAAAATATAATTGTATCATGTTCGTACTATTTTTTTATGAGAATGTAATAGGACAGATGTTTTTCTTATAAGTCCATGGTTAGATTCGTATATTTGTTTTAGAGATAAGCCTTAGGACCTGACGCAGCGGAAAACAGGTCTGGATCAAGCAATGGACTTCGGGATCAATGAAGTCTCATCGGTTAACCGCTAAAAGACCAGCTCAGACGCATTGTAAAAACAATTATGTAGCTAGGAAGACGAAAACCTATCTACAAAAGGGTAAGTGGAAATAAATATAAAAAATAATATATAATAACCCCGTTGCAGCAGACCTGCATACTCAGCGAATTTCAAATGCAAAACAATATATTATAATCTAACATAGCGAGATTTGACATGTTTTTGTAAGCTCCATAAGATTAACATGGGGAATGAGTATGCAGGTTTGCTGCTACAGGTATGTTTAAACTTGTTGGTTTTGATTCAATATTTAGTAGATCTGAACTAGAAGGAGCCATTTACCAAGTTTTATCAAGATATGTTAAGAAATAAACGAGATGTAGAATTTTACTTATTTCCCATAAGGTTAACATTGGGACAACGTACTGTGTTTACCACTTTCAATATCTCGGTAACCAATGGGCATAGAGCAGTGATTCAAAGTACTAAATTGTTTGTTTTTTTGAGCTGAATTCAATGGTGCCAACAAAAATTTGATAAATTTTATTTTTCTATGTAAAAAGATCAAAAACCCATTTTTGGGGGGGTTTATCCCCCTTTACCCCCCCTTCCGGTGGTCCGATCGGGCTGGTTCACGAACTCGTCCAATCGATTACCACTTTACATGTCTGTACCAAATTTCATCAAGATCGGACCATTCTTACGGCCGCTATCGTGCTAACAGACACATATATATATATATATATCTAAAAATTCGAACGAATGGTGTTTTTTGCTTCTGGGGGTTGCAAAACGAAAAGTTATCATGGTCTGGGGCTTAGGTCTTACCATGAGACCTACGGTAATAGCTTCTTCCCTATAGGGGAAATTCGCTAAAACATAAAACAGCTTATAAATGAACCTTTATAAAATATTATCTGCAAAACATTGACTGATACCTTATTAGTTTACGGAATAAAATGTTGTTTTCGGATTAGTGTGTCCACATTATAAAATTGATCGTGATATTTTAGTTGCTATTCTTTAAAACGTTATGATTTAAAAGAACTAATCAAATGAAAAGATCACGCACAAAGATATGTGTCATGGTGTGACTAAACTGTAAACCAGACGAGATTGCGGTTCGGATCCCACGTTGCAATGTAGATATTAATTAACAGTCTTGTCTAAAGAACATGTCGGCCTTAGTCAGTAACAAGACCACAAGACATCACAATCATCGTTGTGCCATTTACCATAATGATATCTAGTAAATTTGTTCTGTGGGACTGTCAATAATTATTAACTTAACTTACAATCTGTTATATCCACTGCAACCAGAATAAAGTACTTTGTTTGCAATTCATTGTTGGTGATGGTGATTTTATATTTTGATTAGGATTTTTGCGGACATTTGCCATCACTGATTAGTAAAAAACAAGTTTCACGACGTTTCGGGATCGGAATCTTGACTTTGTTACGGGGATTGAGTCCGCTGTGTCTCAGCTCCCTGAGACTCAGGGGGATCAGTTTCGGTGCGAGGCCAGCATCTTACTGAATAATATTCCTGTCCCAAAGCCCAACCTAAAGAAAGAGGAAATCAAGGCAGTATCTATCCTTGGGAAAGATGATACTATCAAAATATTGCCCGCGGATAAAGGAAACGCTACTGTTGTCTTGGACACAGTAACATATAAAGAGAAAATATTGGAAACTCTCCAAGCTGGTAAATATACTGAACTAAACAAAGATCCTACAGAAAGTTTCGAGCGTAAAGTTGCAAGCACTCTTAGGAAGCATAAACAGTTTTTTTCTGATAAACAAAGAACTCGTTTAACACCGCATCACTCGAAAATCCCACACATGTATGGGTTACCTAAAATTCATAAAACTGATGTACCTCTTAGGCCTATAATTAGCTCTCGCGACTCACCGTGTAGGGAACTGTCTAAAGTCCTCCTGGACATCCTAAAACCATTGGTAGGAAAAACTGACTCGTACATAAAAAATTCTAAAGACTTCGTTGAAAAGTCAAAGGACATAGTGCTGGCTGAGACGGATAAGCTGGTTAGTTTTGATGTTGAAAGTCTGTTCACGAATGTCCCAGTTCCTGAAACCTTAATAATAATGGAGTCTCGGCTCGAAAAAGATGAAAGTCTAACTGAACGTACTAAACTTCCTGTTAACGTCATTATGGAACTGCTTGAATTATGCACTCAATGTAACTATTTTGAACTAGAGGGTAAATTATACCGTCAAGATGAGGGGATGGCCATGGGGTCGCCATTGTCGCCTATCTTTGCTAATATCTTTATGGAGGAGTTTGAGCAAAAGGCTTTGTCTTTGGCTCAACTCAAACCGAAGATTTGGTGGAGGTACGTCGATGACACCTTCGTGGTATTTCCGCATGGAGACGATGAACTAAAAGACTTTTTAGGGCATCTTAACAGTATTTCTCCTTCCATCCGCCTAACAATGGAAGAGGAAGTCCAAAACAAACTAGCATTTTTGGATGTGTGCGTAGAAAAGGATAGGGACACGCTTAGGACAACTGTTTTCAGAAAAAAGACACACACAGGGCAGTACTTAAATTTTCAATCGAACCATCAAAAATCTGTCAAAGAAGGGGTGGCTTACTCACTATTTGACAGAGCAAAGAGCATTTGCTCAAATCAAGATGGATTAAATCAGGAAATCAAAAAAGTAGAGCAAGATTTGGCTAAGAATGGATACCCTCAATCCGTAATAAGAAAGTGCAAAACCCGTAGGGCTAAACAGAAAGAGTCAGAAAACACTGAAAAATTCGTTCCTATGTCAATCCCTTATGTGCCGGGATTATCGGAAAAAATTAGAAGAGTTGCTAGGAAGTTCAAAGTTAGAACCGCGTTTAGGACACAAAACACTCTTAGGCAATGTCTCGTAAAAACCAAACCAAAAAATGGCACTCAGGGATCAAAAAACTGTGTTTACAGAATAAACTGCAATAGTTGCTCTAGGCCGTATTATGGCGAGACAAAAAGACCTTTAAATGTTAGAATCAAAGAACACAAAGATAACACGAGGAAGGGCTTAGTTGATAAATCAAAAATTGCTCAACACTGCTGGTCTGAAAATCACCAGATGAATTTTGACGAAGCAAAAATAGTACACCGCGAACCTCATTTTTTCAAAAGAAAACTAATTGAAGCTTCATACATAAAACTAGCAGACCAACCAATCAGTCAATCTTCACTTGAAATAAGGCCAGTATGGCTACCAATATTAAACAAAGAATTGAAAGACAGGGAAAATAAAGTGTCAGAAAATAGGGTAATTACTAACAATTCTGTTCAAAATTCTCATAACATGTTAACCCGTAGCAAGGCCAAGGGGCAAAATCAGGTTAAAAATTACTAACAAAACACAAACAGACACACGGAATTTGCATATCACATGTCTCTGTTTCAGGTTTTCGCCACCGGTAGCGCGCCGTGATTTGGTTGGCTGTGGGCGTCGCCATTTCCGTTGCCGCCACCATTTGCTCTCCTCCCACCAGTCTCAGCTCAGTTCTGATTGGGTGTGGACGTGCTCTCTCCTGCCTGGTGATTCTTGATACTTGTGATTCCTGTGTTATTTTGTGTATTGTTTTTCTTTTCAGCTTATTGTTTTCGTGACTGCTTTTACAGTTCTCTGTTTTAGCTGTGTTTTTCTTCAGGTTTTCCTGGCTATGTTTTACTAATCTTGTTATGTTCTAGGTTTTCTTCCACCTGAAGACGGGATCAGATTCCAGATCCCGAAACGTCGTGAAACTTGTTTTTTACTAATCAGTGATGGCAAATGTCCGCAAAAATCCTAATCAAAATACAGAATAAAGTAGTTTTTTTAAATTGTTCCAGCAGTGAAATCTCCTTGAAAAGTGACTTCATAAAAAACTGTAGTATTTTTATGGCTTTTATGTTTGTTTTGTTATAATGTTATCAAAAAGATAAAATTAGTAGATTTGTCGTTTATATAAACGAATAATTAATTAAGCATTAATCTTAGGCTCAAAAGGTCTGCCAGTGGGCCTAGATTGCTCCACAATCATCCTACACTCATCTCTCATTCATACTTGGCTTAAAATACCAACTTGGGTGGTTCGCCACATCTAAGTAAGTAATGTATAAACTAAAAAGAATTAACAATGAACTAAAAACACGATTTTTTTTAAATAACTTGAAATCTTATCTTCTATATATATATATATATATATATATATATATATATATATATATTATTAAGAATTTCTGGGATTTTGTACAGAGCAAATTGACCCCTAGAAATTAATTTTTCTACACGTATTTGGTATCAAATTAAAGCTATTACTCTCTAGATGTTCCTTTTGCTGGTTTGGAAATTATCTCATGAAAAGCCTTCACACAGGAGGCTTTTGAAATTCCGCCTAAAGTGCTACTATCTGTGGTAGAACCTGTGAAGATTTTCCAATTCACATTTTCAACAAAACAGATGATCACGATTCGAAATAGTTCCAGAGATCTGCCAAAGAATGCAGGGTTAGCTGAAGTCAATAATAATCAGTCAGTGTATAATATTCATATATACATTATGATTTTGATTTCTTAAAATATTTACGTTTTTTAAGACAAAAGAAAATAAGGAAGAGTATTTTCCCTATTGAAAATAAGACCAACAGTCTATAATCATCTTAATTTAGTGTATTTCTTTTCTTAAAAAGGGAACTTCAAAAGGAACATAAGTAACTCAGGAGGTGTTCCGGAGATGGGATTTTCTAACAAACTATTGACAGTGAATACACATTTATAAATGTTTGGTCACATTGATGCATGTTTCAACGTTTAGAGTTTTAAAATATCAATGTTTGTTGAATATTAAACTAAATAATTCAGGTTTTAAAACGCATTATAAATTTAAAACCTCTATTCCGTAAATGTACTTGGAATGCGAAGAAGTGTTAACCTATTTTACTAGATTTTGAAAGTTACCAATAAAAATATACCTATTTAATTAAGGCATGTCATAGAAAGTTACGTTATTTGCTTCGGTAAAAATTTGCCAAACATGCATGCATGTAAAGATGCGAAACAAAAATAGCGGGTCAATTTGAAAATTTAACTCCTTGGCCGTTATGAGCGTTGAATAATTTGTTTTACGACGAATGACTATTTTATAAATGTTATTTAGAAATGAGTTCATCAGTAGATCAGTGGATAGTCCATCTTCTTACCATTTGCGTAGATGTTGTGTAGAATCAACATAAGATTCAATACTTTTGGAAAGAAAACTCTTAAACAGATATATGAAGATGCGCCAAGCAATGAAGACCCATGTAAACTAGCCCCCCATTTTATGCAGAATGAATGTTTTTGCACTGTCAAAATTTCCAAGTATAGAACGTATATATAAATAGACACTTTTTAAGCAGATGAAATAAATTAACTTCTCAAATCCTCTGAGGAGTTTCTTACCCATATTGAAGTTTCTAGTCTAAAGTAAAAAGATATTTCTAAAAATTTGCCCCGATGAGAAGCTCAATTACTGGCAATTTCAATCCAGTGCTTATGACACAAGGAACTAATATAGAAAATTTAAAAAATAACAATAATTCACAGAGTTCCTCATTGAATGGTGTTTTACGCTGCAAAACACCATTACATGCATAATCAACATGAAACTAAAGCCTATTTGCCAAGTTGTTTTTAAGTCATGAAGTGACGCGGGCTGGTAGTTATTTATTAAAAGCTTTTTCGAATTTAGTAGATAAAGTACATAGCAAATATTATGTACTGGATATAATATTTGTTGAATACCGTTGTTGGATATAATATAAATATTATGTTGAATTCCTAAAAAGACTTCGTGCTAAAATTAGTTGTCGTACAAGTATGAGCATGTATCCTAAGTTAAAATGTCTTCCAAGCAAAGGAATAGTTTAAAAGTTTACATTAATTCAATTCTAGTAAACATCTGACTTTTATACTTTGTTTAGAGGATAAAGTTTAAAAAAATCGTTAAAAAAGATTTTCTTATAATTTCAGTATGGATAGCATTTATTTAAGCATCAAAAGAGGCTTCAAGGCCACTAATGAAATGCGTTAGTTTTAAATGAAAAAGCTGTTTTTTCTGACTACTCCGTGATTTTAACTAAACCATGTTTCAGGTTTCACTTTGAAGCTTCTATTGATTCGAATAAGTCCGCTGTAATTTACCATGTTTGAAGGTCATTCTTAATTCACAGACAATTTATACATACACTCAGAAAAAGCAGATGTTTCGTTAAACCTTTTTAGCTTGTTTGCGTGGACCAATTACTTTTTAAAGATATCGGGAGACCGATTAGATATAAAGATATTTTCGTCGGTTAAACCCCCCTCCTTTTTGGGTGCTTAACATTTTAAATACATTTTAGTAGTGCGCTTGCCAATGAAATAAATGTTGATTTTATAAGTTTGCACGATTTTCTTTTAGGTTTATAAAGCGTTTTCCAATCCATATTTGTCTATATTTTAAGCTTTCTGATCTACTTAAGGCCACCTGGAAATATTTGATGACACAAGGCTTACGTTGTAGTCAGTCTAATACGACAGAAGATTATTGCCTTGAGGGAAATTCACTAATAATAATCCTAAAACCAATCGAACATTCAGTCCCATTGTGGATTGCGGATTGAGAGCAGATCCGCTTAAGTTAATTACTGTATCCCAGTTGATTGTTAAGGGTTATGTGACTTAACTGTATTTAGGAGGAACAATGAATTAGTCTGCTTTTAATTGAGACAATTGAGCCATAAATTTCCTAAACATGAATATTGCATCTTTTAATTAAACAATAAACTAAAAGTGCTTTGTCTTAAAAACCCATGTAAGCAAATAAGCAAGCTTTTAAACGAGATTCCATATAAGTAATCTAACTACATTCTCTTAATGACATGTATTATGGCTCATAAAATTTAATTACTCGATCTAAATGCGTCAGAAACAATCGTTTTATACCAGAACATGAGTGATATTGTCTATAGGCTGAATGAAAAGACTCTATGGGTCTCTCAAGAATACGTAGAACTCCCAGATTCGATTCCTAGATAAAAAATCTAAAACGTAGATAGTGATTTCTTAAATTTCGCTCCGTTTAGCAGTTATCCGAGATTATATCCTGAACTAACTTAAAATGGAGGCCACAAAGGTTTGATACCTAAAAAAATTGTGCCTTTTATAAAAAATTTCCAAGGAACACAAAAAAGCATAACGTGATTTTGTTATAAAAACATGTTATTCAAATAATTGAGGAATTTGAGATTGTCTGACGTTAATAAATGCAAGTACGCTAAAAGTATCCCAAATCTGTTGTGATTTAACTGAATAAAAACTTTTACTTTCCTAGTTGTTTGTGTTTTAATTATAACAAAACTATGCACCTATGTTCTGGCTACTGATTTGTGCACCTTGTTAAATAGCTGCTGTAGAAGTAAACGCTTTTAAATATTAGGCACTGAAAAATGAAAATGGCTGCATTTTTTGGTTGTTGATAATTAGAAAGTTAATTCGTACCAAACCCGGACATAATTAATATTTTTCATGTACCAAGATCGAAGTTGATAATCAACTATGTTAAAAGTTTGTGACAAATTATGTGAAAAATACGCACAGACAGACAGATAACTGCTAAACTGAGTTAAAATAATTATTTAATTCAATTATTAAATAATAAATTCATTGATAACGTTATTTGTTACTAGTTATAAAACTAATTTATTCAAATTACAAATCATTAAACATTTTTGACATATTTTTGATGTCAAACCCCATCCTCCGTAGCATTTTTGAAACACCCTGTAAAGTATATCTGTAATAGATATATTACGATTTCATGAGATATGCAGTTCGAATCTGTCACTGCTCATCTTTTGTTAATGTTTAACTCCAGAACGAACCACTGTTAAATCCTAACATTCCGCACTCATTTTTATTGGTTTTGGGAAGATGAAGAAAAATTTCTAATAAATCGATAAATAAAAAATCTCAATAATTTTAATCAGCTTTAGCTAGCACATATTGTTCTCTTAAAGGCATTGAATTCGAGGTCAGATACAAGTTAGATAATAAAACTAGAATTACATGTATATATTGCTCGTAAATTAGAGGGATACGTTAACAAAGCTCAGAAGCCGAATATAAACGTCAGTGGGCCTGGGAGTCTGCAATAAAACAACAATGGGAAGTGACGTCATTCCTTTGTCTCTCCGGCGGTTTATGATTCTTCTCTTCTTCCGCTTGCGCAGTTTAAAACCCACCCTCCTCTTCACCATCACAAACAAATACAGTGGGTGTTTGTAATATTTAAAAAAACTTTGGAAGAAAAAACAAGGAATTCGTCATAGAAAAACAAGGGAGAACGTGGCTTAAGCGAGGACACGAGTCCTTTAGTTCGCCTCTTCCTTTGGTCGGTTATTTAGAATTCGGTTTCATCCTCGGTTTCTGCGGAATATTTAGAACTCGCCCTCCGTTTTAAGGTAGACACTAGAAATTCGCTGTATTATTTTATAGTGTATCATCCAAAGCAAGTTGTGACATCAAAAAGATGCTACAATATATCGGAAACATTTATATTTTTCCAAGATGATAAAATGCAATAATAATAATAATAAAAAAAAATATATATATATATATATAAAGTTTGGTAAAAACATTTAAGAACGTAGCAATTTACAATAAAAAAAATAAAACGTAAGACAAACCAACAAGAAATTAATTCGAGATAATATATGATCAAAATCAAAATATCAATTAAAAATAAATAATATTTAATACCAGATAATACTGAAACATAGCTTCAGGAAAATGTATTAAGGAAAACAATAATACTCAGTTTAATCATTGACTTTAAAGTCAATGATTAAACAGAAGGAGTCTAACCATATTTGTGGGCCAGCTGTCCCTGTTTTTGTGTCAGCCAGGATTTGAAGTGATTGTAGTTAGAATAAATCACCAGCAGATGGTGCTGATGTGAATGATTTATTTCGACTATTATTTCAGTAGTTAAAACTTAATATACCAGAAAATAAGAGTTCTTAAGCTTATGTTTGCTCTCTAAACATCCCCTACGGATAGCGTAATTAATAGTTGACAGCAGTATACTCTATTGGGGAATGCTTAAGTTGTCTTTCAAATCCTGGTTGACCCAAAAGTTTGTACACTTTTTACAATCGCATCCCTAAAATAAATCTTATGTTTTATATAGCTTAATTTTACCTTTCAATTTATACGAGATATAAATACCTTTAAAGTTTCGCCACTCTTACAAAATGTAAATATGTTTATATTTTAATCTAATAACAAAATGGTAAATATAAACATAATGTGGAATGACCTTTGGTTTGATCGGTCACATCAGTCATCATCAACCTCAACGAGAAATTCGGCATACACGTTTCATGGAGCTCAACCATTACTGGAACATTTATCATTACTGTTTCATTGTTAGTAGTCGCTATTTCAATCGCAATGTAAATTATTTTTAAGCTAAAGGTATCCAATACAGCAGAAAATCATTAAATTGGCTTCAGCACAATATATAAAAGTGATAGTGGAAAAAACAGTAAGGAAAATTACAAATCTGAGATTAATTTGGGAAAATAAGGAAGGAAAAAGTATAACAAGAATTATTTTACAACAGTTAACTATTTATTACTTATAGTTATAAGTAATAGTTAAAGTTATAGTTATAACTGATATCTCCAGTTTAAAATCAGGTCGGCTGGATTTAACTTGATTTAAAATCCAGTTTAATAACGTGAACCAAGCACACACGGAAATAAAACCTAACAATAACAGTGACCACAGGGGGTATTGGTTCGTCGAGAGCTTTTAAACCACTTGGAAAATAACGGTTTTAGTTTGACTCAATGATAAATTTAGTCGGACAGGTTTAAGGTGAATTGTAATCACACATTCAGCATAATATTTAATATTAAAAAATATGATCTTTAAGTCACAGAGTAAATAAACATGTAAAAAACTAAATTACATGAAAAAGGTTTGTATTATAATTGTTGAATTGATTGATCATATCGACGGTGTTCAACACAAAAACGTTTACAAATACATGGTTGGTATGGGCAATCAGGATTAATTTTATCACATCGAAGAACCAATTACTCAACAATGATTGGCGTTGATCCTGAGTCAAAATCTCAAAAATTATTTGAAAATTCACTGAGGTAACGAAATTTCTAATGTTGTTAAAACCACCATTTTAAAATGTGTTATCTTTCGTGTTTTGGAAACGATTGTGCCCGTTTTAGATATGTTGAAAAGCACATATTTTTGAATAGACCCCCATATAAAAGCTCGTGTTGCAATTTGTTATAGCTTAACGGGTTTTTCTCCATAGTTTTAGGCTACGGCTTCCTAGATGCATAATTTATGCGCTACAAGTACGTATCTGAGACGCAGCACACTAAACGGCTGCGTTTTTAACCTTGATGAAAACCGCAGTGTATATCCTACGCGTCTACTGGGATACTAGAGAGCGTCTTAAGTACAAAAATGTACCATGGTTTATAGGAGTTTTAGCTTAGAACCATGATGTAGGACATAAGGATGTAATTGTAAGGTTAAGGGGCATATTAAAACAATACAATTTGTCTTCAAATCCTTCTCGGATATACAGTTCACTGCGGCGGAATCACAACTGTTCAGGATTTTATCATCAATTTTATTTACCTACTAGTGGCTTGACGCATGTGAACTAAGGCTTGAAGTACTCTTGTGGCTTGAAGTGGCTAAAGCCCCAAATCATAATAGGAGGAAATTTAAAAAAATCTTTCTTTATACAGTGCAATCACAATTAAGTAAGCTGGTTTTAAATTATATCTAGCACATGGTTTTGAATCAAGCAACATTGCATGTTTTAACGTAAACAAAGCAGATATTTTTAGATCCTAATGTTTTTAAATAGTAAATATATTACGTTTTATTCGTTTTCTGGTAAGATCCAAGAAAATCCAGAGTTTTTCCCGAGTCCTTAGCATAATTAATTTTAGCAACCTTTAATTTTAGCCCTCTTCCACCATCCTGCGTCTTGCCAAACGCTCACAGTTTCTATTCAAAAATTTGCCTTACGTAATATGTATTATTTGCTCGTTAATTAAATTAAATTTTAAAGCTATTTTTAAAGAGTATTGATACGTCTCTTACAGCGATTTTACAAAATGTATGGGCAATCATATATGGTGCCTTTCTTTCAGTCAAACAGTTTTAGTACTGTGGAACAGTTGCATCTCCGGTTTATGTATCTGTTTTTGACAGTTTGTTCATTTCTTCGATACCTCTTGAGTTATAACTTCAAACCTGACACTTGTGCAAAAGGAAGGATTCTCAAGTTACCACTTTGCCCCGCCTCTGAATAGCGACCTTTTGGTTATCAAAACTTGATATTTGGTTCTTCGAAGCTAAGAGCTTTATAACGATTTTTCTGAGATGCAACAACTAATGCCCAAATATTACCATCTCATAACGAATAGTCTCATTTTCTGAGTTAACTACTACTTAATTTCGAGGTATTTAAGACTTAAGAACTTATGGTTACTTAAAACATTTAACATTTGTCGCCCCCAATTATCTACCAGTTAGCCTAATTCTATGAGTACAAACTTAAAACAGTTATAGTTAGTTTGACTAAATTATAATTCTCAACATGGAAGATTTAGTATACAGAAACATTTACTCCTTAAACCAAACTGCATGTGAAAATATATGTAAACAATGGAAAGTTTGCGTTCTTTAGTGCTCACAACGTCGTAAATAAAATAGTCAGCGTACGAGAAGAAAATACAATGCAACGGAATACCCGGGCCCGCTGAGCGTAGACTTTTTGCGAGAAAATAATTTATTGATGGCTTTCGATGACTAAGGACTAAACAATTTGATGTTTAAGGTATACATAGATTTTTAATAAGGTAACATAAGGTATACATCTAAGATAATGGTTTAAGAGATGATAAAACATTAAAGATTATATGGCTTAAGAGATACTGTAAGATACTTATAAGATACTGTTATACAGGGTGAATCTTCTAAGCCGTCCTCAATATTCTGTAGACGAACGGCTTGACATACAAAGACGAAACATAACCTTTCCCCACTCATTCATACCCAAGGAACAAATTTAAAATATTCTTCACCTTTTTAAAATACAGGGTATCCCAAAAACCGGAGGCAATGGGTTCGATTCTCAGAATTTTCAAACTAAACACACGTAATGTGATGCATCATTTTAAAGCTCTCAAGAAGACGAAGATTTAATGAAAACATAACGCATTTTTCTTTATTCATTCCAAAATGGCGGTCATCTCGAAAAATGTTGGTATTTGCGGAATACTCTGTATCTCGAGAACCACAAAACATAATTAATATTCAAACAGCCGTGATACCTTTTAAATATCAAAATATATCAAACCTTCAAACTCTAAAAGTTACGTAAGTAATAGTTTGAATATACACAAAACATAGTTTTGTTCTGTTTAAACAATATTAATCCTCTTACAGTCAGCTTTGATTTACAACATACCAACATTTAGAAAATACAGTTTTTGACAAATACATCTTATTTTGTTTTAAAGTTGGTAGCCCTGAAATCAAACAATTTAAATGGCAGCATAATATTGTGTCAAGTAGCACATAATTTAACAGGTCTTGCAAATACCAACAACTTTTCAACTTAAACCTACCTCCTAACTTGAGTGGTTTTGTAGTTATAAGTAAAAAAACTCCATTTTACCATATAAAGCCCATGTTAAAATATGTACTCTTCAAGGCATTTAAATCTGCATTCATTAAACTTAAGTATTGCACATTTAACATGGGTCCAACTTAAGATATTGTACAACTTAAGATACAACTTAAGATATTATAAGTTAGAAAATATGGTGAAATAGTGAAGCTATTGGAAGTTAGTCAATCTGTAGAAATGCCTCAGTAAAACCCTTCTGTTGAGAGAGGTTGCGTTCTGATCAATAATAACCACAGAAACCACAATTGGCTGCGATCGGGTACTGATGAACAAACCCCCACTGGCTGCGTATCGACCGAAAATAACTGATTTTCAACAAAATAACAAAACTGCACTTGATATGTTTCATCTTTCCGTCTCTCTAAATTTAGTTATTAAAACAGGGAGGACTGCTGCTTACTCGGTAATGGAGGGTTTTATGACTTTACTCTGTAAAAACGACCCGACTAATTTTGTTAAATGTTTACGTAAGTTGACCTTAATTCTCGTGGTCCCGAAAATTTAAATAATTCTTTGAACAAAATAAAGTGCCCTTAAATTTCCAAATCTTAGTTTCAAAGTTAATAGGTTTACCTTTAATTAGTAAAAATGGTCATATCTAAGTGAAGATTCCTTTTTAACCTGGAAAACCATACATGATGTGATGTTTATAATTTTCAAACAACTTTGTAAAGGATGTTGCATTTTTCTTGTCAAATTGATTGTTTTAAGGTTTAAAAACAATAATGTACCATGTACATGGTATTTGTTGGTAAAATATATGGTTTCCTCAATTTAATGGTGTCTGGAATATTTATTTATAAAAATAAAGTAGTAAAATAAACTATCCCTCATGATTTTTTTTTAAATAGACATATATCATAACAAGATTAAATATTGTTATATGAACGTTAATTAAATCAAATACAAGCATTACAGTGAACAAAACTTTCTCATTTAGATGGGAAAAGTCTTGAATCAATGATTAGGTTTTGTGAACCAAAAACATAATATACCATGAAAATATAATCTATACTTATTTAATACTCGAGCAGTTTTTTGTTACAAAGACTCCTCCTAAACTACCGAACCGATTTTCATGTTTTTGGTGTCATTGGAAAGAGCTTGGCGTGACGTTTTGCAGGAAATAAAATTTGAAAAGGTTTGAATAAAGGGAAGAGCCCTAGACGCCCTTAAAGTTTCGTATTAGTCCATAAGATTTAACATGGGAATAGAAATTTCAAATAAAGCAGCTGATTGGAGCAAACAAAGTTTTTCAGCAAAGCCATATGATGTTAATGGAATTGAAACCATTGCATGTAGAGCTGGAGGCATTTCAGTTGATGGAAGATGTAAATAAATAAACTATTATCCTAATACATACTTGAGGTCAGAATTCAGTTTTAAAAACATTTATTTTGAATCACATGTGTGAAGATCATAATATTTACATATGATTATATTCCAAAGAAAAATACTTGAAGGAGAAATAAGTTCTTATGTATAAATTCTATAAATATAAATATAAATAAAAGAAAAAAGAAACAGACTTAACATTGATTATAAGTAGATTTATTGAACCATTTTAGTTCGGTTTGAGATTAAGACGGGTCATACGCTACTTAGGGTCGCGAAACATGGACATCTCCTTAAAGATGACTGAGAATTCACAAAAGATTTAGTTATAACAATTGCTCGATTTCGAGCAACAGGTTTACTAGTACAACTGAATTATCATCGATTTAAGATTGATCCGAGATTGGACATTTTATCAATGAAGTTAACTGATGAAATACCCGACCATCACCGATTACAATATTAAGTTTAAATTAATATTTGGATAGGTATCAATGTGCTACGTAAATCCAACAGAGCTTAGTATTTTAAATAAGCAATGACGACCGTCTCATTCAGAAATAGTTCCTCCATGAGCTACAGTATCTCATAACCCGGGGTAATACGAGATGGAATTGAAAAAGTTGAGAAATGAACGAGTTTCCGTCGTCACGTTTGATATGAGACAGCCGTTGTCACATTTAGTTTATTGCGAAGCGAAAGAAATAGCTTCATATCAACAGTTTTAATCTACTTAGCACCACGTCCGTATAATATGATTATTAAAATGTAATAATGTTATTTTAAGCAGAGAGTCGACTCTACTAAAAGAGTCGAAAGCTATTTTGTTCGAGGTCCAGTTTGAGGGCCTGACGAGGTAAGAAAACAACCCAAACGCCAAGTAAAATTCACTTTTGATTGGGGTGATAAATTAGTTTTTTTTTGTCATTCTGTAATCATTAGCAATATGAAAGAACTTTAATTTTATTCAAAGTCTACTTTATTAGAATTATAGGTAGTTTAATAATTATTCGAGGATAGCGTCATTTAATAAAACAAATTAATAAAAATGATAGGTAATAGACAAAGTTTAAATTATATTTTACAACCGAGTAAATGAATTGTTTCTCACGTAATAATCACTTATTACGTTCACACAGCAACTACGTCAACAACGAGCACTCACAGTGTTACCTTAATACAATAACAACTAGATCTAACCAAGATAATAAAAATCCCAGCTAACGTTTGTTCCACAGCTTAACAAAACAAAATACAAACCAAAAATGCCCGTTGATTAAATATTTTTATAAATCACAGTCAGAGTGTTCGCATTAATAACAATAACAAAACACTGTTAATTAATACTAAATAAATGTATTTAGAATTTATACTCTTAACTGGTGCCTAGTATTTATCTTGGGGAAGGCTTACAGCCCTGACGCGTTGAAGCAGTTACGAAGATGTCATTTATCTCTATCATTAATCCTTTTCTCTTCTTTATAAAGCTATTTGTCTAAGATATCTGTCCGTCGACGGACGCTGATTTGATTAGTTTGAAATTATTCATCAGCCTTGAATTCAATCATTGTTTATCAAGGAGTTAAATATAATGTTATTAGCATTAAAAGTCGCAGGGACACGCCTTATTTAAAACCTGTTTTGCTTTGAAATCTAAGAAACTTAGGGAATATGCCCTAATTGATAGATAGTATTTTACGTTACTAGGCCGGGAAGTACTGTTTTGCCGGACGAGCATGATAGTTCCCGCGGGAGCGAAAGCGAGTGCGGGATTTTCATGCGAGTACGGCAAAACTTCCCGTCCGTGTAACGTACGATATTTTTCATCATCCTTCGCAGGAAAAACATACCTTCAATCATAACGTAGTCCTTGCATAAACATACGTTTCTCAATACTTCGAACCTGACCTATAATAAACAGAACAAACATTTGCTACGGATGCAGTGCTGCCACTACATACACTACCTTCCTCTATAAAGTAACCAATAAACAAGCATTAGCCGGCAATGGGTAACTTTCGAGCCAACAAAAAGGAGCTGAAAATAGATGTTTCTGTGTTAGTATGATGAAAAGGTAATTTGAAGTGGGCAATAGTCCAACGAGATGACAAGTAGATACAACTGAGACAAACGTTTGCCGGAAATTAAACCAGGAATATCACAAAGTCCGAAAAGAAGCAAAGAAGATAATCAAAGCCATAATGCAGCTAATCTACAATCGCCTGCGGGTGTTTTGAGGTATCCTGACGACTGGCGTAGATCACTCTGTGACTAACTGAGGTTTTCTGGATTGCATCAGGTTTGGTAGTAGCTCTACGCACTCGAACATTTGCCGCCCCTGGGCTATCCAGATATCCAGATGCCGCCCGTTCCACACCACTCCATGTTTTGAAAACTTTGTCCGGCGTCCGGTCCGGGGCTGCTACTTGTCCGGAGTTTTAAAATTTTAGGAAAAGATAAACTTTTTTTAAAGATGCACGTGAAATCATGCAGATTTTCAACGTGAGCCGTGACAAATTTACACGTTTTAGAGTCATCAGGAGACTGACAAGGTAAATAATATAGCATAAATACTAAAGTAGGCCACCCTGCGGGAGTGTGACAACGGCAAACCTGCGTAACGTCTCCTATACTGACCTCTTTCGTCTATCTAGAACAGTGAGAATAGTGTTGTGATTTAGGTTGTAACTGGCTTATCTGATACAAATTTAAATAAACAATTAGTAAAAAACCTTTATAATACTTTAACAATCTTATTTTACTATCTGCGGTCACCTTATTTTGGGACAGGAGATGTGTTTGTTTACTGTACCTCAACCTGTCCTGGGTTGGCTTGAAAAATGTCTGGTAACCCTTTACTTAGGATTGCTGTGGCATAGGAACTATTACACTTGAGAAGTTTATCAATTTTTTAATTAGAAGAGGAAAATATCTCCAGGCATCATATTGTGATGCAATGGAGCTTTCGCCAGCACGCCGAATGAAGTAGTTGATACCGATGCAATAAGGTATCATATATTTAATTTCGTAAGGCGATTCTTTGCGTCAAAATTGTGGGCGTCCGGCAAGTAGTAGAAAGAGGGGAGAGGGCTCAAATCAAAGGTCTCTATTCCGTGATGGCGGGAAAAATACTGAAATTGCTTAAATTGCACCAGAAAACGAGAAATAACGTAAAATATCTGCCATTTAAAAAGCATTGGGATCTAAAAACGTCTGCTCCGTTTACACAAAACATGTGATCGTGACACTTTATTGAAAACCATGTGGGTAGGCTAGGTGTTAATATAAGGTAGATCCAGTTTGCTATGAAGGTATTTTGTTCTATAATAAATAAGGATTGTTTGAATTTTCTCTCATAAGGGGCTTTTAGCACCTTTAAGCCACTAGTACCTTGATTATAAAAAGAAGGTGGTCGGCGGAGCGACCGAACTGCAATGAAAACATTTGATATAATCAAGGTGGAAAGAGCAAAGCCTGTATAATTGTTGGTTGGTTAGAGTTACGGCGAATTCCACAATTTTTTGTGAACAATTATGTAAGATCAATTTGTAGATTAAAAGGATTGTAACGAGGATTTTACACTCCAATAAACGCCTATTTCCCGGAAACATGTTATGACGCTTTTTAGAATCTAACGAATAATAGTGAATTATATTTAGGGAAACTCAATACTAATTTATAACAAAACAATAGGAAAACGAAGGAAATGTATGAAACAAAAGAAAACTGAGCATTTTTATCGGAGGGGTTTGTTATCTTTATTAATTTCTGATGAAATAAAAAAGGTAATGCAATTTTTTATAGTGTTCAAGAGAAAATTTCCATTTTCGATATAATCAGCCAGCAGCAAAGCCCGCGTAAGCTCTTGGTTTGACAAAGCGTAGCCTCCAGACAGGGTTTATTAAAATATCCTCTAGCAACACACAATTAAAGAATACTTAGACTTGGGAAATTTGATAAATATTAAGTAATAAAAGAACACGTAATTGGAAAGAGGATGTTAAATACAACAAGTAATTTAGGGTTGATCACACGTCTTTTAAGTTATTTCAGTAAACCCTATTGTACTGTATACTTTGGCTATGAGGCATTTATTTTAAATATAGGTCACTAGCATCCAAATTTTTATAAACTACCAAGCTAGTGAAAGTAATAAATGTTTCAGTATTCATTTTCTTACATTTACAATGAAGGAAAATATTAATAGTATATTTCATTACAAGGACCTAAAGTGACGCTTTTCGTACAAGGTCAAGTTTTACAACCGAGGCTGTAAGCCGAGGTTGAAAAATGACCGAGTAACGAAAAGCAGCTTTAGGTCCGTGTGATGAACTATATTTTTCGTTATATTGCTCAATACAATACGTAAACTACTTAAGAAAACCAAAATGTTACAGCTTGTTTACCTTTAAAGATGCCTTCAAAAGATGCCACCGTATTGTTCTTGCTATTTGAAGCAATCAGCTGATTGTCTGTTTCATTTGTGTTAGGGTAGACTGACAACAATGAACAACTATCGACGTAATGAACGCATGTAATAATCGATTGGTGAAATGAGCGAGTTTCACAAATTGATTAAACTGACAGCAATGAATGTTTCGATAATAACGATGAATGTTTCGATTATTTGTAATCGAATGAATATCGTTCGATTATTACGACGTACTCGGCACTTTGTCACTTTTATAGTCCTAGGACTATAAAGAGTCAGCTGGTATCGAGTACATCAGCTTTTAATTCTTAGGAATAAAAAGAGTGTATTTAGGTCCGGAAAACATGCATTAAAAACATCTGTTTTTGAAGCAGTATAACGAAAAAATTATTATTTAACTGAAACAAGGTAGAAGTTGCATTCTAAGATAATCAGTAGGATAAATTATTTTTACCAGCCTAAAAATAAGGCTTACAGTAGTCACAGGTTGACAACATATTAAGAAATCTCTCCGGCGCGGCAGGAAAACCATATTTGAAAGAGGCAAAGGCATGATACATCACTGATAAAGCTAGATGATTTTTTCTAGCTTTGTCAGATTTTGACTAGCTATGGATCAGATGGTCAATGTATGTGACCCGCTAAGGGAAAAGGGACATTATCTTCCCAGATGAAATTTTACAGGACAGCAGTTATTAGAGTTTAGGGTAAAAAACCCATTTTCTGGTTGTTTTCTACTCTTTATATGTTTCCGAACAGTATTTGGTCCATATTACGTTTGAATTTAACTTTTAACATGGTTAATTACATTTTTTAACCCTTGCAATCTGAAGAAAGGGGACATTGACCTCCCAAATGCAATTTTAACGCTTCGAAGTTAAGAAAATCAAAGAGTTCTGTGAGGAATAAATGCAGGACTAGCTAAGCCCTGATCCAGTAATCAGAACTTGAAAATGTACAGGATATACCAGAAGAAGGTTGTAAAATTGTTTAAGTAAACAAGAAACAGTACAGTAACTAACTGTCAGTTACAACCATAACAGCGTATTAAAAGAAACATTATTTACATCAAAGGGCCTTTGTTTTGAATTTAAAGTTTGTCAACTGCAATAAATTAGCTCAACAAAGAGATTTATATACACTTCCTCAAAAAGTAATTCAGAGATGGGTCATTAAGTCAAAGTTAGTTATATCATCAAGATATATGTGTCTGTGAGTATAATTCCGTGACCTTTGAGAGGTATTCCTTAAATTTTGACAATTAATTCTATTCTATAACAATAAAATTATTAATTAATTAAGTTTGTATTTAAAAAAGGTACGAAATATATCTACGGAAAATTATTTAAGTTTCATGATAACTTAAAAACCTTTTAAACGCCCCTGAATTATGAATTTTAGGAAAATAAATATCCTTGTTAGTTTTTTTTTTTGTGAAATAGATTTAATTGAGATTTTTGAAAAAAGTAAGCCCTATGACTGAAATATCTATATCTATTCTCCTCCGAAAAACTGGAGACTTTGAAGTTAAATTGGACATTTTATGAATCTGTTTTATAAACATTATGTTTAGTTTAAAGAAAAAGTGTGCATATCGCACGACCCAAGTGTAATATTTTATTGCTCGGTTATTTCTTTTTAAGTTTGATGACGATGCACTTAAAGGCATATTTGAAAAATATTTAAGAAAAAAAATTGTATCTTCTTAAAAGATTAGTATGAAACAGTAAAAAAAACAAATATATTCTTTTTTCAAGATATTCTTACTAGCTTTTAGAGTGGTGGTATACTAAATACCAGGGTGGATATCTATATAACGTTATTCATCAAGCTAAAGTGTACAACGTGGATACAATATGTTCTGAACGGCGGCCTTTAAGGTTTATGGCCTTATTTACCCCATGCAGGCTTCGCTCCCGGATTAACAGTGTTTATGTATCCTGGCACATGTTATTAAGCGGGGTAATGTCTTTGATTTAGTCATTACATTGTATAGTGTATCAAAATATTATAACGTAATAAAAATACATTAACAATCGAAACTGTATTAAGACAATTCAGGATTTATTGTATGATCACTTTGAAGAATCATTTCTAACATGGCATCGGTTCCATTGCACGTTAAATTCGGAAGCCAAATCATTTTATTTAAATAAATATCCTGCAGCTGTATCCTATACTCTTATACGAGCAATGTTATCTTGCGTGCGTGCTTGCTTGCTTGGTTGGTTGTATGTTTGCACAATTACCTCAAAAGCGGCTCTGAGGATTTCCTCCAAAGTCTGGAAATACGTAATGTATGACTCAAAAACGTCTTTTATGCAGATTACTGGCCAAAGAAAATCTAATAGCGTAATAAAACGAATTTTAGAGTTGTAAAATTTTAACATTGGCCTTATGAGTTGCCGTGATAGCAACGAAAATAAACAATGAAAGTGTAAACAAATGAAGTAATCATAACAGCTGATGCAATCTGCAGATATCAAGGAAAAATACAGTGAGTGGGATGAAGAGTTCATGGAGCAATAAAAAAGGTTTCTATTTATAAATTTTATGACCTCGAAATATTTTATAGTAACTGGATGAACTGGTAAACATTAAATAACATCGAGGAAGGCTCGGTCCACCAGGTACTAATAGCTTTAAAAATAATATTAAACGGTACTAAGGTATGCGAGTTTTGGGGAAAAATTGTATTATGATATAGGAAATAGGAATGTTCCATTAATACTTGAAATCTTTCTTAAATGGACGGAATTCAAAGGACGTGATGGCAGGCAATCTCAGCACACAAAACCTTAAGTGCAGGTGTTTTCCAAGGGGCAACATTACGCCCAGTTTTGTTCGAGATTTAAATAAACAATGCAAAAATGTTTGTTTCTGATGGGGCAATTTCACTGAATGTCTATAGAATTGCCTTTTGATTTAAATAGTAAATTAGTTTATGTCCTGTACTCTAATATATAGAAAGTCAACCTGGAATGTTTATAGATTGCAAAAGTCCTAAACCTAACTCATTATTAATATGGTGGTTGGTTTAGTGGAATCCCCTTTGAACAATAATGATAAATAATAAGTTACTTGGCAATAATTTACAATGTGTATTTGTTCAATGTTAAAATTAAAAACGTTTATAACATTTTAGAGAAGGTAACGTTAGGAGTTAAATATTTACTATAAATAATCTGCGAAATAAACAAAACTTTCACATTTCTGGGATAATTTGTCTGGTGTATGACATTAAGGTTTGAGAAACGGAAGGTCAAATATAGTGGTAATTGTACGCAAAAACTATGTTTGTAGTCTTGTGTCCAGGCAAATATTTTAAAAAGTTAATATAGGCCTACTGCTGTAAAATCTGAAAATATTTACTATTTGGGTCAATGAGGTGGATAACGTGAGCAGGTTTTGTGCCATTCTAAAAAATGTTTTACTATCAAATGGTGGATCTGCATGGGTCGAAGATGGGTTTGTCAAACCGAGCTAGTTCGCAGTCGAGTACTTTATTTATACCACTTACCCACTTTTTAACCGCTATAAAGAAAAAAGATTTTACTAACTTAAAATAATAATATTTCCTTAAAGGAAAATATTATTCTTGCAAAAAATGTGTTCCCCGGTTGGGGTTAATTTATTGACATAATGCTAGCAAGAGTCGCAGTGGAAGTAAAAAATAACTTACTGAGCCTATTACCTGAAAAAAGGCCTAGAGGTCCTGGGGGATCAGAAGGATGTCTGGTTCAACACTGTTTCTGGTTCATAGAAATAAGTTATTCTTTAATGATGAACATTATTAATGTATGTAAAAAAGTACCAACAGATTTACTAATTGTAGATTACTCCAAATGAAAACTGATTTTATTAAATTTCCAACATTTCTTTATAAATATTGTAAGTCAAATTTGATGAAAATTCTTCAAAAATCAGACTATGGTTTAAAAATATGATCAACCTGAATTTATTTTAAAAAGGTGTTGTGACTCAAAGGTTACTGTGATTAAAGGCTATGATCAGCTGAATTGACTGTGAATTAAATTCATTGTAAATCTAAGCAAAAGAAGGTTAATAAATAGGCACAAGTCTTGGTAACATGCGTATATTGTACCCAGACAGGCTATATAGATAAATTGACAAAATATTTGTCTGATGATTAAGTTATAAGACTAATCATTGTTGAAACATAAGGCAGTCTAATCCTGGTGTAAATATTTGATGGTGGCGGTGACTGAATATTGATTGTAAAATGCAAGAAAAAAACGGTTGGTACAAACTAGAAGGTTAACTATAAAAGGAAAAATCGTATTTATTTGTGATTTATCATTGAGGCTACCAAGCGACCCAACATGTATTAGTTGCAGTATCTGGCAAAAAGGGATTTGTGTTTCAGGTATGAAACACCCGGCGGCCTTTGAGTTGGGGAAGTCGGCTCCTGAGCCAGACTGTTCAATGTTGAAGGTTTATTTTAAATTAATTATGGCGTTAATGGTCGCTTATCCTCACAGCCCATTCCTATTTCCCCTTCTAGTATTTTCAGGATCCACCGATGTCAATGACTTTAGTTTGCTTTATTCAGCCACCTAACCTAACCTACCTTAAAAATTCAATAAGAAGGATTTCTCTTGATTTATGTCTTGTAACCAGTTGCCTATATGTATATCACAGCCTTTTAATGTACGTTAAACATGCTACTAAAAATTAATATCACAGTCTGTATATCACAAATTGGTTCAATAATTGTACTAGTATTTAACAGATATAAATATTTAGATTAATGCATTTGAAATGAAGTTGTAAATAAATAAATGAACAATTGAATGGACTAACTTAAAAACTAAAACTTAGACATGACAAAACTTATGTTTTGTTTTAATAGGAAATATTTAATCAACGTGTTGCCGGGCTGGCTGGGCGGAAACTGTTTTAAGACGAAATAACTTAATTTCTACTTACTTGGTCGACCATTATAATTTAAGTTATGAAAGCCCATTTTTTATTTAAATATATTGTTGGTGGCCTAACCCAAAAAACGACCGGAGGAAGTTTGCTCCGACGTTGCTCAAGCTTAAAAGATCGCAAAGTTATGAAACCGACCGGGTAACTAATAAAAATTTACTTCTATCTTCGAACAATGGATTCCATGTTTTAAAACATATTTATTCACACTTTTTGCAAAGGAAAATAAATTAATTAACAACGGATATCAAACCGTTATCTTACTTGAACGGGGGTTGGCCACAAAAAGGTGGAAGAAGCAGGGGCCGAGCGAGTTACATAGCCTCCGGTCTCGTCTCCCACTGGTTGGCTTGTTTACAGACTAATTGCAAAAGACTAAAAACAGTTGATCAGCACACCACTACGATTGACAATGATCACACCGGACGAGTCAAAATTGCTGCCCACCCGTCCAACTTGCTCGCTAACTCAATCCGTGTAAATCCGCTCTAACAAGCTTTTATTATTTTTTACATCAATACGCAGTGTCAATCATTCAGCTAACAAATTTGTACCCAATGATTAGCTGTTGGAAGCTGTTGTGAAAGGCCAACAAAATTATCAGTTAATAAATTATTTAGCATTTTAGAATTTACTTTGCTTTTAAGCAGGCATCCACCGCACGGATAAACTCTTTCACAAAAAGTAAGACCTAACTACAGTGCTATGTTTAAAAAAAGACTGAAAAAATTTAATCCTTTGACATAGATATTCTCCCTTTTTACTTTACCTGACCACTAAATAAAAAGATAATTGCAGCCGATTACTTTTCCAAGATCATTTTTAAAATGAATTAAATATTCGACTTTGTTTAATTTTTAAAAGTAAAAAAACATATTTTTGAAATATAATCAATACCATTATTGTTTAAAAAGAAAATATTTCTCACCTGCAAAATTTCAACCATTTGCCTCCATCCTAAGTGATATAAACTACGAGTTATTTGGAAGCGGAGCGTAAACCTAAATGTGGAGCAGCGAGACGCTTTTCCCTCCCAGCGTTTGCAAACTCCACAACGAACCACGGCCATCGGCTCGCGTTGCGGAGTCCAGCTGACGATACACAGATATGGTCGATACTCGTTAACTCGTATCTCGATAGCTCAAAATCATCGATATCTCGAATTATTTTAAATTGCATTGGCAAAATCTGTCCAAATTAAAACAATAACCGTACATAGTTCTATATAATGTTACAGTTGTATTTGACCTCTATTACTAGAATGAAATGATGTATACAACTTGAAGTTTAGTGGACAAGACGAATTCAAGTAGCACTGTTACCTCCAAAAGTCGAGGCTAACTTTTGTTTCTCATAGGTTTCTTAATGAACCTCGTAAATCAGGTCTCAACTTGCCTATGAGTCTGTGTCCTCTTACGTACTTCCTTGATGCAGACAGAACTGCATCAAGAAGTCCCGCCAAAAGAGAAGGGCGTCCACAATGCAGGTCTATCATTAAAACGAAAGCAAAGTAGCAGAGACCGAAACCTACAAGAAAGATTTGTATCTTGGCTTTACAACTGATTCCCATTTGATTTAGGAGAACCACATAAAAATTCAAGAAGAATATTTTCTCGGAATTGTTTGTACTGAATCTTCCGGATCTGTTGTTCAGGAAGTAACACATTTTTGAAAAGGAACTATCAACTATCATTAAGAAGTTACAATTATATTTTGGAAATGGGTCGTGTTAAGTATAATTATTCAATTCAATTCAATTCAAATAAGTTTATTCAAAAAAAAATACATATTTTAAACAGAAGAATTTGCAATATACATGGAATCACCCCCACATAGACTGTCCATCTGTGGGTGGGGGCGGGTCTGGTCAGTCTGTCTTCTGCGGGAACGATAACACAAACATCACTTGTTGCCTTAAATTAAAAATATAAACTTTACACTTAATATTAACAGTTACCTCACTAGCAAGTGATTAATCTAACAATTAAAATAAAAATTTAAGTTAAAACAGAAAATTAAAATTAAAACAATTCCTGTGATTCTTGGTTAAACAAATATGGAAAAATAAAATTTGATCAAAATAATATAAAAGAAGCTTTTACTGAAAATTTAAAATGCAAAATTCAAACTAGTTTCAAAATGCATAATATGTAATCCACTGGTCGCGGTTTTGAAATTTTATCAATGGGTATAATTTGAGCGTATTAGTGCCTCCACGTCATCAGCGCCGAGGCGGAGCAACCACTCTCTCACCTTCCGCTTGTACGCGGACAGGCTGCCCCCCTCCACCTCTAAAATATTGTGGGGGATGTTTCTGTATATGCGTGGGCAATGTAAAATGAACAGGACTTTTCAGCAGTGTGTTGTAATCTGGGACAAAAAAAACCAAAGTTGAAATGAAATCTAGTTCCGTAGCTGTGGTTATTGCTAGCAAAAATTTTGTTTGTTGTGTATTATTATATGGTTAGATAACCTATAATGCGTCATGTCATTAGTTATATACGTTATCTCATATTTTCTGATATATAAAAATGTCTTTTATAATACATCACATTATTCAAAACACTTTATGAAAACAAAAATGCAAGTTTAATTGATAAACGAACAAAGTGAAGCGAATCAATGTATTAGCGGAGTCAATGATTCGTTGTCCGTGTACGTAACGCAATAACTCAAAAACGGTTCCAATGATAATTTTCAAAATTTGCACAAACGTTTAGTAACCGAAAAGATGCCTAGAAAATTTGAAGCAAATACCCTGAACCGTTTTTAGCAATTAGATAAAAAAATTTAAATGCCGCTAAATTAGCATTGCGTTTATTAAACAATTGGATGCAAGTGAAGAAAATTTCAAATACAAAAGACAAGCGATTAAATATGCGGCATCAGATGGGGATCAGCTGCTGCTCTCTGGCGGGTTTCTCGTGCACGATTTAGTAAAATACATTGAGAAAATGTTTCCTGGGATTTTCGCGTGTGAATTTGGAATTTACGTTAGTAATAATTAAGGAGCCTTTTTCGAAGTAATTGACCACACAGATGCCTTTTACGAGAAATAAATTTATCACATATTTCATCGCTGGCACATATTTTAACACATATTTAAGGCGTTGGCGAGCTCACAAAAACCGTCATTTTTCAAGAAATTATAGCAAATTGTAATAATTCCTTGAAAAATAACGTTTTTTATGAGCTCGCCAACAACTTAATTTTAGACCAATTTTTATAATTGAGGTGTCAAATTACTGGAAATTTTGTCTATATTTCCTGAATGGTGTTCATTTTCCTTTAGGCAAAAAATGCGTTGCCCCATTGGGCATGTATGTTACCCACAAATTTACATGTATTTCTTATGGAGGGATTTTTTTTAATATTACTAAAATTAGTGCTTACCTTGTAAACGGTTGGACCAAAGTAGACATATTATATATTTTTCTTACAGGAAATTTAATTTCTTTAATTTTCAAATGTAATAGGGAATACTAAAAGTTGATAGTTTTCAAGATATGTAGGAAAAACCAAAAAATTGTACCTTTAGACCCCCCTCCCTCCCACCGTTCAAGGGATACGGGCGGGGACTTTTGATATGTTCACCTCCTAACTAGTCCAAACAAAGCTGCAAAGTCAAAAATTGTGTTCCATGCAATTCCCTCTAAACCTGTTTTTGAGCAACGTTGTATATAGTGTAAAATGACTATAGTGTAAAGTGAATGCAAATAATGTAAAAAATAAGAACGAGGATACAGTTAGGAAGATCCAGTTATATAACCAAGTCTCTAAGAGAAGTATCCTATCTTAAGAAAATAGTCCTGCAGATGTGACAATAATGGAGGTTCTATTATAACGACGTGCTGTACTTGTACTGTGTTGTCTCGCAAAAGGAATTGAAACTCGTTCTAGTCATATTTGAAATGATATAATCTTGTGAAATGGTTAAGTTGCTAAGGCCACGGTTATGGTAATGGGATGTTTTTGCAATTGTTGTTTAACAGATTAAGTTTCATTAAAACAAAATACTACATTACTGTTAAATATTACTATTGAGAGGAACACTTTTTCTTTTAGTACTAAAACGTACTACGTACTTCGTACAGTTTCTCGTAGTTAAAACGAGCAGCTGTTTTTATTGGCTTATTAATGTGCACGTGAGTATTGTTTTGCTCTGAATTAATTGTGATTACGTTACAAGGAAACAATATTGGCCTAAATGAACCATTTTTGTATTTTTACATTTTGATCACAAGCAAAACTAATTAAGATGTTCTTTTCTAACTGAAATAAATTGAGATCCTTGGTTCCGGAAAGTCTGAGGAGGAATGAGGAAGTATTGTATCCCTCTTAATAACTTGCACATGTTTTTTAAAGGTAACACTTATTCATAAAAAATGTAATGTAAAAAAATTCATAAAAAATGTAAATAATACAGCATGATATAGAACGGTACATACTGATATTTTCAGTATGGCTGATTAATTTTAAACTAATGTGCCTAGCGAATAAATATGAAAATAGTCCAGTCATTTAGGAAAATCGACCATAAAAATCCTGACCAAGAAGAAAATTCACGCAGATGGTAAGTAAACCTCCCTGGCTAAAATGTCAAAAGTCCCCGAAAGTCGTTGCTGTGCTCCAGCTGCCACTAAAAAAACATTCCGGACCGTGTTTCTCTCTATTATTTTTCCATCAACACAAAACCACAAGAGATACTTGGAAATTGTGTCCTCTAATAAATACCATTTAAATTTTTCTTGTCTCTTATGTTTTTGGTGTTAATTGAAAACAATTTAGAGAAAAACATAAACTAGAACTGGATTTTAAGCTGGCAGCTGAGAACAGAAGGGATCTCAGGGTACTTATGACATTTTAATTAGAGGGGGTTTATTTAAAATCTGTGCGATGTTTCCACATGTCAGGTCATTTAAGGTCGACTCGCCTTTTTTATCACTTAGACCTCTAGACTAAAATATGTCAGTATAATTTCTGGAATTTATTTCGGCCGTAATCAAACTAAAGATGTCTCAAAAAGAATAATGTTTTCCGAGTTTAAAGCATGCTCTAAGGTGGTTATAGGGGAGTAAAAGTGAGAAGTCAAGCAAGTACTCAAACCGTAGCAACATATTAAATAAAAAACAAAAATAACTTTTCCGGTTAATTCAGGTTAACAATTTAATATCAATTGACGATTTAATGTCGGGTATACATTTTTGGAAATTTGGAATCTTTGGAAAATATCTTGGGGAAAGTATAGGTCTGCAAATACTTAATAATGATATCAATACATATTTGGGATTTTGGCCCATTACTTTAAGTCCCAATTATAAAAAATACAATAACATTTAAATTTTTGTTATAAAACATCGTGAAATGTTCGGAAAAACTAGTTTTAATAGTATAATTCACTAATAGTCACGAAAGCGACCGATCCCGGGGTAAGATGGCGTTTTAAAGTGCGAGTCATGAAACGGGATTTGTTTGTCGAGTAATGAATGTGATTGCTTTTCCTCGCGATCTAAACTACCCTAGTAATTGTCCAATAAGTGAACACCACGTGGTCTTATAGTTTTTTGTCGGCTGGAGAATGAAAAAACGTTGTTGGGTAAGCAAAGTAATGCTTAGGCCAGGAAAAGTTAGATGATCATTAATTTTTGCAAAGTAAGAAAAACTAGGGTTTTTGTAATTCTCGGCTATAAGGTAACTTGCCATTTTCGTATACATTACGATGAAAAAATTGTCATAAAACAGCCCTTAAGCCTAACCTAACCTAACCTAACCTAACCTAACCTAAACTAACCTAACCTAACCTAACCTAAAAAGATTGAAAAAATCAATCTGTTAAATGATATTTTTTGTTTGATTTTGTTTTTTATTTTGATTAGGATTTTTGCGGACATTTGCCATCACTGATTAGTAAAAAAACAAGTGTTTTTTTTACTAATCAGTGATGGCAAATGTCCGCAAAAATCCTAATCAAAATATAAAATCACCATCACCAACAATGAATTTCAAACAAAGAATTGATTTTGTTATTCTGAAGGTCAGTAGTACTGCAGGGACTATTAGGAAGTTCCTCTCCGTTATTACTGTTAGATGTTATTCACACAAATGTAATTTGTATTAAAAACCAATTAAATATTAGACAACACATTTACAACTTATCTAAGGGAAGATCACGAAGAAGCAAATGAAATAGTTGTATAAGCTAATAGAAATAACATATTTTTAACCGATAACATTGATTTTAGTTTGAAATTACAACTCTCATTAAAATATATGAAAACTACATGTGCAAACCATCCTGAAAGCACTATAAGCTGAATACTGGCGAAAGAAAAGTCTAGAAGAGAATTTTATCGCGAGGCTGTCATGTTCACATATAATCGGCAAGATTTATCCTCGCGCAAGCTCGTGATCTCCTACAGAAAACTACGCCTCTACGGACTGCATTTGCTTTGAACTGACAATTTCTTAGCAAAACATCATATATAATAATTTTAAAGTATACTCAAGATTCTCTGGAGACCTTTTGTTTATTCTTTTCCTATTATCAGACTGAACTATTTAGTCCAACCAAGCCTCGTGCTTGGCTATTAGTGATAGAATGCCTGCCTACCTAAGTCATGCTCATATTGTACAATAATAAAAAAATATTACGGCAGAATGGCTGTCTAAGGTTTTATTCAATAGAAAAATAAAGATTTCAGTAAGTCAAATAATTCTTCTTGAGTCCTAAGATTCTGCTTTTTACTACAGAGTTTTTTTTAAAGTTACAGTGTAAACTTTAAAAAAGTTATGATTTTACAACATATACTTGGGGGAATTTTAGTATATTACCGTGTTTTGTATAAAACTTGATTTCGATACCTCTTTTGATTTAGAAGTAATGTTAAATTATGAAATAAAGCCATTACACACTCCAAAAGCCACAAACGGAAAAACCAGTCATCACAGAAACTAGCTTATTACAAATATTTTCTTAATAGACGAAACATGAGTTTTTTGCCTTTCAGATAAACCTTTTATATTCATTTCTTCACGTGGAAAACGAGGGTTACCAACATACTGCATACCAAAACTACACTTTTACTGTGCAGTAAAAAGCACTTTTGTATCGAAAAGTTATTTGGTTCTCTTCTGTATTTTTTTGGAGATAACGGGAAACTTAATTTTACAAAAGTGTGTTTGTTTACCCTTCAAGGGAAAGGCGGGCGTAAACTTAATATTCTTCAGTAGCATTGAAGCAAAGGTAGACAAGGTAAACAAACTCTATAACGAAAGGATAATCTCCGGGAAATGGTTTTCCCAAACAAATAATGTTGGTAAACGTTACAGTCCTATGTAAACAATAATATTTTTGGCTAGTTTAAAAGAGTAAAGCATTTTTGGCTACTTTAATTATAGCTTACTCTTTAATTTCATCCGTTGCCATAATTTAAATCAATGTTTATCCTTGAGGTTAGGTTGAACAATTGTTGATACAATTTCTTACTGTACGATGCTAGTACGTTGGGAGTAAGGAGTCTTCCACACCAAAAGCTGCCTTACTTACAGGATATAAGTCAGGATATAAGTCAGTAAAAAACCTAGAAATAATACCGAAGGAAAATTAATAATAATGTGATTTTTATGCTAAATTTATTTACATAGAGTTTAAGTTTTACAAATAATATTTTGATAGTAGTACATTTACTTTTACGTTTTGACTTTCGAGCGGTAGCACAGATAAAAAAGTGTGTAAATCATAAATTGTTGATATGCTTACAATTTACATTATTACTTTTTCTGGGGGATATTTATTGTGTGAAGACTAAAAGGATCTTAGAAAATACGCACGTACCTTTATGCAAAAATAAATATGGGGAAAAAGGCTGTCGTACCGTATATAAACGAAAACTCTCAAAGTTGAGAGTGAAAGAATACAGATTAAGTTGCATCCTGTCCATTATTCTATTCCATTTAACACATTTTGTTTTTACCCGCTGCGTTTCAAAATAAAGACAAATAAAAAGACAAAATGTCTTTGTAGGCAAAAATTTATGAAATCAATGCTAGGAAAATTTGCAAGCAAGATTTTAGGTTTACAAATTTTTTGTGGGTGGATTTTGTGCGTATCGAAATGTTATTTCTAAAATCAATAAACATGGTTAACATTAATTTAACTAAGAGGACGTGATATATCTTTTAGTAATTAGCTATATTTCGATCCCAGCAACAAACTGCTGGTGACATCTGGTTTGCTCAATGTAACTAATGCCGCAACGGCACCCGACTGTCTTTATACCACCACACCGGCTAATGTGAACCGGGATGTGAACTGGACGACGGTCAGCAGGCGAGAGAGCGACGACTTACCTGAGCCGCTGGGTATACCCTCTGCACTCTGAACTTTGACCTTGGTCTAGATTGGGCAGGGCTGAGGTCGAGTTTCAAACAAAAGCTGGTGCGACGGTTATATGAATGATGTCACAGCCTACAATAACAGGTATAGTTGAGGTTTTTAAGCCTTGGAATAAAATATCGTTGAAAACCAGTGTGGAAATTCCCTGACTCTGTTTGTTTAACAATCCATGGTGAAACAGCTACTCGATTCTAAGAATCGCGACACTTAAAATTGCTTCATGTTTTACATTCGCAGTGGTTATTATTCAGTACCCTATTATTAGAAGCCTTCCTTAAAGGGTCGCGCTTTTATAAAACTGCGTAAACAATGTCTGCTAAAACTTTTGAATTTAAAATCAGCCTGATCAGATTAGTCAAAGCTTTGCCTAGGCTACCATTAAATATTAGGGATTAATCGGTTCATTTAATGCAAAGAAGTTGGTTATTGGAAAATTTGAGTGTTAAAAGTTGTGTTTAGAGCTAACCGTAACTTTCTAACAGATTTCAAGAACGGTCAATGAGTATTTTCAACTAAAATATAAAATATCATAGACTTGAAATAAATACTGTATTTATTAAAGAAATAAACATTTGAGTCAAGTATAGTGTAATTACACGTTCCATTGCGACTATTCGTTTTGGGTTATTCTTGAAGTAACGAATCGTACTTTGTATCCTCATTCCAATTTTAATTGCCTACGTGATAATGAAAGACCATTAAAATGTTAATCAACAGAAATCATTCAAACAACGGAATGAGTTATTTTGAATCTAATAACGTGCAGAGTAGGGTTAAGATGGCTAGATGGCTACAATAACGGACGAGAGACGCTCTGCAGCCACTTTCCCCGACCAGAGAGTCTCTTGCTGACCGAGCCTCAGGCCTTCTCCCCTCATTACAAACCTGGTACTTCCTGCGTGAGTAACAAACATTGTTAAGTATAAATTGATAAATTAGTGTTCTTAGACTGCAAAGTAGATTGTTCAATCATTTGTAAAGATGGTTTAAGCAATTCTTATTACCATTTATTATATTCAATCATTTTATTTTGTCCTATCATTATAAACAACTGTTAAAAATATTTTTTCCTTAATCAAATAGATTATTTTGTATTGTCAGAAAGGCCTTTTTTGTGAAATTTAATGATACCTACTTTACAAAGCTAGGAAAAAGTTCAATAACTGAACTAAAACATTTTATAATAGCAGTATTTTTTACTATTTTAGACCTAATTGGGCTGTTCAATTGCTAGCATTAATCAAAATAATTATTTAAAGACTAGCAAATATACCCGCAGCTTCGCCCGCTGAAAGGATAGCTAATTTTAATTCAATTATATTATGCCTTATGCAATTTTTAGGATTAATTAACAAATGGACTGTTTATTTGCGCCTTGGTGTGCAATTACACCCTCAAGATGCAGCTGATAATTCCACTCTAGATGAAAATGAGAAAAGTGTAACGCTTTCTAAAAAAATGTTCCCCTCATGATTAGCAAATAGTATGAATTAGCTTCCTCCCATTTCCAGAGAGAATGAGGATAACCCAGAATATAAGACAAATAAGACGCTAAGGATGGATTTTCGACTTAAAATCAATCTGAATTTAGCATGTTTTTGAAAAAAAACTGAAAACTTTAAGAAAAAGTAGGAGGTAAATGTCTTGGAAAAAAACTATTTCCCCAAAAAGTTTCTCATTACATTTTTAAATTTTATTCTTTCAGTAGATTGGTTCTCGTACCTTTCTGTTCCCTGAAAATATTCTACAGGACTCCCATCCATAGTTAGGAAAAACTTAAATGGCCGCCATTTTGATTTTTTTTAAATTATTGTAATTTAGCCGTCTGAAAAAGAATATTTTTAAAACCTTTCTTTTTTGGCATCTAAAGCCTATAAAGAATAATTGTGCCAAGCGTCATGGCCCAAAGTCTTTTAGTTTTTGAGAAAGTAAACTTTGAAAGCTAAAAATGGCCGCCATATTGCATTTTATAATATACCATATTTAGGCCTTTAGAGACAAAATATTGAAAAATCCTTTCTCAATACGCATCTAGAGCCTGTAAAGAATATTTGAGCCTAGTTTCATGGCTCTAACCCTTCTAGTTTTTGAGACTGTGATCAGTCGGTCAGTCAGTCAGTCAGACAGTCAGTCAGTCAGTCAGTCAGTCAATGGTTTTTGGCTTTTATATATAGATACTAAAAAGTTTTAGCTTTTTATAAGGGTTGGTTAAGGAATAAAACATTAAGTAATATCAATCCTATGTTTCTTTGCTAGGAAATAGTGGTCAGCTAGGTCCAGATCTCATTTGTTCTTATCAAATAATAAGGAGAAGAGGCAAGAAAAGATAAATCTTCTCTCATCTGTTTCTTCTGATTTATTGTCCAGTCCGGGCCAGGAACGAACAACTCTGTAATGTGATCAGGTGCATCATTGCGCTAGAGGAAATATTGTGTATAAAGGTGCAATAAGGTTATAAGTCATCCATTGCTATGAATGTCAATTACAGAGAAGTAATGCAACTATCGAAACATTTTAAAATAAAAATGATATTGAGTGGATAGTCATTAATTTAGCCAAAAAATAATACAAATGATAGTATCCACATCCAATATTGATGTTTTCAGTTAGGAGGTGGGGAAGGGATAATTTTCTGAATAGAGCAATGAACTCACTGTAAAGCTAATAAGGGTTCCGTGTGTCCTTAGGTTTTCCCACATTTAAAATCAAGGAATTAAAATTATGCTACGGTCAATATAGACCCATCGATTCAGCCTGTAGCATGAACAAAGCTTGTGGCTTCTTCACAACATTTCTCTACGCATAACGTATACTGTTTTTGCTGATTTTACTGTTTTGGTGTGATTGTTTTGTCTCATAAAATATCTTTAATCAATGGGAATAAATGTTTTTAAAAAAGGGGCGGTTGCTCTAAAAATGGAATCTTAAGTGTATGTTTTGGCAAGTTAGCTGAAGTTACATGTAATCTAATCATCTGAAATGTTTTGATAGGATGGTTTCATACCTTGGAAAGTTTTCGTTTCCCTGCGACTCTAGTGGTAACTTTTGGAACAAAGGCTCCCCCGTAAGAGCTCATGTTAAATTTTTGCACCTTCCACCGCACGAGTATACGAGGTTTCATTTACCGTATCCAGTTTTAATATAAAAAATTTGTTTCAATATGCCATTGTAAAGATAAAGTTGGAGAGTGCTAATTGAATTTAGGGTCAATCATATATGCCTATGTTTCCGCATCTAGACATTTTGTAAAAGTTGACAAAGTGTATCGAGTTGCATACTCTCAATGCGTAAAGATAAATGAGCATGAAAAACAATTAGCTATTTACAAATCCTTATACTCTCAATTGCAATGGTATCTTGTATAAATATTTTTTAAACATACATATATATATGTTGATGTGTTTCTCTATATAAAATCATCTGCAAAATGATAAAACTTAACTCTCTCATTACCCATTATATATATGTATATATATATATATATATATATATATATATATATATATATATATAAGCCATAAACTATTGACTGACTGACTAACTGCCCGACTGACTCACTCACTGATTACAATTTCTCAATGCTTCGGGCCATGAATATTGGCATAATTATTCTTTAACGGCTCTTGATGCGTACAAAGAAAGGAATTTTAAGTATTTTCTTTCAAAAGCCCAAAATAGGGTACATTAAAAATTTCTAAATGACGGTAATTTTTCACTTTCAGAGCTTATTTCCTCAAAAACTGCAAGGCATGGGGGCATGACACTTGACACAAAAATACTCTTTATAAGCTCCATATGCGTACTAAGAGAGGATTGTAAAATATTTTCTCTCAAAAGGCTAAATTCACCTTTTACCCTTACAATGAATGTGTCATGGACTATATTACAAAATTCAAAATGGCAGTCTTATCAGTTTTGAAAGCTTACGATGCAAAATATAGATGGAAGGTGTACAGAATATTTTCAACAGGCAAAAAAGATTCAAAATTCAATATACTCAAAGCACAAACTATTCAGCTGTATAAGAACCATGTACTATATATTTTTTAAATATAACTTGCGTTTTACTGACCACCTGAAGTACTCGAACGAGAATCTTAAAACTCTGCTCGAACATAAAATTCCGAGTACTTATACTAGAAACAAAAGTTTTAGGTGAGTTTTAGTGGCTGAAGGGAATTTGTTAAAAATGGGCTATTCCTATTGTTTATTCTCGCCTCTAGCACAAGAGTGATCCGATTTCCAATGTGTCTGAGAGAGTTTTAGAGGAATTTAGTTTCCTAACTTGTTAGCTAACACATTCATTTTCTACTTTTTCAGACTTCAGTCAATTTTTTAAGTACTAAATTCAGATGTTTAGTTAACATCCCCTAATATTTTAAGCATTTTCTTAGTAATTACTGTTTCCTTTGCATACAAATATAACAAGTTTCTGAATTGTTTTTATATTGTGTGGCGTGAATTTGGTAAAATCATTTAAAACATGAAATCCCGTAACAGGATATTTCATCACTAGGAACGAAAGTGACGTTTTCGTAAAAATTAAAGATTTCTGCATATGGTTTCACGACCGAGGCACTAAGCAGAGGGGGGGGGGGGATTACCAGGTTATGAAAATCAACTTTAGACCCGTTTGAAGAACTGTATATTTTTCGCTACTCCGCTCAATAAGCTAATTACTTCACAAAACAGGACGTTTTTACAACTGTTATACCTTTAATAGTATATTACGCAACTAGTGCGGGAAGTAGGTGTTTACGTGCGAGCATGATAGTTCACGCGCGACGCTTGCGGAGCGCGGGAATTTCATGCGAGCAACGTAAACACCTTCCCGGATGAGTTGCGTACGATAGTTTTCGCAACACTACCAGCAACAAATATACAGGGTAAGTCAAAAATAACACGTCTATGAAAGTTAAAAAATTTAAAAAATATTAATTAAACTGTAGAGAGAAAATACGAATAAAACTTTATTTATCTGTGCGGGGGAGATGACAATAAGCGTTATCTCTGCTGTTCAGCGACCGAGTAAGCCTTTCTAGGAATACGTCTTATCGTCACACAGACGGCAACAATTGATTAAATAATAATGCTCTTTATTAACTTATTATTAACGTATTAACTGTACGTAGTCGCAACCTGGGAAACCAGTTTATTTACAATTAATTGAGATATGGTTGTCATAGTTAAAATGTGTATGTTGTGTTTATGTATAATGTATGTAAATTGTGTGATACACTATTTTTTTTCTTGAGTTGGCAACATTGAGCATTTACCGCACTCGTGCGGTAAATGCTCAATGCAAACTCTTTACCGCACTCCAGCTGATTTGTTACCTCACTACAGCTGATATTTGCCGTACTCTTTTGTAAACGGCGACTTCCCACACTGAAACGGAAGCGGAAATCGGCTACTTACCAGTGTAGTGTTGCGAAAAAGATTTAATTCTATTTCGTTCATGCTTTTAAGACAATCGGCTCATTGTATGTATGTTGATGTGTTTGTGTTAGTGTTAGGTTTAAATAATATGCCAAATGCGAACATGTGATAACCTCATCACTAGCTGACGTTTTCTCTTCCTTGGGCAGGGCAGAGCTTCATTCTACATGCAACGCATGCATTACTATTATTTTTGAAATGGTCTTACAAAAGAGCTTATTGGACATGTAAAGAGATTATCATCGTGCAAATAAGACATAGTTAAATGTAAAAAGTACTCTGAAAGCGAAGAAAATAAAGAAAACATTTTGGTAAAATTCATAGTAAATAAAACGTATACGTAAAGTAAAAACTATACTATTTTCAAATGGGTAAAGATGTTATTCATCTTCAAAAAGTACAATAGAAGATTTAATATCTCTGGTGGTAATAATCTATATCATATTAACGGTCATTTTAGTTCCGTAGTTGTGGCGATTCACATAAAATGGTTCATAAATCAGATATCATCGACAGTGGTACCTCAGTAAACCACCTTTTGTGATGTATTAATGCTCCGACCATGTAAACAACGACCTATAAATAGCACGGTATCCTACATTATTGAAGGTTCTACGTTATGTTCAATTGTTTATATAACATGATAACTGTCACGTCGATCTGTAATTTTTACGTTTAAAATTTTTTTACGAAATGGAAAATGATGTTTAATAAGTTTTAAAATGTACCGAGGCATATCACAGGAAGTCATTTTCCCTGTGTTTTGTGGAACACAAAAATTGAGGATTCTATAGAAATTCCTTAATAAAGTCTCCTTCTGCGATTTTTTTACATTTAATTAAGGTTATGCTACTTTGGCCCACATATTACCAAATCAATTTAATATTGCATACTTTTTTGGGCCTAATATTGTTTGTCGTTATTAGTCTAGCAATTATTGTTGCTAACTAGTTTATCGTGAAAACATTAATACAATTATTGAGCAAGTATGCGTTATTAAGGATTAAAGTGCAACATTCTCAAATGAAGAAATAGTTGTTGCAACAAACACAATTTGATAGTATTGTATTGTTTTGACATAAGTTCAAAACCTTATTTGTTGCAAAGCATCAGCTGTTCTGGCTGTGCTGTTGTTTCCTGTCTGCCAGTAATTAGCTGATCGAATAGCACCTGTAATATAAAACTGCGTGGGAATTCGTAGGCACTTGCTTATTGAAATATTAATTTTTATAATCCTCTTTTTGGTTAATTTACCCTCTCCAGAAGAAAGAGTTTAACTTTTTCTTCTTTTTTACAAGGAGTAAAAAACGATTGAGCGTATCGGGGGAAGAGGGGGGAATAAAAACGTCCTTGTCCTTGAATTACTTTAAAAGCACCTCTCCAGAAATATTTTGACTTTAAAACCATACGAATTTTCAATAATGAAAGCAGGCACGCTTAAAGATAGATGGAAATGAAACTAACAAAGGTGAGGATAATCGGAACGTTTTACAATCCCAGTGGAATGTTTAACTCAGTTTGACACTCCGAATCGTTGTGAGCCGAGTCAAAGTTGCCTCTGCTATAACGCCTTTGGGAATACCTGTGCTACACACTATGCAAAATATCTTTCTGAAGCATCACTTTCAGTACTTTTGGCATTCTTATTCTGGCGGAGGAAAACTACATATTAGTTTCATATAAATATCTTTCTAAAGATCATTCTCATTGGTGTTACGTCACATGCAAATCGACAAGACTATTTAAGTATTTTGCGGTAACGATATTTTTTTCCCAATTCCTTGAAGGACATTACTATGGTGCCAATACATATTAAATGGATACCAATATAAACTATTTTGGGTACTGGTGTGCCAGAGTAATTGTGTTTACATTCAAAACATTTTTAAAATGTTCTGCTGATAATTTTTTCACTTAACGAATACCTTAGAAAAAAACACTCAAAAAAGATCACAACATCCAGATCTCATCATAGAAAAAACGTTTCTATGATCTTATGACTTACATTAAAAGCTTTTTATGAATAAAATTTATAGGTGTCAGGCAATAAGGAATTACAGACAGTTAAAATACAATGCTAACGTTTGGTTGAAATTAAGAGTTTGTCGTTTTATATTCTTTCTGTACTAGACATAAAACAATAAAAAATCAAAATTTAATCAAATTTTGAAACTATTTCTCTGAACAGTTTTAATACTTGAACACGAGCATTCAAACTTCCAAGAATGAATATTACAGTAATGGTTCTTGGGCTAAGAAATAAGTACAGACTATCGTAATAAACTATGTTATAGCTGCCATATTAATACAACAAGGTGTGCATACAAGATGTGGTACTGATAACTTACTGAGAACTCCTTCGCCACGGCATCCAGATAATTGGAAAACTTTAATAACTGATTAATAATACACGACGAAACGTTTCAGTTATTGACAGCTTTGTGTATAACAGCATTCTAGTGAGTTTTTTTTTATTCTTAGTTCTATAATAACTACTTTTTAGCTTAGCTATAAAAATATAAACTAAGACCAGGAGTCCAGAGAATCTAAACACCCATCAATAAGTATTTACTATATTTGTTATTTACTTAATTGATTTTTTAGATCCTGTTTTTTTATATTTATTTCACTATAAAAAGCCATTTGTTAGTAAGGGTGTTTCGTCGTACAGATATTTTGCAAAGAAAACTTAAGTAATGTAGGGCTACACGAACTTTTCTTGGATATAAAAACTTAACCTAATTTCACAAAAAAACCATTTACACATTTCTTAACTTTTCAAGAGCGGTCCTAAGCGAACTTTATGAACAGTAGACCTTTATTTTAAAGAGGCCGTTATATAACTGAAAGCCGAAATAGGAGAACCCACCCTATCCGACTGCCAACCTCACTTAGGAAATAAAGTGATTTGTCAGAGCGGGTTCTCCGGCTACTCCTGATATTGGCATCAACGTTTCTCGCAGGGATGTAAATGTAGTTAATGTATTGTTGTTTTTGATTTAGTTTTTGAACTAATAAAACATCCTTAAGTGATCAAGAAGAAAATAGAAAACTTTTGTTTCATTTCATGCTATTGGAGATATTCGGCTACAATTTAATTATTGCTACCGTACAATATATTGTGAAAATTGATGATAACTCAACATGAAAACTGAGGTTTTTAGTTAAAGTTCTCTTAAGTTAGTTGTATAGTCAGTGTGTAAGTTGTTCTGAAGTAAACAAAAATGACGGGAACAAAAAAGGTTTCTAATTATTTACCTCTTGTGAAATGTCCTTGAGGCTTTTCGGAAATGGTTTAGAAATACGTTATATTCACACAAGCCCATCGCAATCAGATCCAAATTAGTGGTTTAAAAGATTAACAAAGATATTTATGTATTTATAATAGTACGAAATGAATGTGTAATATGTCATTATGTAATTGATTTAGTAACAACGATAAAAAGACAAACACTTAAATGAACTTAAATGTAATGATTAAAATGCTTTAAAATCAATAGGTATTTTAACATTTCAACTGTAGAGTTGATACATACATTTCATTTAAATGAACCAATCTATCTATCCATCTAACTCGAAGAGCTTTGCTGTTCATTATCTCTATATTCCCTTTCCCTAAAAATGATGGGTGTCATCATAAAATTGATAATAAATTAACAAGGTCTCTTAATGACACATTGTGTTCTATCACAGTATTTTTAAAGATTAATTTTTGAAAACTTAAAACAAATATAAACCAGCATTGTGCTTATTATCATCATAAACACAGAGCTTATTGTCTCGCAAAGATGTCTTTGGTCGCAGCTCTCGACGGAGTGGTTCGAGAACACATTTGCATCCTTCCGCAGACCAGGTAATTTGCACGTTCACCCCGTACTTAGTGTTATTTAGACAATCACGTTATGGAGTAGATAACAGCAAAATAGGGTGTTTTGAAGACAAACCAAAAGGAACCAAATAATATAACGAGTACTGATATTCTAAAAAAAGAATAGTGTAGAATAAAAAAAGAATAAATTAAAATAAAATTATCTACAAACTCTTGAGTACTTTAAAATTCAATATCATCTTAAGTAAGTACATTCCCCCATTTTTATTTTAGTTACCTTAGTTCAACTAATTGGTTTATTTAGATTATTAGACTATATAGCCTTTTTATATTTTTGTGTCTTGCTCCAAGCTTTCCTTTATTTATAATAGGTTTTGTCTGTATAATAAACAATTATGTTAGAGTAAATGTTTAAAAAGTCTCAATATTCCATTATTTAAAGTTGAAATCACTGATAGACTTACCTTTTATAAACGCAGTGCCGGTACAAATCGTCTATTGACGTCTGAGTTTAAACAATTGGTTAAATCAACTCCAGAATCACCGACGCTAAAGTGGATTTAGTTTTTGGTTGTTTGATTTGTTCCTACAGTTAACTGTGTTTTGATTGAAATCCGAAGTATATTTGTAAATGGAGATTTTGTATCTAATAGAAAATTATTACGATATAAAAAATTAAACATAATAGTAGGAAATTTATTATATTTGTCCATTATGAACTGAATGACTAAAGCCAACTAAACAACTAAAACAACAAGTGCTAATTAATAGAACCGGCGAAACAAGGTTATATAAACTTTTTCATTTTTATATTTGATATGTAATTAATTATGAAAAAGCCAATTTTCAACTCGTTAATCATTCAATGTGGATTTAAAGCCAGGTTTAATTTTTTTACAAAATAAATATTTTTGAGGCTTGCATGGCTTATATGACCATTCTTAAAGAACACTATGATTAAATTGATGAGTTTCTTTCGCTTCGGTGATTGTTTCATTCACTTTATAAAGGCTTCTATTGTCGTCGTTCATGTCAAATATATTCTAAATATTTCTCCAGCAAAAAATACTTTCGTTATTGAAAGACTAAGTTTTTCCAATAATCCATTTTGGAAGTTAGTAGTCGTTTAAAAGAGAATATCTATAACAGAATGATGGCAATAGATCTGCTAACCACGTACCGACAAGGGTGGTCAACTTTGGGTGTAGTTCATGTAACTAACTCATGATGGCGAACTAAGCTAAACTTGCTTGTATTGTTACCCCTGACTCACCGAAACCATTGTTAAATTAATGACTGAACTTCGTAAGTATCCAGTTCATACTTCCTAATAGTATAATATTTTAGCCTAGAAATTAATTCAGTCAAAATCCAAAACGCCTTAAAAGCTTAGAAATCCAAAACGTGATTCAAACCTTGGAAAAAATTTGCTATCTAACTTTATTAATTCTTTCACTATGCTACATAATAAAAAAAATTAATATGGAAAATATAAAAAATTAAATTTTTTGCAAGATTCAGAAATTAATACTTTTAAGGGCTATATATTCAGAACAAAAATTATTTAAAAGTGGTTTGTAGTTGATTGTTGATCGGGTGGTTTACTATTGTAATTCAAATATACAAAAAAAAACTTAGTTTTGAAGCTGTTTGCATCCAAAGCTCCACTCGGATTACAAATACGTAACCTAACTAATATTTTGAGAGAAAGTAGTCGTTCATAATTTATTTATTACCTTTTGCTTCAATTTCTCAATTACCGTAAAAGATCGTTACTATCTACATTGTTAAGGGAAAATTATATACCTCTAAATATACAGGATGTTTACGAAAAACCCTTACAGACTTCGGGATATGGTTACTTACATCAAAAATAGGAAAAAAGTTCCTGTAAACATGGGTCCTAAAATGCTCGGTTATCCGTCTGTCGGTCTGTATGTGTTTTTAACATGATTTTGCATAACTTTGGAATTACTAATGATGCCAACTTCAAACTTGGTACGTAATACGTATACGCTGACTACTAGGACCTATTTTGATGCTGAGTATCAAGTTTCTACTTGTACCATTTCAAAATGGCAGCCATTTCAAAATTGTACAAGAGACAAAATGTTGCGTAAGTTTATTTCCTAAAAAATCATATATAGATCATAAAGATCGAACTACAATTAATTAATGGAGTTATTGCAATTTTTATCCGAAAATTTGCTATAACTGCCATAAACAGGCATGTATGCTGTTAGAAAAATTGCAATAACTCCATTAATTGTAGTTCGGTCTTTATGATTCTTTTTTGTCTCTTGTATAGTTTCTGTAAAATTTACGGTTTTTAAAATATTAAGTTTTAAAATATAAAAATGGCTACCGTTTTGAAATGGTACAAAGTAGGAACTTGATACTCCGCGCAAAAATAGGTAAGATTAGTCAGCATATACTTACCAAGTTTGAAGTTGATATTTTTATTAGTTCCAAAGTTATACAAAATCATGTTAAAAACATATACAGACCGACAGACGGATAACCAAACATTTTAAGTCCCATGTTCATGGAACTTTTTTCTTATTTTTGATGTAAGTAACCATATCCCGATGTCTGTAAGGGTTTTTCATAAACGTTCTGTATATAAAATCCAAAACGGTTGACTGACTGAGTAACTCACTCACTGATCACAGTTTCTCAAAAATTATAAGGCTTTGGACCATGAAACTCAACAAAATTATTAGGCTCTAAATGCGCATTAAGAAAGTATTTTGATATATTCTTTCAAAAGGCTAAAACAAGGTAAATTATAAAATTCAAAATGACTCATTTTCAGTTTTAAAAGCTATGATTAAATACAAGTTAAGGATGGAAGTAACTAACATTTTCAAGATACGAAAAGATAGAAATTGCATCTACGTAAAGAATAAACTGTACTAAACTGCTATAGATATCTACCAAATATTGGTCAGATACCACTTAAGCGCCTCGTGCTTAACGGATAACCCGAAGTAATCTAGCTAGAATCTTTTCATTCACTACTAGAATAGGGGTTTGCAGAATTAAACATGTTAGAAGAGTTTGCGTGCTAGCCGAGGGCGATTTAGGCTTAGTTAAAAAAATACAATTTCTACTAACAGCGAGATATTTCTCCAATCTTTGTGACTGAAAGACATTTTGGGGGTAATGTTTCCTCATTTTTGGACAAAACCTTCTCTTTTTGTTTTGCAGTTTTTGCTCTATCTTATAATATACTACATTCAGGTGTTGATGTTAGGTCTAGAGTCCGCCCCTTGCACTATTAATTGTTGTTTACATTAATTATATTTCATATGCCTTATATTCTCATGAGTCAAATTGGCCGACAGGATTTGGGCGAGAGCGGGTTCCGATGAACGTTGTTGGTTCAAATTCCTGAAGTGGTCATGATACATTTTTATTCAAACTAATAGAAAGCGATTTTCATAAGTTCAATGTCAAATCAACTAGGAACTTTCAGCATTTTAAAGACTAGACTTCTAAATTGGAATATGTTATCAGATGGTAGCCAGTTCCTACAATTTGAAGGAAAATTAAAATCAATTGGGGAAACGTTGCACTTTATCATTTCAATCTGAGGTGGAAACACTATCTGCCAACAACTTAAGGGTGCAACTAAGTGCTCAAAAATTGATAGTTAGGATAAATAATTAAAATCAATAAGTCTATTTGGTAATTTACAAAAAATATACTAAAAATAGTTTTTATTTCAGTGGGATATGCTGCGGGTATCTGCTAGCTTATTTATAAAAACATCACACAAGCAACACTTGAAAGGGTGCTGATTTGAATTGAACTTACGGTTGCATTCTATTATAAAATACCTTTTAACGCAACCAAAAATTCGCTTAAAGTAATTTAGATGTCTCATGATCAGTAATAAGGTTTAAATAAAAAATATTTGTTTTTGGTTTTGGGCATTGTTTGTAGTAGTTTGGGCGATCTTTTATCTTTCCATAGTAAATATTTTTTTGGCGTACAGTCTGGTGTAAACTGCTATGTGTAAACTATTACACTCAACTACTAAAGTAAATGTAGACATGTCAACAGCTTCATGCCTGGTGTGTCAAAGTCGCCTAATGGTAAACATAAGTTTTTGTCTGTCATACACCTATTTATAACGATAATAAATTATTTAGTATTACACAATAATGGAGAATTAATTTAATCTAGTTTATCCCTTCCTTTAGTTTAGGAAACCTAAATAATATGACTTAAAGAATGACTAAATATCTTAAGGCTAATATATTTTAGTAACTGACACTTCAAATGTATTAAAAGGATTTAATGTGCTGAACATTCAAACGTCAGATATTTACATATTCAGGACAACATTCTTAGGGATTTGGAAGAGGAGTACGTAAAGTTTGAAGTAGGTATTATAGCCTTTTAGAGTATAAAGGTATTTATTTTTGAGTGATGTCAGCAGATATAAAAACCGTAAATAATAATGTAAGTTAAATGACTTTATTCTCGTGTTAAACATTTTTATATTATTGTTCCAACATATTATCATTCATTGATTAGAACAGGAATAAGGCATTACAGTACCGCACAATTAATTATCGCAAAAAAATTGTAAGCCAACAAAAATTTTATTTAGTTAATTTATTTTTTTAAATATTTGTAATTATTTAATGATCTTTTAAGAAAGGCTTTACTTGATGAAATGAGTTACGTCACGTTACGTATGAAGTGATGTGACATGATCGGATTACACAATCAGTAGTTGCTGACCCTATCTGGACAGCTAACCACAAGACACCGATGAGAAATTATCCTTTTCTTTCTTTGCCTTTCTCGTTATAATTTGATCTGAGTCCACGACTGCAAAAGAATGTTTTGAGTGAAAGACAGTCATTTGATTAAATTACTTTGATGTTTTGTAATAAAATGACACTTAAATTTTGTTGTATTGTTTTACAGTTACAGTTGAACCTGTGTACTAAAAATCGGGTGTAAAAACAATTTTCTCACATTTTTTTGGGCCCTTAGAGGCAAAAAAAACACTTTTTTCCGAATATACATATATACTGTATATGTCTGTTACATCGACCACATAGTACAATGTGGTCGCTGGTCTGTTAGCATGATAGCGTCCGTATTCATGGTCTGACCTTAATGAAATTAGGTAGGTCTACATGCATAAAAAAGTCACTCGGACAAGTTCGTAGATCAGCCAGATCTGACCACCGAAAGGGGGGGGGAGGGGGATAAACACAAAAATGAGCTTTTTGAGTTTTTAAATAGTAAAATAAAAATAATAAAGTTTATTTTTAAACCAGTGGATTCAGCAAAAAACTTATTTAGTTATTCTAATCATTGTTCTATGCCCATTGGTTATCGAGTTATTGAAAGTGGTAAACACAGTATATTTTCCTAATGTTAACCTTATGGCAAATAAGAAATATTCTATTTATATATCGTTTAATTCTTAATATATCTTAATAAATATTGGTTTGGAGCTTCATCTACGTGAGATCTAATGTATAGTAGTCTAAAGTACCGTCCCCCCTTTTTCCATTCCCCATGTTATCCTATTAGAAAATAAAAAAAATGCTTAATCCTTTTTTTAAACATATCCTGATAAAACTTGGTATATGGCCTTTTCTATTTAAGATCTGAATATTGAATCAATACCACCCAGCTTTAAAATACCTGTTGCAGCAAACCTGCATACTCATTCCCCGTGTTATTTTTATGTAGCTTACAAAAATATCACATTCTGTATGTTGGATTGAAATAGGCTATTATGCATTTGAAACTTGCTGTGAGTATGCAGGTCTGCTGCAACAGGGGTATTTTGTTTTGTTCACATTTACCTTGTATCTGCTTACTTTTGTTAGTTTTTGTATAATAGCTGTAAATATTATGAAATATTAAATATTATTTTTATCTGTAAATTTTTATTGAACGTCAAAAAATACATATTGTATACCTCTCGCCTGCTTATTATTTATGTTAGTTTTAGTATAATATTTGTAAGTCTCAAGGTACATATTCAAACAACATACGTTATAATTAAAGAACAAGGTTTAGTATTTTTTTGTACTTTTGTGTGACTGTAATTTTTTATGTCCTTACATTTTTAATACACCGTTATACTCCAGAAAATTGAAATATGCTTCCTAGTCCCAAAACCCATTGGCAAAGTGAAGCCGGTGGGATCGTACTGTACTTAGATAATTACAACTCAATTAAAAGTTCTCACTTAAAGCTCAAGTTACCTCTTGATTTTATCAAAAGGTTTTCAACTCTGTTCAATTTTAATGTCAGTTGTTAAAGTAATAAGGGATTGAAATCGTAATACTGTAATTTCATTTGAATTTTGTATTTTATTAAAATGTATAATCGAGCAGCAGGCTACATCATTTTTATATGAATAACAATAACTGAGATTACATTTCCTAATCAACTGATTTGCTAACGTTTACGTCTTTACTAGATTAGGATTTGTCCTTCTATTTGGTCTTAAAATAAACGTCTTCCGGGCTCACTGTACTGAACACTTACTAAGTCATACTATTCCGGCCGATCAAGACAAAATAAATACATATTCAGGAAAGGAAAAAAATTAAATTAAAATAAAATAAAATAAAAATTAAAATTTCATCTGTTAGATACGGATAATAATACATTTTCAAAGCGTATAAGAATACCCTTTAGTATTTTATTTTTTAACATATAAAAATCCCTTTTTAAAAAGAAAGAAAAAGGAAAGGATGAAGAAAGAGTAGACCACCAAATCTATTTTGGGATTTCAAACAAAATTCAAGTTGCAGGATCATGTTATAAACGTATTACATACATCTATAACTAATATTACATACAACAAAACGTTTTTATTAAAGATGGCCTTAGACCTCTCCAACACATAAGATCAAAGACACGTTTATTGTTGTATCTCGTCCTCCCTTCCAAGAAGGAGATTATTACTGCCTTTGCATGGCACTTTTTAAACATAATAAATTTTATATTAGACATACCCTCCACTCCAGTATATGATCCATTCCGCTTATTGATAGATGTGCGGGGTATACTTTTAAGAATGAAAATATATTCCCTTCACACATTTACAATAGACTTCTTTTTATTAACACAAATATCATAAATGCTACTTATTTTATGTTTTAAGTGAGAAATAAACACTTAACATTTTATGAATCACAATCTGTGAGTTTATTTACTTATTTGGTTGGAGTTAAATCCCTTCTTAAGTACTGTACCAACTTCCCTAATATTAAATAGGTAGATAGCTAAATATACTCAAGCAGGATATAGGCATATTTCAATCCCTGAAAATACTCTTAAAATATATCATGAGCGTATTTGAAATTTCAAAGTTATCCTGGTAAAGGGATGTAAACAAATAAACTAAATTTCAATACACAGGTAGAGAAATGGCTACTACACAGATTAAAAGCAAGAGCAGCAGTTTCACATTATTTTGTTTTTGAAGGTCAAAGTATTAATTTTATTGAATAATAATGAGGTTTGCGTTTAAAAAAATAAAAATATAAACATTTATGGATATAACAATACATGAAACAAAAACAGCTATTGTAGAGTAAATCTCAAAATTCGTATTTTATGTTCACCAGCTCAACCGGTTACTATAAAATATTTCAGTGTCATAATATTTATTAATACACTTTTTTCATTACTCCATGCAATCTTCATCCGACATGCTGTATTTTTCATAGATGACTGAAGTATGCAAACAGCTGTTATAATCAATTACAGGTCACCTTATTTGTTATGTTTTCGTTTTCAATTTGCTGCTAGCATGGCAACTCATAAGAACCAATGTTATTTCTTCGACTTTAAAATTAATTTAATAAAGTTATTAGTTTTTCTATGGCCCGTTAACCTGCATAGATTAAGTTTTTTACGTCAGACATTGTTATTTACAAACTTTGAAGGAAACCCTCAGAGCCGTTTTTAAGATACTTGCACAAACACTCGTACACACACACACACACACACACACACACACACACACACACACACACACACACACACACACACACACACACACACACACACACACACACACACACACACACACACACACACACACACACACAGTAGGCTGATCTTGTTGGTTCTTGGCTCTTGTTTCTATTTGATTTCTTGGAAATGAATCTCACAAAGGAAATATCATGTTTCTGAAACTGCGAAGGCCCATAGTATAAATAATAAATTCCTGCTTTGGATTCAGAAGAGTTGGAGAGAGGAGTGATAAAGTCCATTTTTATTTTAATACAAACAACTTCGCAAAAAGCTTGTAAAGAACTGTTTTAAGAAAGTTTAAATATTATGGGGCTGTGATCCAAATTATCACCACAATCTTTGTGCTGAATTGAATGCCGTATCCGTTTTGCAATATTTTTCATTAGTCAAGTATGGATATTTATTATCGTTCGATTCACCGATTACTTAAATAAATTTTAAGAAAAAAATTACTCTAATGCTAGTATAATAATATTTACTAAATAATATACTGAAAATTTTTCAGTATTAAATAGTTTTTAATACTAAGAAATTTGTGAATATTGTAAACATTAAAAGAATAATATATTTTCTTGAACCAGTTATTTATTTTGTGGTGGTAGCCCTCACACCTAGTAAATTATTGATAGTATTTCTCTTTATAGAACCTAGCCTATAAGGTGTCCTAATTATACAGTATTTGGTATTAATCTGCGAGACGCGTTTCGTTTCAATTACAACACATCTTCAGTCGCGTAGTTTGCACAGTTAAAACTGCCCTCTTGAGGGGTTGTCTGAGTTAATAAACCTCAAACACGCACACATTTTACGATATATTTTGCATAACATAAGTTCACATAGTAACGTAACATTTAGGGCCATGGCCACACACATTATAATAAAAACGTTCATTTCCTCCATTTCCATTACTGATAAAAAATAATTTTAAAATTATAAAAGTAAACAGATGTTGTACTTGTAGAGTGTTAAGTGTTGATGATAATTAAACATACGTTCCATAATTTTTATTTTTTTAACTATTCTTTTTATGTAATTCTGAGATACTTGTACTTTCGATATTTTTTTGATATTTATCTGCCCAGCAAACAACTTTATCGAGAAATAAATAATAAAAAATATAATGAAAAGTGTGGTCCTACAGAAACTTCTTGAACAATAAAAGGTTCTAATTGATTATTGTTTTTAAAATTGTAACTGATGTTCGTACGTAGACTTAGCAGGCTCATTGTATTAAGGTTGTTAACGAGACAGTAGTTCTGAAGAACGTATTAGCCATATCATAAGCGATAACTTTAATATTTTTGCATGATATAATAATAAACAATGACAAAGAATTAAGGTGTAAGAAACTATTTAGATTAGATATAAAATTATAATTACACGTTTGGTAAAATGATTACGGTCTAAAAATGATGTTTTTGTGTCGTTTTGGCACGAAAACATCATCGTTTGAAAATAGTTAACGTGATGTCTGATATTATCAGCTTGCAGCCATCAGATCGCAGATATCAGTGCGCAGTCACGTGCTGTTTACTGATAAGTCACGTGCGTGGATTTGTTAGCCTCATGAAGACAGCTGAAGAATAACACTGTGCGAAAATTGGGTCAGCACCGTCATTGCAGACAATGACCAAAAGTACTCCTAATACAGTTACAATTTTTATTTTAACCAAATAAATATTCTAAAAGACAAAAATTTACGTTAAATATCATTTCGTGTTTAATGTCTTGAATTTAATGTTGTATGTAAAAGGTGTAACAAATTATGTTTAAATAATGAAATAATAAGCCTAGTTAATTTAAAATAATTAATTTTCACAACATATTAACGTATGACTTAAATTTTCCTCGATAACTATTTTCAAGCCAATTTTATCTTAACAAACATAGTTATTACTAGCAATACTGCATTAAATTACGGTGAGATTCATGCACTCTTTTTATGGATAAGTCTCACATTTAATAATTTACATTCAAGTATTTGTGCGTAAGTTACTTCTTTGTGAATTTTTATGTTATTTTCTGCAAATGAACATACTGTTACATTGGTTTGTTACATTGGTTATTAAATTACATTACATTGGTTATCGACCAATGTATGATTACATTGGTCGATAATGTAATCATAGTTATCTTCTAATTAAAATATGAGGGCTATTACAACATAAATAATCATATTCCTTTTACTTAAATTATTCAAACAACACTCAAAAGTATGTGTATTCAGTATTTAAAATCAGATTGGCCATCCAATGTATTGCTTGTCGATATCAAGGAAATTTTCGCAATAGGTTAAATGTCATGACGCATGTTCCATATCAAATGAGATGCCAGAAATGGCTCATTTCCCAGTTCAGTCGTATTTCAAGATTATACAACCCGAAATTGACTCAAAATTACTGTACGTGTACAATATACGAATGGTATAGTATATTAATGGTTTCTCCTACTTCCATATATTTCAAGATGATGATGAATGCTCTCATATGTTACAACAATATTTTCTTACATATAGAAAATAGTTTTGTTTTAGTATCTAAGCTGTTTCTTCTTCTCAACACATTCAAATAAATATTCTAAACACATGATTTTAGTCCACCAAAAATAAATTTAAAAATAGTAAAGCGTTTGCTGTCTTGGCGAGGGCTTTTTTGAAAATAAATTTAATTAGAAATCTGACACGTAAATTCTCCCTTGATCCATGATTCAGTTTCTTAACTTTATAATAATTAATTTTAAGCCTGAATATCAACTTGAAAACACCCAAACAAATATTACCAGCACAAACAATTACGATTCACAAATGTTTACAAAAACAATACTTTTTCTTATTTTTTTTTTCATGACATATTTAAAAACGTTTGCGCAGCCTTTGAAACACCTAAAAGAAATTTTACAGACAGGTATCGTCAAATAGCTTTGTCTCTAATTTTTCCTTTATATTACCACATTGAGCTATGAATCAAGTCAAATTTTATTTTGCAAAATAAACTGTATGTTGAATATTAAATGTTAAAACAATATTTAATTTCATTTTTTATAGCCTTTGGATCACTGATTTATACAAGAAAAGGTTTTAAATTACCTGTATCCGTCGGATGATCCAATTCGTAATTAGTTCAATTAACTAACTACAAATTGGATCATTCGAGAATACAGGTGGAATAAACCTGTATTCTAACCTTTTTTAACTGTTTAATGGTGAGCGTTTTGTTGCCATCGATCTTTTGACGTTCACTTGAATCGATATTTCTAATAATGAAACGAAATTTCTATTTCTAACATAATTGATTCAAAATACATGGCACTCTTTATAACACGTTAGGGCGTAGTTTAACATATTTCCACCGATTGTAAGCATTCGTTGGTATGATGTAAAGAAGGTATTAGTGCTTCAAAAGCAGGTCATCCGCATTCTGTGTAACGAATCTGTCGATGCCCATTGTAAGCCACTCTTTGTTAGAGAAAAGATTATGTCTGTTTTTAGTCTGTATGTTTATCTCTGCCTGTTAGCTGCAAAGAAAGACTTAGATAAGAGAAAGTTAGAAGAGGGGGAGACTTAGAAGAGGGGAAGTTCATCCCCATTATACTAGAAAGAGACACCAAATAAATGTACCTTTGGTTAGGCTGAAGAAGGTTCAGAATAGTTCCTATGTTTTAAGACAAAAACTATTCAATGTCTTGTCCTGTACAGCCTGGACCCAGAGTTTTTCTAAATTCAAAACATCTGCAAAGAACCTCTTATTGGCCAACCCACTCTATTCAATTCAGGAATTTTTTAGTCTGCCCAGCACAACGGTAAGTGAATTAATTTTTGAGTTCGTGAGTTACACATGTAGAATTAGTGCATGGTTTTCTGCATGGTTTGTTTTGTTTTGCCTGTAGCCTATAAGTTGCCAACAAGCCCATGCTATGAACTCTATTCATGAATTGTATTGTGTAATGTCATGTTGATACGATGCCAATTGCATGTAATTTGTACAAAGGCTAATAAATTCTTGATTCTTGATTCTATGAATTTCTGCTGAGTTTAGCTATACTTGATATTTATGTTTGAAAACTTTAAGTAATTACAGGTTGCACAAACCTAACCGATCACAGCAGAACGTTGTATATTACTAATATATGCTGTACCGTATGTAGCGCAGTCTGATTATATACCTACGTCTGGTAAGGTTTTTGATTAATTTAGGTTTTTAAACGATTCTTTACAAAAATCTGTAGCATGTAGCATGTGTGTAGTATGCTAATGCTAAACCCTTAATGTTATCCCTTGATCACGGAATCAGTTTGCTGTTATGTAATTTTTTATATTTACATAAAAATGCTGTACACATACAACATACATATGTTCATATTTCATAAGTTCATATTTACATTTGTTTGCTGTTTTAACAATGGGGTCCATGATCAAAGTTGTACATTCATCGATGCAGATCGAGCTCTTTGTATCATACAATGCCGAGTGACCCTTTGCCTCTGAATGTAATGCTTAAAGCTTGATTTCATTGCTCGATTTCAAAAAGAATGTCTGTTACAATAATGACAAATGTAAGTGGAATGTACATTGAAAGCTGGTTTAAATTAGTAACTGAGGATATAGATACAGCTACATTACATAATTAAGCGTATATTTGAAGGAAATATACCTCATTTTAGGATCTCTAATTAGCCATTGAGGGGTTATTTGCATTGACGATCCCATCTTCTGTTCTCAGCCTAATGGCCCTCCGCCAAAATGTCTGCCTATAAAACCTTTCAGTAATCCTTTACAAAGCGAACATATAAGAAGTTAATTTTACTTTTTCGATTTTAATGCTAATAAAACAAAAATATCTCAGTGAAAAAAAAAACTATTTGTTCTTTTACAAAAGGCAGTTAGAAAACGTTTGTAATCAACAGTAAAAAAATAAAGTAGTTAAACAAACTGTAAGCAAAATAAAAGATGAACTATCGAGATTGTCTTCCTTAACACTGGTTAAAACTGTATATAATTAAAGAATCTTGAACTATTTTTATTTTGTCAGTAAATCCGTTTGATAGCGAACTTTTTTGACCTTTCTAACGATTATTTAAAACTTATGTACGTAAATTACATGTCTTCCACAGAGTGTTTTTCACAGGAATATGTAAAGTCTGTATCTGTTGTATATGGCGTCCGTGAAAACGCTGCCGAGCATCGGGGTGTATTTACCTAGTATATATCTGACATTTAGTATTTATCATAGAATATATTTATATCCGTAGTTGTTTACCGATTCCTTTGAAAAACTGGTACATGTAATTCTATAATAAAAAATCAACATAATATAACGGTTCATTTTAAAATGGTATATATATTTCTTAAACATTTCGCGCTCTCATCATGACAGGATGTTTATTTTCTTCATCCAACCAAAATTGCTGTTTTTAAAGGATAAGCAAATGTGTGTTGTGGGGTACTTGATATCCTGTCGTAAGGGGAGTCCAGTCCTGATCTATTTAATTTTTCTCTTCATATTTTTAGTGTCTACAATTAGATAGCATATTTATCTATTTATACTTTTTATTCACTTCACTATCTGTCAACACTACCAACAGAAATAAAAAAGAATCATTGATGTGAAAAATTTAGGAATGTTATAAATCCACTTCCATTCAAATTTTTAGTGAATTAAAAATCCTACAATTATTTTAGAAACGCTCTGTATTTTAAGTGTGTGTTAAAATTTTTTTATGTGTTAATACTCAATTTGCACGTTTATGATACTCTGAAAAATTTACTAGTTTGTAGTATTGTGTCATTTAATATATCCGGCTATTTATTTACCCTACCCGAATGGCGTGAATGGCCATTTCACGTGAACATTTTTACATGAACATTTTTACATTTTTACGTGAATGGCACAATTAATGAAACGTAAACTGTTAAAAACACGTTGTAACCCAGACGTTGTTCATCCACATAATTTTATACAGTTCAATAACTATGAAAAATAATTCAGCAGAATCAGGAACATGTCGCTACCCTTAACGACTTGTACGTATCAAATCAGGAATATGTCGCTGCGTTTAACGACTTGTACCTACGAAGATCACTTTGTCATCGTAGATGACTTGAACACTGAAATGAGTGAGCTCTCTGAGGGATGTTACAACACCGCCTGATACTAACCTAATTGACTGGAGGTTCAGGTTAGTCTTGAAATGAAACCGTTGGGACTGTGTAACCCACGGCAGTAAGCCTCGAATCTGCGCATGATTAACGTTTGCAGCTTATACAAAATGTATACAATCGTATTGAGTTTATTCCTCCTAAACTATTCTTTTAAAACTAACACACAAGTTCCGAGCTTATCTAATATGTGAATGAAAATTCAGCCATAAGTATAAACAACAAGGTCTGGGGCAATTAAAATTTAATCATAGTTAAGTTTATTAAGTGTAGTTTTGTCTGGAAATAAATTGTTATTAGCATTTTCCATTATTTTTCATACTATGAGTGATAAAATGAAGCTTAGTATTTTTAATAAGACGATGTTAGTTAAATTATCCTATTGACATAATAGTGCATTAATATTATAATACGGTAGCTGCTTTTGTAAATCTATAGATCGTTTTCGATTTCCATTCCACACGATCGTTCTAAATTATACTAACGGCATTGTAAGGTTTGGTTGATCAGACGCAAATAAAAAATAATTAGGCCCGTTCCAAACATCTCTTAATCTCCTTGTTTTAGCGAATTTCCCCTATAGGGAAGAAGCTATTACCGTAGGTCTCATGGTAAGACCTAAGCCCGAGACCATGATAACTTTTCGTTTTGGGGCCACCAGAAGCAAAAACCACCATTCTTTCGAAACTTTATATATATATATATATATATATACATCTATATATCCATATATCTATCTATATACGTGTCTGTGAGCACGATAGCGGCCGTAAAAATGGTGCGATCTTAATAAATTTTGGTACAGACATGTAAAGTGGTAATCCCTCGGACTAGTTCGTAAATCAGCCCGATCGGACTACTGGAAGGGGGAGTAAAGGGGGATAAACCCCCCAAAAATGGGTTTTTTGAGTTTTTCATATAGAAAAATAAAATTTATCGCATTTTCGTTGGCACCATTGAATTCAGCTCAAAAAAACAAACAATTTAGTAATTTGAATCACTGCTCTATGTCCATTGGTTTTAAGTTCAGCTTGTTAAAATGAGTTAAAAATATTTTGTTAACATAAATATCTTAAGAATGGATCAATATATTTAAAAAGAGATCACGGCCTTGAAACTAGTTTGAATTACGGGTTACAACGCCACCTTTAAATGAAAAACAATTGTATCAAGTATGGCGGATCCAAAATGACGGCCAAAAATGACCAACCACTCAAAATGGATATACACCCAGCAATGTTTGGGGGTGGTCTGGAATCAATATTTTAAAAAAATTGTAGAAAAGTTAGAGGGGGGGACATTTAAAACTCACCCAGTATTTATATCTATATACAGGGTGTTTCGAAACTCTCTCCCGAAACTCCGTGGGCACGTTCCTTAGGTCAAAACAAACAAAAAATATCATATAAGTATAGTGTCTATCTCGCTCCGTTTTCCATCTGTGAGTCAGTTTGTGATTTCCAATTAAAACTCTATAACTTTGAAACGGCTTAAGATAAATTATTGAAACTTGGTGCGTAAACTATAGTTAGTATGGCCAAAATCTTCACCAATTTTCAATTTTAGCGAATTTCCTTAAAGGAATAAGCTATTACCGTAGGTCTCATGGTAAGACCTAAGCCCGAGACCATGTTAACTTTTCATTTTGGGGCCCCCAGAAGCAAAAAACACTATTCGTTCGAATATATATATATATATATATATATATATATATATTCGACACAGAATATAACCAATGATTAACTTCTATGTTTTCATTTAGATATTATCTTTTATATATCTAAGTATAGATATATAGATAAGCTATAGGCTTATCTATATATCTATATATCTATATATAGATATATGTCTGTTAACACGATAGCGGCCGTAAATATGGTTCGATCTTAATGAAATTTGGTACAGACGTGTAAAGTGGTAATCACTCGGACGAGTTCGTGAACTAGCCCGATCGGACCACCGGAAGGGGGGTAAAGGGGGGTAAACCCCCCAAAAATGGGATTTTTGAGTTTTTTATATAGATAATTAAAAATTATCAAATTTTTGCTAGCATTTTTGAATTCAGCTCAAAAAAACAAACAATTTAGTATTTTGAATCACTGCTCTATGTCCATTGGTTTCCGAGATATTGAAAGTGGTAAACACAGTATGTTGTCCCAATGTTAACCTTATGGGAAATAAAGAAGATTCTATATCTCGCTTATTTCTCAACATATCTTGATAAAACTTGGTAAATGGCTTCTTCTAATTCAGATCAACTAAATATTGAATTAAAACCACCCAGTTTTAATATACCCGTAGCAGAAAACCTGCATACTCATTCCCCATGTTATTCTTATGGAGCTTACAAAAACATTTTGAATCTCACTATGTTGGATTGAAATATGTTGTTATGCATTTGAAATTCGCTGAGTATGCAGATCTGCTGCAACGGGGGTATTTTATCTTTTGGAATTTCAAAATGGCGGCCTTTTAAAAATTTCATTCCTTAATATCTAAAAAAGTTGACAGGTTAACACTAACCTTTTTGTCGTACATTTTATTTACCATTTCATTACAAACATAACGACACTTTATTTATTAAAATCGGATAATAAATGAGCGAGATACAGCGGCTTAAGTAAAGCATGTCATGGCATATTCCATCCAGAGCCGGCCCGCGAGACCGTGGCGCCCCGCGCCGCGCTGCAACAATGACGGTGTCGTGCTACTAACTATAGTTTACGTCCCAAGTTTCAATAATTTATCTTCAGCCGTTTCAAAGTTATAGAGTTTTGATTGAAAAACACAAACTGACTCACAGACGGAAAACGGAGATAGACTCTATACTTATATGACATTTTTTGTTTGTTTTGACCTAAGGAACGTGCCCACGGAGTTTCGGGAGAAAGTTTCGAAACACCCTGTATGTGTCTTAAAGCACGATAACTCGCACAAAAGTGGTCCTTTCTAAATTAAATTTAGTATAGATAGACGTGTAAAGTAGTAATTATTCGGACGGGTTAGAAAATCAGCCCGATAGGGCATCATAAGGGGGGATAAAGAGGGGATAAACCTTAAAAAATGGATCTTTTGGTCCTTTTTCATAGAACAATTAAAATAATCTAATTTCTGCTGCACTATTAACTTTAGCTCGATTTTTTTTGGTATTTTGAATCATTGCTTTATGTCCAATAGTTACCGTGGTACTGAGGGTGGTAAACACAGTACATTGTCCCTATGTTAACCTTATGGGAAATAGGCCTAAGTAAAAGTGAATATATCGCTTATTTCTTAGCCCTATCGTGTTTAAATAAAACTTGCATTGTGGCTTCATACAGATGCGATCTAATGTACAATAATCTAAAACCCCTGATATTAATATTTTTGTGGCAGCAAACCTGCATACTCAATCCCCCTGATATCCTTATGGGAATAACAAATATTCTATCTTTCTTATTTCCTAATATATCTTGATTAAAACTTAATAAATGGCTTCTTCTAATTTAATCAACTAAATATTAAAAAAAACATCCAATTTTAACATATCTGTTGCAGCAAACCTGTATACTCATTTCTCAGATTATTCTTAAGGAGATGCAAAAACATGTCATTTCTCGCTATGATTGAAATATGTTTTACTCATTTGTATTTCGCTGAGAATGCAGGTTTGCTGCAACAGGGGGGTATTTTAGTATTATACCGGGGGGTATTTTAGTATTATTTTAGGAGATTATTTAGTAATAATCTCATCCACTTAAAAGGGCAAGGAAAACAATAATAACTGTAATCATACTTACTGATTACCTCACAAATTATTATTTTTCGCCAGAATTGAAATTTGTTAACTATGTGTGCTGCGGATACTAAAGTTTTCATAAAAGCACTTATGATAAATGAGAAAAAATTGATAACATACACTTTCCAAAAATAAGAAAGTAAACATGGGTCGTGTTAAAAAATTCTTCTTGCGAACTGTTACTTCGCTTTGATCAAGTACTTGGTATAAATAGTTTACAAACCGTGCATCTTCGCAATCAGTTTCTTAACCCACTAACATAAAACGGTAATAAATAAAATAAATTCACAGAAAAAATGTAGATATATACATCTATTATACAAACTCAGAGGGTAGCTGCGACTCTTAGCAGCAGTTTAGTTGACATATTTATGAATGACTAACTAACTACATAGTCCAAACGAGTCTTAGACTTACTGAATTATTTTGAAATCAATTTGTAGCTAGCTGGCGTATGAAAGCTGTCCAATCTTGTATGAGTTTTGAACCCAATTAAGTTATCTAAGGGGCTGATCAAACAACCTAGCAAGATGGTCTCTGGAAATTTGCAATAACCGAACTTTGAAGCTGTGGAACAATAACTCCTGTTGTGGTCTAGTTTCGTAATAAAAAAATTCACAATACAGTTGTAAGCACTTCAGTTAAAACAGATTTGATTTTCTTGTCACTTAATCAATCTTTTTTTAGCTATCATGTCATAAACATGCCTCCAAAATTAAAAGAGTTGGCCAAAGCAAAGCAACTCATACACAGTTTTTACATCAAGCAGACTACTTCGTACTAAAAAACAAAGCCCCAGTAACCTAAACAATAAAGTATTTTTTTATTTTTTGAAACTATTTAAAATGAAATAATTTAAAATATATAAACTGATGTCATTCTAACATGACAGTTTCTGAACAAAATTTTCTTCAATGTTAAAAATAAATTATACATCTCAGTAAAATATGTACATAGAGGAGGTGATATATTCGACTATGCTTTAGAGATACTGGGTTTAGTGTGCAGCGCAGGTATTCTCAAAGGCGTTATAGCGGAGGTAACTTTGACTCGACTCACAACAATTCACAGTGTCAAACTGAGTTAAACATTCCACTGGGATTGTGTAAAGCCAGCGTGGGATGTTTAGCCGCCCCAATTATCCCTTTATTCTCAGTTATGTACATGTGTACATTTTGTGTATTTTGAAATGCATAACAAACGAAAAAAACGATGTTTCCAAAAGAAACGATGTTTAACAGAATATTCTAAGTTTTTACTTAGGTTTTCACGTAATCACCTTTCCACTGGTGTAGTTTAAAATAGTGTTTGGTGCTGTAAAAAACAGTAATATATTATACTAATTAAGACATTATTAGATGTCTTTTAAATAAATTGAACATTTTGAAAAGAAGAACGAAAAATAGTATCTAATGATTTAAAACAGACATTAGGAATCACTTAGTCAAAGCGAGAGACATCTGCAAATAACGACTGTTCACCAAACACTGGGGCTCGACAATTAGTTGAAATTGATTCTAGTTCCTAATAGAAGCAGTGTTCCTTCCTGGAAGCAGAGAAATTAAAACACAATAAATCTAATTCTGACATGCTATAAATTAATGTTTTTGTTTTGCAATGCAATCAGTTGGATATTACAATTAAAATTAAAATTTGCAATTAGTATTGAGCTAAGATATAAAAAGTATTGAAACCTAAACATTGGATAAACCACGCAGAGCAGCTCATGTTTTTAGTGATGTAGATTCCTTGGAGGCTTGTCATGGAAATGGGAGCTTCAAATATGTATCGTTCATAACAATTAATTTCTTTTTAATGTGGACATAGACTTTAATTTTAACAGAAAAGTTTTCGCTATGTTGTTCTATAATGTTTGAGGGGTGATTTCATGAGAATTATACTATTCATTCGTGTTTGGTGGCTATTTAAATCCTCAGGCCAACAGGTAACTTTAATGTCTTGGTTAATTATTTTGTTTTAAGAATATTTTATCCTTTGACATTATTTTGAATTCAATTTATCAGTAAAAACGATGTATTTAAAAATTATACCCAAAAAACATATCAGTAATCATTAAGCGTTCTTTGCATTATTTTGTAATTTTCATTAGCTGTTACCGTAGTAGCTATTTCCATTTTATTTACATAAACTGTCAGACATTTACATTGACATAAACATGTCATTGCATATGTGCATACAGCAGTGCACAACTCATGTTCACAGGTTGTTGAAGAGGGGGTCAAGTGAGTGATGACGACATAAACCAGTCACATCACTCTGGATACATAAGTGTGCTTCCAAGTTAATCTGGTTTATCTAGGCAATGTAATAAGATTTAACTGGAATAGAATATATAAATTTGTCTATGATAGAAATAATTAAACTTAATGGCAATTCAAAACAAAACCTTACTATGTTAAAAATATCTTGTGAGAGAGAAATTAAAAATTAATTGAATATAATTCACTTACAACAGTTTATTAAGGTGAGTTTTATATTCTCGGTTGAAAACCTTGCGATTGATCCGCGATACTTTCAAACACCCGGTGAGTAGGAGTAAAGGTGAACCGAGTAATTATGAATATGATGTGGACATCATATTCCTCATATTTTCATATTCATGTTTTAATATATCTAGTCTATCCATCTAATATAGAAAGTCAATAATTATAAAACGAATTTCCAATATGCTTGATTTATTTCCTAATTGCAATATATTACTTAATTTTTACGTAAAAAATACATTTTTTCCATAACTGATCTAATTATTTCATAATAAAAATATTATGATTGAGAGATATTAATTTCTTAAGGTTAAGTGCCACCCAAAAAAAAACTATTTAAAAGATTCACACGCAAATATTTTCAGTTGTCAAATTAATAATTTAGATAAGTTCTTTCTTATTGTAAGTATAAGGCATAAAAATGAAAATGGATAAGGCTCTAAGAAGATTAAATGCATATAAATATGAAATAAGTATTGTTTTATGGTTCTTTACGTTTTATACAATCTATTATTTAAGTTTGATCACATTTAGTTCACCTTATGTGCTCAAAAAATCCGCCAGTGGCATTTGTATGAAGTTATGTTCTCTTCATCAAATTCCCGAAGACGTGTTGCTAGGTACCTCTTTGCATTACATTTGTTTTGTTTGTTTTGAGGTACTGAATATGCTGTGACTTGTTTTTTAGGTCTTACTTTGTATGTATCCCCAAAGAACAAAATAATATAGTGAGGTCAAATCCAGGGATCTTGGGGGAAAATAATCCTTCACCGATAAAATCAAGTTTTGGGTTGCGTTTTTAATGTGTGTGTCGTTAAGCACGATAACTTGCATAAAAATGGTCTGATCTGAATGAAAATCGCCACAGACATATGTAAAGTAGTATTTATTCTACAAAAACAATTCAAAAGCTATTCAGCACCTCAAAACAAACATAACAAATGTAATGCAAGAAAGTTAAAGAGGCACCTTGCAACACGTGTTCGGGAATTCGATTGAAGGAGCATAACTTTATATAAATGCCAATGGCGGACAGTTTGAGCACATAATGTAAACTAAATTTGTTTAAACTTAAATATTAGGTTGTATAAAATGCAAAGATCAATAAAAAAATACTCATTACACATTCATATGTGCATTATTCAATCTTAAAAATGGGTTGCGTTTTAAAAAAAAACACCCTGTATATATATATATATATATATATATATATATATCCTTGGTATTTGTCAGTGTTTATTGGGGACGGTTAAAAAGTAATAGTGACTATGTGCATTTATTGATAATAAATGACAAGCTATGGGCTTAAACTAAGTAAATTGTTAAAGTCTGGCGATGCTTGTTAATACTCTGTAAAATATTTGAAAGTCAGATTAACACATTTTATAAAGTAACGCCTCAGAGCTAATTAACATTGCTAATCTTCTCTTCTATCTTTGTTCAGACTTACCGAGTCTGTCTACCAAATGCGAGTGTTAGGGTAAAATTTTCACTAGTCAAAATTTAAAGTTAAAAGATTTTGAAAAAAAAAACAAATTTTTGTTAAATATACTACTAAGAATTATTAAACTTCTTTAGAGATCAAAACTTTAAGTATATCTTGATAAATTGTAAACAAAGGATTTATTTTTTAAACCTTGGCCATTTTTACAGCCACTATTCATTACTTATTAATTTTATTTGTATTTGCACAGAGTAGTGAAAATAAAATGAAAATTTCTTTTTCATCAGTTTATATGTGATTGACATAATTATTCGACACGGCGGCTGAGCGGCTGATTATATTAATAGTTCTCTACTTAATCGTAGCTATAACTTTAATAAACGTTGTCAATGTCTTATTTAATTGACTATTCAAGAAATAATGCAGTTAAATAATTCAAATATAAGTGTTACTATTTGTTAAAATAATTTTATAAATGAAAAGTTTATAAAAAATACAAATTCTGAATCTAAGGCACATTACTTGCAATAAAGTTTTCTCTAAAGGAAAATCTCAACTAGATGAATTTATGCACGGATTTACTTACAACGGTAAGCTACATAAAACAGTGTTTAGTTTTCGACAGCGAGCTGGAATTATCTCTTTAAATCTTTAAGTAACTTAATAGTTGATTTGATTTGAAAAATTAGAATCACTCTTAAAATCGATTAAGGGCGAGGAATGCACCTCACACAATATGAGAATTAATCCTTAGATTGCATTCGGTAACGTTCATTTCAGTTAGCTCGAATACACCACAATAATAAAAGTATGATAACCGTTTTTAAAGTTACGTGACAACGCTGTAACAATACTTTTGCTATCCACAAACACATTTTTATCAATGGTTTCTTATTTGACAAAATAAATCTAACAAAATAGTGAACATTATTTATTTATTTGGCGTGTCTCTCACCAAAGGTACACCGAGTTAAGGGCTTCAGGGATCAAAGGCAGTTTATCAAGATTTATACATCTATGAATCTCTTTCACTTCGTTTTATGCTTTCAAGTAATTTCCAACCCTCTCTAATAATTTTTTATAAAGTCCTTTTGTAATATTATTTTCTTTACTTGTCAGTGATATTCTAGAGTAAAAGAACGTCAAAGTATAATATATAAATAACCTCTAATTTTGCTTTTAGCAAATTTCTCCTATAGGGAAGAAGCTGTTACCGTAGTAGTCATGGTAAGACCTAAGCCCGAGACCATCATAACTTTTCATTTTGGGGCCCCCAGAAGCAAAAAACACTATATATATATATATATATATATATGTCTTTAAGCACGATAACTTGCGTAAAAATTGTCCGATCTTAATGAAATTTGCCATGGATGTGTAAAGTAGTAATTATTCGGACGAGTTCGTGAACCAGCCCAATCGAACTACCGGAAGGGGGGGTTAAGGGGGGCAAACCCCCCCAAAAATGTTTTTTTTTAGTTTTTTACATAGAAAAATAAAATTTTTTTCTATTTGAATCATAGCTCTATGTCCATTGGTTACCGATATATTGAAAGTGTTAAACACAGTACGTTGTCCCAATGTTAACCTTATGGGAAATAAGTAAAATTCTATGTCTCGCTTATTTCTCAACATATCTTGATAAAACTTGGTAAATGACTTCTTCTAGTTCAGATCTGCTAAATACTGAATTAAAACCACCCAGTTTTAATATACCCGTGGCAGCAAACCTGCATACTCATTCCCCATGTTATTCTTATGGAGCTTACAAAAACATGTCAAATCTCGCTATGTTGGATCGAAATATGTTGTTCCGCATTTGAAATTCGCTGAGTATGCAGGTCTGCTGCAACGGTGGTATTTTTTCAATGACGACGTAAAAATTTCAAGGTAGAAACGCTTTATCTATTGCTTTATACAATGCAGTGGGTAGATTTAGTTGAGCATCGATGACAAGGGGCAGCGAATTGCATTGTTATAGCTGTAAGTTCCAGTCACTGGCACAGAATAGAACCTACTCAGTATTCAACTTGAGAGTGGCTAAGCGTCCACTTTCGTAACGTAACCTAACTCTATTTTGCTTAATTGTTTCCAAATATTTTGAGAAATAGGTTGTAAAAGATTTGCGTAAAACGACATATGACATAGTTTTAATGACCAACCAAATGAAAAATAAACATAACGTATCGTAACTATGAGTAACAAATATCAATGTTAAAAAGACAATAAGGCTTAGTAAAATTTTGAATAACTAAAAGTAAATAGCCAGGATAATTATAATGTAAATATCCATTGAATACTAAAGATCCCAGGGAGTAGTGTCCGCTCGGCGAGAAATATAGTGTGTTCCAGAAATGATGATCTTGGGTTTGAATATTAAAATGTTTCTTCGTGAAAGAATGTAACAAAAGTAAATTTTTAAGGCTTGCTGAAAGAAACAGTTGTGAAAATAACGCAATCATATCAACCTATTTCAAAATTGTGGCTATTTTCGTGATTTTATATATTCTTGGAATAATTGAATACGCTGTATTTTGTTGGCCAATCAGCATTTTAAAGTTCTGATTCAGTTTTCTTAGTCATTGTAACAGATTTTCACGTACCTTTACTTTAAACATTAATGAGATAAACGTTTTTTAAGGTACTGTCATTTGACGTATCAAAAAGCTAAGGTTACAATGATAAAGAGTTTGGAATAAAAAAATCTCAATTTTATAAGAAAGAGGGTATTACGTGAACATACTAAAATCACAAAAATGAACGCCATTTTGAAACAACTTAGCTCCATTCCCAACAAATTATTCCTTTTAACACGACCTTAAAATTGACATAACATTTGTTTACGTTTGTTTAGACAATACCAAGATTTTAACCCAAAAGTCTCTCGCTGTAACACTTAGTACTCCTCCTCTAGCGGACGTCCCACCCTCGGAGACTTTCAGTGTGTTATTTAGATAGGTCGATAGATAGTAACAGTGTGTTGATAGATAGTAACATCTGCGTGATTACTCGTATTTAGCCATCCGGCATTTTTCTTTGAGTCAGTCTAATTTTACTAAGCTTTGGAAATTTTTACTGGCAAAGACAGAAGCATATAAATATCAATACCGAGAAAACAATTAAATATTAAAAAGAAAATTATTACAACTTAAATTTATAAATATATTAGTTTATGTTTACTCTAAAAATATTTTTGAACATTGCTAAATCGTATAAAACTGATCAAAACGTTGTACATACATAACCATTTGGAAGAAGCAGCATTTTTTATTTTATCTTATAAATTAACGCCCTCTCGATATGTTATCTCGAAATAAATAACCGACGAGTAAAGAAAGCAGTACGATAAAAGGACTTCACGTGAAATGGTTAAGGTCAGTTGGACATTACCGGAAAGCGTGAAACGGAGTGAAAGAGATTCAGAGATATATAAATCTTGATAAACTACCTTTGATCTCTTAAGCCCTTAGCTCTGAATATAAGTAAGTGGAGCTAACTTCTCTCCGTGTATCAATGTCCTTAATAATGTGTTACTTCTAGGCATATTCTAGGTACTACATTGAACAAAGAAACCCCCTAGTTTAGTGGCTACTAGTTGTTGCTATTTTATCAATTTTGTTATAACTGTCGTAATAATAAAACTATTTTTCCTGATAAATTCGAGTGAGCAGTCTCAGTTTAAAAATGTTGTATATATCAATATGAGAATTATGAACTCAATTAAGCTAAAAAATCTCAATTTGTTAAATATTAGAAGATTGGCCTTTCATATTGAAGGTTTTCTTATGAGTCTTTTGTTATTTGTTGGAGGTTTTACTGTGGAGCTAAAGAATTCCAATTGAAACACATGTTTCACTTTCGAAATAACATATATTTCAGGTTATATAATATAGGGGTCACTTTACTATTGAAAGTTTCTATTTTATTAAAGACGGAAAATCCTCACAACTGTCCATTATAAAATCACAATAAGTCATGAACGTAGCTAAATAATGTATTCAGCTCACAAAATATTGTGGAGGGTAATATGGAAGGTAATTCTAACCAGATAATGGTTTTCTAACATGAATGTAGATTTTTATATTTTTTTAGTTTTAACAAGTTTAACTAAAAGCTTACTATTCATTGATTTATATTGATTTAGAATTGATATATTTAAGAAACGCTGTACAAGTAATTTAAATTATTTTAACTTATAATGGATTCAACTTCCCTTAAAAAAATAATTGAAACCAGAAAATAAGTTACTCGTGGAAAACCAATGAATTCAAGGCAGGTTTTGTGTTAATAATAATAGGTAGTGAGAACACAAACGAGGTTTGTTAAGTTTTCATTCTGTGCATAATGTAATGAAATACGTTGTAAACTATTACAATTAAGTTCAACATAATGAATACCTGAAACTACGGATATTCTGTACAAGATTCTCCTTCTCTTTGTCCTTTAAACTTCCACTGAAGTTTATTTTTGTTACATTATTTAGTTCTCGTAATCAATGAACATGTTTAATTTAATACCCTGTGGGAAACACCACCATTTGTTTTGTTTCGGGATTTAACATTTAACATGTTTCATAACTGTAAAATTTACATTCAAATGGTGTTTTCATTAATGTTTCATTAAGAAAGCATTGCCAAAAACACTTACTACTTTATATTCAAAGAAATATTGTAGTTTCCTCAATTATAACTTAAAGAAAAGTTTTGCCACAAGTGTTCCAATTCGTATTTTCATTAAATATATTTCCAACGAAAATATTTTAGATGTTATAGATGGTTATAGATGTTAAAGGTTATAGATGTTTTTGTAAAATGTCAAAAGCTTACCAAATTTTAGCTTCCTAAAAATCGTTTTATGTTGACTGCATAAGGTTATATTATACAAAATGTCTGCTCAGTGGCACCGTAGATTATTGAAACTGATCCATTACCTAGTAAGCAAATCGAATGATCAGCATGAAATTTAAAATAATATTTTTTAACACTGATGATCCACTGTATACGTATGATTTATGTATTAAGACCGGTCGGGCCCAATTAAGGTAGATGTTAAATAAAAAAATATATCCGTTCATGAATTTTTTGGAAGCAATTTAAAAAATCATAAGTACTATAGTAATGGAAAACAATCATCTTTCAATAAAAATGAAACGATGCTGTGACAAACACCTCTAAAAACCTCGCTAAAACCTTACATGCACACCACAAACCAACAACCAAAATTCCACTGCCCATTATATGTTTTGATCCATGTAAAAAAATTAAGTCTTTTTAGAACTTTCTGACATAATCATAATTTGCTGTTCTCCAAGTTCTGTAAAGCTTCATTCCAACTCATGGTAATGTTTGTAACAGGTATTCAAGATGATATGGTGATAGGTACCGGCCCCAAGTCGACCATAACAGCACTTCCTGAACCTAAAACATTTAGGCTCAATATCAACTTACTTTACTGCTTGCTAACATTACTTTGGTTATTAATGTATAGGATGTGTGATGTTTTCGTGGATCTCATAGCATTTAAACCACTGTATAAATCACTTGCAAGAAATTACATCACGGGTGAGTTAAATATCACATTAAGTGATATCTTCGCAAGGAAGCAGCTTCACTTTCAATAGTTCCATTTTTCCTTCACTAATTTAAATTAACCGGTTAACATTATATGTTTATCATTTTCGAAAATTCATCATTACTTGGTTTAATATTGGAGTAGTAGTTTTCATTACAAGGAGCAAAAGTGGTACTATTTGGGGGTGCAATCGTGTTTTAAATCGAGGCACAGCCGAGTTTTCAAAACAATCAAGCACCAACGAAAAGACACCTTTATTCTGTGGGATGAACAACATTTTTATCGTACTGCGGAAATAAGCATGTAATCATTGAAATTCTTACCATAAGTTGATTTTTGAGGTTAATGTTGATAGATAGTAACATCTGTTGTTTATAAAAACACTTTTCGCCTCACAAAAAGAAATTTTAGCATAATTAATTAATCAAACAATAACAATGTTTGAAATAAGCGTATCAAAAGAAGAACGACTTGACGCTCTGTTTAAAAAAAGAAAATCGGCCGATTTTAGAGCACCAACGAAAAAGACACCTTTGTTCTTTTAATAATAACAAACATTTTATTATTAAAAAATTTACCTTTTTTATCCTCCGATATAAACGAACCTTTTTTTTGATTCAAGAACTTATCAAGTAATTAGACTTTGTTTTGCACCGAAAAGTAACATTCAAAATACGAGCGAAAGTGATTTGTATATTCATTTGTGCAATGACCCACATTCCACTCTTATAAATATACTAATTTCTTAGTTTACCACTTGCTTAACTACGATGTCCTGACCTCATGTTTTGTAAAACCAATTAAATGTATATTATTCATTTTACCAAAACATTCGATTTGTTTATAGTTCTGAATTCAATTTTGACTGATAATAACAACCTTATAAGTGTAATATTAAATCAATTATTAACAAGACTTTGCCTTTAACAGTTTTGAAATTCATAAATGAAATCTACAATTTTGATGTACTAAATATAAATAATAAATTTAATGCCTTTTTATGCAACAATTTTAAACATCAAAGAAAATCAACTGGCTAAAAATTTCCTTTGTCAAAGCAATGGAAATTAGTTGATATATTCTACGGCACGAAACGCCACAGGCTATCTATGTTAATTGCTGCCTGGTTTTAGCTGATAACGTTTACCCTGTGGACAGTTGTCTTGTCTATTCCTCTCCCTCATTTACTTTTTTGTTCTTACGAATGGTATGTGTTTGACTGCGTTTTATAAGAACCACTACGTACAAGTATTACTTTTAGCGAATTTCCCCTATAGGGAAGAAGCTGTTACCGTAGTACTCATGGTAAGACCTAAGCCCGAGATCATGATAACTTTTCGTTTTGGGGCCCCCAGAAGCAAAAAACACTATTCGTTCATTTTCATAAATATATATATATCTATATATATATATATATATGTCTTTAAGCACGATAACTCGCGTAAAAATGGTCCAATCTTAATGAAATTTGGCATGGATGTGTAAAGTAGTAATTATTCGGACGAGTTCGTAATCCAGCCCAATCCGACAACCGGAAGGGGGGGTAAAGGGGGGTAAACCTCCCCAAAAATGGGTTTTTTGAGTTTTTTACATAGAAAAATAAAAATAATCGAATTTTTGTTGGCACCATTGAATTCAGCTCAAAAAAACAAACAATTTAGTATTTGAATCACTGCTCTATGTCCATTGGTTACCGAGATATTGAAAGTGGTAAACACAGTACGTTGTCCCAATGTTAACCTTATGGAAAATAAGTAAAATTCTATATCTCGCTTATTTCTCAACACATCTTGATAAAACTTGGTAAGTGGCTTCTTCTTTCAGATCTACTAAATATTGAATTAAAACCACCCAGTTTTAATATACCCGTAGCAGCAAACCTGCATACTCATTCCCCATGTTATTCTTATGGAGCTTTCAAAAACCTGTAAAATCTCACTATGTTGGATTGAAATATGTTGTTTTGTACTGGAAATTCGCTGAGTATGCAGGTCTGCTGCAACGGGGGTATTATCGGTGTGTTGTTGTTTTTGTCATCGGAATTTTTACAGTGCAACATCTCAAATTTTTCATTTACATAGGTCCTGTTTACCTTTTTAATTTAGTTATAAAATATAAAAATTGCTAGGATCATAATTTATAGGTTTTATAAAGTTTTTTTACATATTGGCAACACTCAATCTTTAGAAATTAAGAAATGCATATTTCATAACAAAAGTAGAAAGTGAGCCATTGCAAACCACTTTAACTATGTGGACAATATTTTTTGCAACACAGCTGATGAAACAATAACAAATATTAGTATGTTCAATACGGAAAAAATATGGTAAACATTACTTTTGTATGGTAAACAATATAATGGAGAATACCCATAGTCTAATAACATGATACAGCACAAGATAACTAAAAAAAGCCTAAAAAACGTGCAACTACTGACCACAATTTAATATGTAATATTTTTGTGGTGCAATTACTGACCATAGTGACCCCATAAGCACCCAAAGATTAAGAACAAAACAGATCTTTTTATGTTTAATCTGTAACGAAAACAACGTTGACCGTACCAATAAATAGTCAGTCAATTTGTTAGTCTCATACATTCGTAAGCATACTGGCTGTAAGGGCAGATGTGGTTAACACAGGCTTCGAGCACGACTCTATCCTCGTAACTACAAATACATGGGCAGTCTAGCTAGCTCAGCTTGCTGTGATCCGCGTCACTGCCGCTACCTGAACTGCGAACGTTGTTGTTTCGACTTGAATGGAGTTTAGAGCTATGCATTTCGAATTGTTTGTTTGGGACACTGCTCGCTAGCAAGGCCCATCTTATCGGCTTCGTGTTCGGTCAAGTGCGCGCTCAAGGTTCCTTTCCAACCTGAGGATTCATAGCCCCGCTTCATACTATATAGTATATAGTATGCGGGTGGGAGTGGGTGTGATTTTAGTACTGTATTATAGGGGTGTGTGGGTAGGGCCGTAACGTTAAACTTGGGGCCCCGGGGCAAGACTGGCTGATGGGGCCCCCCATATCTCACTCAATATTGTGCGTGCGCGCGTGAAAATTTTGAAACCAATTTAAATTTAAATGATCATTTTACATGCCATAAGTCGGTACTATAACTATTTTTCCACGGTTTTGTTTGCCACGATAGAACCGATGTTCGGAGATTATACAACCTAACCAAGAGTGTTTTATTCTCGTTATTGGCGTAATATGACTGAGAAATCAGCCAGCCGCTGTAAAACCAAAACCAAGATTTCACAAATGAAATTCCTGATTTTTCTTGCCTTTCCCGACAATTTCAAAACATTCCTAACCAATGAAATCGGTCACATTAATTGCCTCCTAAAACGAATACAACATTTGAACACAATCTTTGAAAAATAAAAAATATGTATTATTTGACGGCAATGTAATCATGAGATTTGGTGGCCGCAGAAAAACTGAGCGTTTTTCCTGCTGCAATATGACCGAGAGATTTGTCATCAACGACCACGCTTTGACAGCCGCGATGCAACCAAAACATGTAACGGCCACGAAAAGAGTAAGCGGTTTTCCAGCTGCAATGTGTCCAAAAGATTTGCCATCCGCAGAATAAACGAAAGAATTTCCTGCCGCAATGTAGTCAAAAGATATGAAAATATTGAAAAGAGCGAGAGAATTGTCGTCCTCAATGCGATAAAGAGACCTTCCATTTCCGGAGGCGAGATGAACGAGCATTTCTCCAGCCATGAAACGAGCGAGCGATTTTCTTAGCTTTACGACCGAGAGATGCGACGGACACGGGACACGGAAAGAGAGACAGATTTGACATTAGCCGAGAGATTTACCGGCCGCGATTTAAACCACTGGTGATTTTCTGGCAGCGATATTACTGAAATATTTGTTTGTTGTGATTCGATCGAGGGATTTGCCGGCTACGACGACGATAATAACGACGAAGACGCCTTTTTCGTTTCGATTCTTTATCACCAGTATGGAATTTCCCGACCAAAGGTTTAATTCATTTTTCCAACTTCCCGAATTTCGAAGTGGTAGACACCCTGCTAAGGATTTACAGAGATTTAACGGCCACGATACTACCGAGAGACTCTCGGCTACGAAACGGCCGAAATAAAAAAAAGACGATAAGGGAGCTTTGGCAGCCACAAAATGGCCGGGAAATGGTCTTCACGAAACAATCGAGGAAAATTTAGAACGTGGCAATGCAGCCGAGAGATTTACTGGCCACAAATTAAATAAATTATCTCGGTTTAGTTAATAACCAAATTATTGGTTTACCTGTTAGACATCTGACAAAGCCTCCTAATCCCTTATACCACAGTTTCTATGGCCTGTGGTTTTAAAACATTTTTACATTATTATAATGAATGGTAATATGGTAAAATAAAATCAGTTGTAGACAAAAATTACAGTCTCAAGATTGTTTAAACATTCAGTCACATTTTCACTAGTTTTAGCCTAAGAAAAATCACGTTTTCTGGAAGTAATAAGGTCACGACGAGGCCAGGGTTGAGTTCGGTTTTATACTCCCTCGGCCAGGGGCCCCTTCGGGGCCCCCTGTCCTCGAGGGCCCCGGGGCGGTGGCCCGGTTGCCCCGGTAGTCGTTACGTCGCTGTGTGTGGGGTTAATTATATACTAGGCCCATCATGTCAGAGGATTTAGTGGCTGTGCACCAGGTGACCTCATAATCATACTCCCGAAGTCGCCAACATTTATAGTTTGGTAGAATATTTGAGCCATTCGAGGCAAAGTGAGGGACCAACCTTTTTTCAGGGTCTGGGTTTTTTCGTAAACGAATGCAGTTTTCACAATATGTTTTCTGGGACCTATTCCATAATGAATTTCCAACTAATAATCAAACAACTTAAAATCATGGATAATTTAATTGGTTTTAATTGGATAATTTACTAGAGTAGAGTGCACGAGATACGGTGGAGGGCAAAAACTGTAAGCTCAAAAAATTCTCCGCTAAACCTCAGCTGAAATGACTAAATTGTTGCCCTCTCAAAACTTTGTTTACGTTTTCAGGGCCTTAATGTGTAAATTTGTGTTCACTGTAATATATGATCTTAAGTTGATTATCCACACAATGAAATAATAAACAATAATTTCACTCATCCGCTCTATTTGGTGCCCGCGATTATAGTATTATTTGTTTTGAATTAATTATGAAATGGGCTCCAGGCTGGACATAGGTTTTCCTAATAATGTATTATTTATTTAATGCAATAAAATATATATATATTTTTAAATTTTTGAAGTAATAACATTTATTACTTCAAAACAATAATATAAATATAATTGACAAAAACCAAATATAAATATAACTAAACCAAATATTTAAATATAATTGAAATAATCAGAAACGTATTTAATACGTTTCTGATCATTTCAATTATATTTAAATATTTGAATATGTTAACCAATAGGCTGAAGGTTCATCATGGCTCAACGTTGCGTAGAACAGACATAATAAGTAATGCATTATTTTAATGCACAAATGGTCTTACACTAATTAATAAAACGAATCAAGTGATTAATACTAACAGTTCGACCAACTTCATGTCTTGAAAACCAGCACTTACATTCTTAAGGTAATACGAAGTTCAATAATTAAATAAGTACAAATTTAAAAGTTTTGATAACGTTGCGAACAAAGATTTGCTCGCATTAATTGTAACTACAAAGCTTATTAAAAGTTACATAAGTTTTCATCGTAAATTGGTTTGCTTTTCACATCAATGTATGATTTCAATTAGAACTCAAACATGTGTACGATGTTAACCGTACTAATTAAATAGGTCACCAATGTAGGTTAAAATAGGTCACGGAATGAGGTTACCAGCTTCATATTTTTAAATTTATATGACATAAATATATCCATAATAATAAACACGATAGTAATGTGATATTAATTACGTCCCTGTAACCACTAAACTCAATTACTCCAAGGTTTCCAAGGATGACATTTGACGGACAGAGCTTAAACAGAGGGCTTAGTGCCATAGGACGGGATTATTAATGCGAATTAGATTCTAACGGTTATTTAGAAATAACATTCTTAAATCCTTTCAACCGATAAGACAAAAATTATCAAATGATAACTTTTGTGAAGCTGAATATTTAGGTGACTCTTTTTTGTGTTGCTAAATATTTCAAGACAGATCAAAAATATGTTGTGGTTTGATGAATTCAATTTAAAGACTATTTTATAGTTGAAAACAAATAGGAAAATATTTTCTTTCGATACAACAAGATTTGCAATGCTGCAGTCGTAATGGTTACGACGACTATCAAACAATGTTAGAAACATTACAATAACAAAAATACAACATTATTTGCACTACAGTGGTTACGTCTAATTTTACGTTGCAATTGAGAATCTCAATATTAGGGCCTACTACGTTTTGTATTATGTATGTTAAAAAGTTTTGTAAGTTGGAAAGTCAGATTCTATGAACTGATGTATTTTCCTTGTGCTCTCAATAATTGTGAGTGACAATAAATGATACAGCAGACTGATTTGATATCCCGTTTGAGATATATCCATGGTAATAGAAATATTTCTATGTAATACTCTGAAAAAAATATATGTATATTGTATAATATATATATCAAATCTAAAATAATATGAATGATGCATGGTGAGAGTTACAGCTCCAAGAAATTTAATGAATATTCTTGAAAAACAAATAAATGCTCTTTACGTACCATACTTAAAAAAGAATACTTTTTACCAGACCTTATGGCATAGCTCAAATCGTGACTAAATTTAGAGGCATTTGTCATTGAAGAAAAGTCGTTACGCACAGATGTCAAGGAGGGTCTAAGTGTTTTGTAATGTGCAAGTAATATCTGTCATCAATGTTTTTCTAATTCTTTTCTGTGATCTTATTTAGCAATAATTACCATCTAATTCTTAGTTGGTTCTTTTCCTGATCAGTATATTTATAGTACAAAGATAATTTTGTATGGATAAAATTGATGCCATATATGTATACTGTAAACGAAACAATATGTTGTTCATTCAAGGGTATAGTCATTTTATAAATTTCATGTTTTCATTAACAATAAAACACACATACAAACATAACATACTAGTGTAACCATTACATAAATTGTAAATCAATGTATAAATAATACTGCTAGCGAGATACTTGAAATCCGATTCAGTCTACTGACGAATCAACCGATTCCAGTTCAAGGTGCTATTACCTTGGGCGACTGAGAGTTCGAATTACTTGCGAAGGAGTTTATCCACGGATATATTGCCATGACCAATTTCTTGCATAAATGATGTTTCACTGACTTAGGTTGACCAACGAAATTGCACAATGCAAACTGGTCCCTTGACCATACCGCAATCAGTCATTGTAACTCTTGCTGCGAGAGGCAACCTGGAAGTGAGATTTCTTCAAATAATCAAGGATGTGTGCTTCACTTTTAATTATAAATACTGAATATAATGACCAAAGTATCCTATACTCTTATATGAACAATTTTATCTTGCTTGCTGGTTAGTTTACAAAATAATCTCAAAAATGTCCCCGAGGATTTCCTCCAAAGTCTAGATATGACTAGTTTCTGACACAAAAACGTGTTCTGGTTATTTGGCCAGAACAAATCTAATACCGTAATAAAATGAATTTTATTATTTTGAAATTTTAACACTGGCCTCATGAGTTGCCACGATAGCAACAAAATAAACAAGGAAATTGCAAACAAATAAAGTAATTAACAAACTTGAGCCATCAAGGAAAAATACAATGTATTCGATAAAGATTATATTGAGGAATGAAAAAGTGTAAATTTAGATATTATTGGATTGTTTTATAGCAATGGATGAACTGGTAAATATAAAATAACAGCAAGGAAGCTCGTTTCACCACATACTAAAAAACAAAAACGTTAAGGTATTAATGTAGGATGCGCGTAGCTCGAGGACTTCAGTAATTAGTTGTTTAAGTTTGCCAATCATCGGTATCGCATAGCTGGGGGATAACGAGCTATGCAGATGCGGGAGGTGGTTACATCACTCGCGACCGCAGCTCGTGTGCAACTCTCGTTAACCCTGATTAGTGCTGCACTGAAATATTTCACTAATGTTTGAGAACGGGATAAACAAAGTAATTTATGATTTATATATTCAACCGACTATTTTGGCAATAGGCCATTATAGAAGATTAGTATCGGATCGCAACTCATCCAGTAATCGGAGTAATCTCGATTTTATCTCTAATAAATAAGTATTGTTTGAAGTAATAGACGTGAAAAGAGATGGAACATGTGATAATTGTGTAAAATATTGAACCCTTTTGGATTTGGTATTGCCTTTTACAATTTGTGCATACTATGAAACCTAAAAATAAATGTTAGATATTAACAGTACCTGGTTTTCACAAGATGTCCAATTCTTGACTTCCGGGTCGTATCGTCGAAGATTTCCGCCGGCGTTTCGGAGACATTGCAGTACTCCATCTTCAGGGCGAATAACGTAGTCGCGCACAACACCAACTACTTTATTACTCAAGTAGAATAGAGAAGAATAATAGGTAATAGACGTAATAATAGGTAATAGAGGTAATAGATTAGAAGTAATAAAGTAATAATAATAGGTAATAGAGTAGAAGTAATAATGTAGTACGAAATTTAACTAATTTAAATTAGTAATTTTTGTTTTGTTTTCGAATTTAACATCTTGTGAAAACGACCGTGGAAACCTACTTCTTAGTACCAGGTTTCGTACTGATTCCTCTTAAAACAAAGCCATTTGTTCGTTAGTGAATTTACATTGATCTCTCTGAATCAATATGGATACATAATTAAGCTGAAGGTAAATATAATTGAATTACATTAGAATATCGGTCTTGAATTGACTTATGGCTAAGGTCCCAACACCCAGTTAAACAATTATGTAACGGCTTGATCAGTCTTTGACCAATTACCATGAGGTAACCATAAACAAGAACCATTTTCTGTTTGTTGCTGATATTATTTGGTTGTCGTGTTGCAGACGTTTGTATATTATTACCCTGAAGAGGGAAAATTGTATTGTTATTTGTTAACAATAAACGAACAATCGATCCATCGAGTAAAACATTTGTCTAGGAAAGTAAACTAATTTATTGAGTTTGAAAACTCTTCTTCCATAAAAATGAATTTTACTTATGTAATATACATATATCTACATTACCTGAATAATATATAACTTTTTCAATAAATAAAATCTTAACTTCTTTAACATGCCTGATTTTTTTTCAATTCACCACGGGACAAAGCCCATAGGGTTTTTGATTTTTTCAAATTTGTATTTTTGTTCTTTGTTTGAAATTCATTGTCGGTGATGGTGATTTTATATTTTGATTTGGATTTTTGCGGACATTTGCCATCACTGATTAGTAAAAAACAAGTTTCACGACGTTTCGGGATCTGGAATCTGATCCCGTCTTCAGGTGGAGGAAAACCTAGAACATAACAAGATTAGTAACACATAGTCAGGAAAACCTGGACAAAACACAGTTAAAACAGAGAACTGTAAAATCAGTCGTAAAAACACTATGCTGAAAAGAAAAAGAAAAACACAAAATAACAGAAATCACAATCATCAAGAATCACCAGACAGCGCTATCATATACTTCATTTTGCATTGAAAATACAAATTTGTATTTTTGTATTTTGTGAGTTTCAACGCCATTTTTTAAAGTTTTGATCGGGAACGGTCCATATAATTCAAATGAAAAATTTTGTTTATATTTTCATTGTTCTAAGCAGGCGGTAGTTACCTTCACTGATGGATTCGTCGTTACATATGTTTTATAATTTTATTCCTTTTTATTTTTGGTTTTTAATATTTCATTTTAAGTGATTCTTATGAACACTACATGTGGGCGCTTCCCGTTATGAAGAAAAACACTTATGATTTTTGATTAGATACTGTACCTACAACAACGAACAACATCACTGATTTCATGTATCCAATCAGAAGTCAGGAACGTTTTGTAGTGCGACAGAAACATACGTATTGTATAGAATGGCTATCAGGCATAGAAATACCTCCGTCGAAGCAGACCTGCGAACTTAGCAAATTTTTAAAAACGTTTTATGTTTTTTGTAAGGATATTTAGCAAGTTAAAGGAAAATAAATATTACGGGATATGTTATGCAGATGATTTATATAGGATCATTTTCACATGTATGAGAATTAGGTACAAAGATATTAAATTTAGTTCTTTTTTTCAATAATAATTTTTCTTTTCTTATAATTAAAGTTAGTGTTTTCTTGTAATATTAACATACCAACCAGTATATACCTGATCCATAAATATGATGTAAAAAGGAAATGTTTACTACAAAATTTATTTTGTTAAAAACTCTTTTCCACCAATCGTTTTAAAATGTTTAGGTTTATAACTAAGATTATTTTTGGTGGGTTGATTAAAAATTGTACTTTTAATTCGAAAGGTAATGTGATGAATTGTGGCTGGTAGCGGAGCCGTGGGTTACAGATGGTAAGGTTAATAAACTGCTGATAAGCGATAGTTCATCATGTAGTGAAATCGTTTTGCATTTAATATTTTAAATATTTATGTGCTCAAATCAGTAGTAATTTTGGCGTAATCTCAGCATTCCAAAAGATGTTTTTAAACATTGCATTAATGTCAGAGCAGAGGTATTCTCAAAGGCCTCGTTCAGGTAAACTTCGACTTGGCTCACAACGACAATAGAGCGTCAAAGTAAGTTAAACATTCTGGATTGTGCAAATCTAATAGTCTAAGCTTTACGAAATTTAAATTTTCAAGGTTTATTAATCATTAAAACATGATAATTAATCATAGTACTGTAATTTTTTGATAATCAGTTGCAATCCTTTTTAACTATTACTTTTATACTCAAGTAAAGTAATTGTTAAATTATTTTCATCTTCAAAGCATTGATAGTAAATTTATCTCAGTATGTGGATGGTTAAAATCAATCAAATTTATGTATAAAAAGGAGTTGTGTGTTGGTATATTTCGGGCTACAGCCAAAACTACATGTAGACACTTCATTTTAGTGCCAAATTAAAGCTTGGAATCTCATGATGTGCACTATGGTGGTTTGGTTTTGATATCCTTAAGGGCTTAGGCCCAGAATCGTCCTGAAGGGACCAGTGTCAAGGATTTTGGAAGTGCTTTGAATTGTTGCTATGGTTACCATTAGAAATAGCAAACTTTTCTCGGATTCATAGGAGTCTACGTGCAACTGTATATGAGAGAATTATGCTTACTAACAAAATATGAATAACAAAAACTTCAGGACTAAATATTAAATTCTTTGTTTGAAATTTATTGTTGGTGATGGTGATTTTATATTTAGATTAGGATTTTTGCGGACATTTGCCACCACTGATTAGTAAAAAACCAAGTTTCACGACGTTTCGGGATCTGGAATCTGATCCCGTCTTCAGGTGGAAGAAAACCTAGAACATAACAAGATTAGTAACACATAGCCAGGAGAACCTGGACAAAAACACAGCTAAAACAGAGAACTGTAAAAGCAGTCACGAAAACACTAAGCTGAAAAGAAAAACAATAACACAAAATAACACAGGAATCACTAGTATCAATCATCACCAGACAGGAGAGAGCACCTCCACACCCAAAATGGAGACCTCCAATAACATTTTGTGTTATTGTTTTTCTTTTCAGCTTACTGTTTTCGTGACTGCTTTTACAGTTCTCTGTTTTAGCTGTGTTTTTGTCCAGGGTTTCCTGGCAATGTGTTACTAATCTTGTTATGTTCTAGGTTTTCTTCCACCTGAAGACGGGATCAGATTCCAGATCCCGAAACGTCGTGAAACTTGGTTTTTTACTAATCAGTGGTGGCAAATGTCCGCAAAAATCCTAATCAAAATATAAATATTAAATGTAACAAAACAACAATATTACGGGGAGATGTTTATTACAATTTGTATTTTCTTTTGCTGAGTATTTTGCTAAACAATATACATAAGTTTATTTGCAATAGAATTATCAATAAAAAAGTAATGTAAATGCAGTCTCCGACAGAGCACCTCCGCCGACTGCGAAATTATTTAGCCAGCATTTTCTAGCCATCCTCAGCATAAATGGCTGTAGTGCCGATGTTGTTAAAACGAAAAGCACAATAAAAACAATAATAGAGCAATACTCTGTCTAGAGTTCCTTAGATTTCCAGAGAGACGATAAAAGACTTATTTTCGAGGTTTCATTGATAGAGTATAGTTCAAAATGAGCGAAGTGCACTATTAATTTTCATTTAAAAGACCGAAAGTGGCATAAACTATCTCCAAAAGAGAGGTATAAATTACCAAGTATTCTGCCAAATAGTTCTTGTGTTGGTCACAACGACCATTGGTTTCAGACCTCAAGGGTCCATTTTCCAGTTGTTATCAAGCTAAATTAATAAAACACTCCTCTTCTAAGGTAGATGGCGTTGAAGAGACTATATTACACTTATCGTAATGAAAACACAAAAAATGTATACAAACATAAACATAAATCACCTAAAACTGGCTATTACTTAATGGCCGGTGCCGGAAAAAGGCTATTCAGTCATAAACCTTTTGTGTTTTAAATTAATCACAGCACCTAATAATAAATCAGGTTTTAAAATATTAACTGGTTCTATCAATCAATCAGTTAATATTATAAATATAAAAACAATTAAATACGAACAACAGCTCTCGCCGTAGACCGCTTCCATGATAGAAAGCTGCCTGGAAAACATTTCCGCTCGGCAAACCAAGTCGCCTTGCCGAGTCTGATACTCCGTTGCGTTGCTAGGAAATCACACCTTAAAAACATAATCTCACTACATTACGACGTAATCACCTGTTTTACAAACGTCAAATGGAGGCTGAACCCAACGACATGAGGTCGTTGCTGAATACAGCTCTTTTCCACCACAGGACCAAACAACAGCTGATCGTTTATTTGCTCGAAACAACGTGTGAACCACCATTCCACCATTCTTTTTTTGCACAAGTTTTATTCTGGATCAATTACAATGAATAATTATTCACAGATTGCTTAAAAGAAAAATTTTATAACACTGACAAACTGTTATTCAACTTTTAGCTTTACGGAATTCAATAGGTTCTAACGACAGTCTAGTTACGATCATAATAATGATTTTATTGCTGTTATTGCTTAGAAACCATAACGAATAAGTTATATAATCGCTGATAACCTCAGTTAGTTCCGTTTTCAAGGGTGTAGAATAAATATACTGATTTCAAATGCTGAGTACGGCTTATTTCATTGTGTAGTTTGGTGAAAAATAGCGTTTGTACTTCGGTTGAAAAGGTTTTTTAGCTCTGATCGTTTCGAATTCTCGACTTCGTCTCGAATTCTGAACACGATCTCGCGCGCGCAAAACCTCATTTTCGGCCCTGGTAGCGAAATATACTATTGTGATTGTGCGGGGTGGAGAGTGGGAAAAACTGAATTAGTACAGTCTGCATCAAATTACGTGGCCCAATTTAACCATAAGAGTAAAAGATAATTTTAGCATTGAGCTTATTGGTGGCCTTGATAACTTCAATTGATAAGCAGTATACTTTCTTGAAGATTTTGTAACATGTAAGTAAAACTAAGCACAGTTTTTTCATATGATTAATGTTAATTAACTATTGAGGAGAACAGGTTGTTGATTTGACTTGCTTTAAATTTTTTTGTTTAAGAGAACCATTTTTAAATACAAAATGTAACCTGTCGAATGAAGAAACCGTAAGCCAAATGGCACAGATTTAAATAAGTTAAGGACAATATGTTTTAAGTGAAAAAATCTTTGCAATATCTTGGAGAGTGTTTACTCCAATAGCCCCAATAGCCAAGCGGTCATCATTAAGAAAATTTTCACAAATTACACTACTTTCACCCCCTTTTAGGTAAGCATTCTGGGAATTTTCTAAAAAAGGCATTATAAATTCATCTATTTAAGTCAATAATGACTGTTTATCTGATGTAATAATCAGTCCACCATTCTGTTAATTTCAACGTTCAGTCACTTACTCCATTAAAACCCGATCAGCGTTTAAGAAATAAGGGATGAAATTCGTCTACCCTAAGTTTATAGCCCATCTAAGGATCTCTAACAATAGTTTGATATAGTTAGAATGCTAAATAAATTTGTGTTCGCGCTTTGGAACCTTGTTTGAACCTAAGTCCGAGACCATCTAATTTTTCATTTTGAGGTCCCCAGATTCAATATACATCAATAATTCATTTTCATATATTTATAGTGAATAATACGTAAATTTTAATAATTCTGTGGCAGAAAACCCACAGCAAAACCCACATGGGATATTCTTTTCCCATGTTATCCTCATGGAGAATATTGAGGTTCCAGATGTTCATCTGTGGATGTACAGGATGTTTTTTTTTAACGCAACCCAAACCTTTATTGTATCAGTGAAAGATTATTTCCCCCCAAGATCCCCGGATTTGACCCCACTATATTATTTTCTTTGGGCTTATATAAAAACTAAGGCATAGTAAAACAATTCACAGGATAATCAGCACCTCAAAACAAACATAAAAAATTTAATGCAAGAAATTCAAGGAGGTACCTTGCAACACGTGTTCGGGAATTTGATGGAGAGAGCATAACTCTATACAAATGCCGATGGCAGATTGTTTGAGCACATAATGTATACTAAATGTGATAAAACTTAAATAATAGGTTGTATAAAATGTAAAGATCAATAAAACAACACTCATTTAATATTTATATGTTCATTATTCAATCTTAAAAATGGGTTGCATTAAAAAAAACACCCTATACTTGATTAAATTGATATGAGGCCTTTTCTGAATCATTTATTCAAACATTTTAAATTCGGTGAGTATCAGGTATGCTGCAACTGAGATATTTTTATTTTTTTTAATATTTTTTTCAACCAGAGTTGAAAAAAATGTGGTGAAATAAAGGCGTCGCTTCACCATGTTACCTAAGCAAATTAATAAATAATGAGAGATTTTCCAGGAAGTTTCAATCGTATACCTGAGTCTCATCCTCTAAAGGATTTACGGAAGGGTCATAAAGACGTTTATGCACAACTGTCATTTTAAACTAATTAATCGGATTAGTTTATTCCACGAATTGATTGGACTGATAAAGTTTTTTTTCATTTACGGTTTTTAAATGGAATATACCATAAGAAAGCTACAACACTGCAAAAAAAAGATAACTATTAGCTTTTATATTGAACTTCAATTTTCTAAGTAAATTATTTTGTGAGAAATAAGATAAAGAAATTTAATGAAATTTAAAGAAATTTAATAGAATATCTTAACAATTAATTTGTCTTCTGTTTAACTTCTGTTAAAATGTTTTTAGAACTTTGTTAATATTTTATTCTCAGTTTTTTACTATGTAATCCTCTCAGTCTTAGGAATCAAGATTTTGATCGATTCTGGTTGCACTGTGTGTTTATTTATCCTCTCAAGAGAGTGAAGAATGGTTTGTCTATTCCGGGATTAAAGTAATCGTGAAAATTATTATTAATTTATGTTTTAAAGTCAGTGTCATACTTTACTCCCTCAATACACAAATAACTGCCGATACCTAACTGCCAACACCTTTTTACTGGAAACCTAAATGAAAATACTTAAAAGACTTTGAAAACAAAATTATAGTTCTATTTACCTTTGCCCTTAGACGAATTAGGAGAATCAAGTGAGTAAACAAAAAACAATTTCTTATGATCACAGACAAGGCTAATGAAGAATTTACAGAAAACAACAGATAAAAGATAAAATATATCCTCTATTCTCTTAACGGTCATAAAATAAGCATTTCCTTATGCCTGGAAAACGTTTCTCAAAACAAACGGCTTCGCTTGGCAAATAAATGTCTATTCTTTTGTTCCCATTTCTTTCTCTCTGCCAGGCCTCTTTATTAAGTAGGCTTAAGAGTCCTGAAAAAAACATCGTCCAGCAACCTTATGAAATTCAGTCAAATCAACATTTTCCAAATTCAAACCCGTGGGATAACGATTATCCAGGCTAGGAGTATTACTTTAAGTTCAACAATCTTAAAGAGAGTTATATTTAGAGTTAAGAGAGAAGGTAGGGTGGAATGCTATGAAATATATCAGGTTATTTAATATATTGCTTATATTTGTTTGTTTATTGATATTATTGTTCTGTTTTTAGGTTGGAATGCTAAAAAGAAATAATTCCTTCTGTGAAACTCTAGTTTTAATATATTTTAATACACATTTTAAATGAAAACAGGTTTATATTACCTCAATCATCAGACTTATTCTAACCTAAATATCTATAGTTCATAAACCAGTTTTTTATTTGTCAATATCACCTTTGGAGGCTATCTCATTATGAATAAAACAAACTTTAATGTATTTACTTTGTTATGTATTTAGATTTTTTTATAAATTGTAATTATTTTCTATAATTGACATTACATAGATGCTATCAATCATCACATGCTTAACCTCTTACCAAAATTTAATATTTATCAACGCCAAAACACCACTGTAACATAATAGTTTTAATTTTTTTTTTTAATAGCTTATCCGTAATGATAAGCACGTAATCTGTGCTGGATGGAAAGATTAGCTTGGCATGGCACATGTAAAATATTAACGCGGTAATTCCGCGCTCGGCTTCTCCGGGAATGCAGTTGACAGACAGAATTATCAACGAGTTTCTATCTCTCCAGAAACGCAGGATCAGCGATGGAAATTGATCCTCCTTTGAGTTAGCCTTATTTATGCAATCAGCAGATTATTCAAGCAGAGTGTACATCTCATGTAAATCCCTCATGCTTAAGTATACTAGTTAATAACCTCGGCTTTGCTCTAGAGACTATTTTATAATCATTCGTCTAGGAAGTGGTGCATGCTGTTGGTAACCATTGTAATAATTTGAAACTTTGACCATATAACTTTTAGTGTTTTGGAACTTTGGAACTTAGAGTGTTTTGATACTAACAAATGTTACCTGAATCGTTTCCGAAACCCATGACATGTTTTAAAACAGTCCCATGGCGAAGGCCTAAAGTTTATCGAATTCTAACCACCATAGTGTACATTATGATATCCGTAGCTTTCATTTGACACAATGATCAAGGTGTAGTATTTCAAGTAGCGCCTACCATACCAACTCACAACTCATATTGATATTGATTTATCTACACAGAAATCATTTACCCAATAATTCCAATGATTATGCAGGGTTTCCAAGCTGCAGGGTTATAAAAATACCGCATTGGTCCACGAGTTTGTACAAGAGACTGTGACGATTCTCTAAGACGGTGATGCTGGATTGTGTTGCTGATGCACCCTAAATCCTAATAACAAACATAAGAATACCACTGACCAGGGGACCTAGCACTGTTCTAGTCGTAGTTACTGAGTCATGCTTTAAAACGTTTTAGAGAATAATGTATATTTTTGATATACAGTAGCCTACGCAACCAACGTATCCTAATACATTACTGAGCCCATAAGACTTTGATTTCGGGTTTTTTTTATTTAGCTGTAGTAGCCATTTTTCCATCATCGCTTTGGTGAAACGGCACTTTAAGGTTGTTTAGCGTAACAGCTTCCCTTTTTGGAGAGGCTACTATAGCAGATTTTATCTATTTTAGTTTGTTGTTATTAGGAAAAGGCTTGCACATTCATATTGCTACTATAATGGTTCTGAGCGAAGAATTAGTTTTATTTTATTTAAATCGTGAATAGCAGTTGAACTATAAAGTAGAAACACTATGAAATCTGAAAACAACTTAATTCGAAATATGTAATGTCTGCATTAATCTTTAAATTAATTTGTTTGATTTCAAATGGCATTTCATATGAATTAAATGTAACAGTATTACATTACTTCGGCTGTGAGTCCGATTGTTTTAGTAAAGCTGTACGAGTTTTGTGAAAGTAATCACAGACAGTAGAATGGTCGGGGTGGTAAAACTGAACGACTGGACGTCAACCCATAGAAACACTTTCTTATTTCCAGGGACTCGCCCGACGCATACAAGTATTTCCATTATCAACTCGTATAATACTGACTTGTACAGCAGTTAATTACGTCAATTTATTCATGATCTGCCTCCTAGATTGATTTTTTTACTTAAAATAACTAGGTGACTAGCCTTTTCGTCTTCAGTCCTTAAGTTTAACCAGTTGGATTACTAGTTTCGGGATTCTATCCCATTTAAAAATCCTTCGTCAAATAATAAATTACATAACACATCTTCGTCATCATTAAAACCTTGACACTACACGTCTGTGTAAACACGTTTGTCCGTGTTTACGGACATTTCACGGTACGAAAAAGAGACATTTAAATTTTACACGCGTGGCCGGCCACAGACACGATTCCAGACTCAGACTGGTTTGCTTTCACGCGTGTGAAATTTAAATCTCTCTTTTCGTACCGTGAATTGTCCGTGTTTGTGTTGTGTCAAGGTTTTAATGATGACGAAGATGTGTGAAATTTATTATTTGATAACGAATTTGATAATAGGATAGAGTCCCGAAACTAGGAATCCAACTGGTTAAACTTAAGGATTGAAGACGAAAAGGTTAGTCACCTAGTTATTTTAAGTCAATTTACTTCAAAATATTAATAGAGGGTTTTCCATTAAACTGCCAATCAACAATACATAACATATATAAAGTTTTGTACATTTATAACAGAATATTATAGTGATTTATCGGGAGGAGGGGTTTGGACGCTAAGATAAAATCAAACGGTAAACGTTAAACGAGTACGTTACACTTTTAATAGTCCAGGCAACGAAAGGTTATAGAGGGAATTGCATGGATCACAATTTTTGACTTTTTAGCTTTGTTTGGACTAGTTAGGAGTAAAACATATCAAAAGTCCCCGCCCTTAGCCCTTGAACCGGCTGGTCTGGAAGGGCCTAAAGGTACATTTTTTTGGTTTTACCTAAATATCTTGAAAACTATCAACTTTTAGTATTCCCTATTAAATTTGAAAATTAAAGAAAATTAAATTTCCTGAAAGAAAAATACATAATATGTCTACTTTGGTCCAACCGTTTACAAAGATAAGCACTAATTTTGTTAATATTAAAAAAAATATCCCTTCCATAACAAATACATGTAAATTTGTGGGTAACACAGATGCCCAATTGGGCAACGCTCTTTTCACCTAAAGGAAAATGAAGAGCATTCAGGAAATATTGACAAAATATCCAGTAATTTGACACCTCAATCATAAAAATTGGTCTAAAATTAAGGCGTTGGCGAGGTCACAAAAAACGTTATTTTTCAAGGAATTATTTCAATTTGTTATAATTCCTTCAAAAATAACGTATTTTGTGAGCTCACCAATGCCTTAATTTTAGACCAATTTTTATGATTGAGGTGTCAAATTACTGGAAATTTTGTCAATATTTCCTGAATACTGTTCATTTTCCTGTAGGTGGAAAAAACGTTGCATAATTGGGCATCTATGTTACAAACAAATTAACATGTATTTCTTATGGAAGGGATATTTTTTTTTAGTATTAACAAAATTAGTGCTTCCCCTTTAAACGGTTGGACCAAAGTAGACATATTATATATTTTTCTTATAGGAAATTTAATTTTCTTTAATTTTCAAATTTAATAGGAATTACTAAAAGTTGATAGTTTTCAAGATATTTAGGAAAAACCAAAAAATTGTACCTTTAGGCCCTTTCAGCCCAGCCGGCTCAAGGGCTAAGGGCGGGGACTTTTGATATGTTTTACTCCTAACTAGTCCAAACAAAGTTACAAAGCCAAAAATTGTGATCCATGCAATTCCCTCTACACCTCTTTTTGAGCATTCTTTGCCTGGACTATAATCTTGTTAAATAATATGCATAATCAGCTGATGACAGCTTAATGGTTTGCCTCGCAAAGCAAAATTTCCGCGAGATTTTGAAAGTAACTGTTTGATTATAGTTATTGTTCGTCACATATTCAAAGGCATAACTTTATATCGCTATATATTTTTATGTTTTGGCACTTTAAAAGAGCGAAGTTTGTCTTCACATGGATGATTCTTATTATGTCCTTTCTATACAATACCAGAGGTTAATACATACAGGTCCTGAGCATTTGCATATGTAAGTTTTGTTGAACTATCCGTGAACATGAAATTAGTTAAATATTGTGAAACAACAATTTCGTTTAAAAAACAATCTTAGACCCTATGAATACATTCATCCCTCAAATTAAAATAACCTTTTGAATCATTGTAAAATAGTAACATGAAAAGAAAACTCTTTACTTGGCCCAAAAAAGGATTTTAACAACGCATATGAGCTCACATGGAAGGAAAGCAAACATAATTCTGGAAGCTGTAACAGTAAATATTCGTATCTGAAGGTGTTCACTATTTATTTACAGAAGTAGTAGAGTGAAATCCTATCTTGACAAGTCAATATATGAATTTCTTTGTAGGTATCAAAACATTAACGTGTTATCAGTTGCACGTACAAATAAATAATCATGATTTGCAATAGACTTGTAGACATGAAGACACTTTGTAAAAAAAGAAATTATAAAAATGAGGTTCCTAAACTTTACTCATAAGTGCTGCACATAATGTAATTTTCATCAGACTTTTTTTGGAGTATATCTTCACTGAATGACGATTGTTTTTAATTCTTGGAAAAGCATGGCAAAACCTCAAAGGGGTGGTGTATTTTGTAAAATATTACTTACAAAACATTTTAAACACATTTGTAAATAACAAAAAAACCTAAAATGCACACTTTTGTGGACCATATTTGCAGTATACTATTACTTGCGGTATACTTATTACTGTTTTAAGAATAACAATACCTTTAATTTTAAGGAAGGTAACGAATGCTTGATAGTAACTCAAAAATAATTAATTATTAACTCATAATACATCTAATCATTAATACGTCGCTCTTGTGGAAAAAAGTTACGAGTTTTGTAATAAACCTAAAACGCCATTGGCCAGTTTTGGCTGTGTTGGATACGCAGCCTTTAAACAAAAATTAGCACTGAAGAATAAAATAATGTTGATTAAGTTCTGTACCACTTTGATGCAGTTGTTTACGGCAACCCTGCTAAATGATAATCCAATTATGACATCTCAATGCTATAATATCACCCGTTTTGATTTCATAGTTGTTTTGAAAAACATTGATTGTGCTATATTTTTCATGACACAAACATATAATGCAAGCGTCTGCTGAATCCAAAACACGAGAGTAAAATAGTACAAGAACCTACCACGCGTTTTAGAGAAAATTGAAAGTGATTTAGCAACTGAATTTCATTGGTTTTGGTCAGCTTAAAAACCTTTAACCAATATTGAACTCGCCGAATAAACAAATTCACCACATTTCATTGCCGAGCTAGTTAGAGATGCTCAGTGAATGGACTGTACTTATACATACAGTTCCCCATAAGCACTTGAACATTCCGTTTGTAACGCCTGCTAGTGGTGTATTTGGGTTTGATTGGCTCCAGTTCGTCGATTGGTTTAGGTTATTTACTGCTACAGATATAACACTGGATGGTCGCCAGTCACTTCAACGGAGGAGCGTGTGGTATGGATGGATATGAAAGCTGATGGCTATGGTCAAACATACTTTACTTTTTATGTGAGTGATAACCGTGCAGGCCATCTAGTTTCGTTAAAAAAAACTATAAAAATATGTAAAAGTGTTCGTTAAATGCATGCAGTTCAACAGTTGATAGATTACATAAAGATTTAACCCTTTCATTTCCTTATGTCCGCCGATCAACGGTCTGTGATATTTTAAAGCGTTTATGTATGAAAAATGATTGTAGAATAGATGATAAGAACGCTTTGTAACTGGCAAAGACACTGATAACTTCGCCAGAATAATCAGCCATGAAAAAACTATGGCAGATAAAATATTATGCAATTTGGAGGGTATGATGATTGGCAATCCATTCTCTCGTTCCTATTTTTTCCAATATTAAAGTTTACATAAGACTTAAACCAAACGCATTCTTTTAAGCACCTTTAATTTGGACTGTTTTCAAAGCAAAGCATTGGTAACTTACTATATAATCAAATAAATAAAAAAGGATACTGGAAATAACTGCGTGGAAATCATTACTTTTTGACAAATTGAAATCTTGGCAGTTTTTATTTTTTTGGTGTGAAAACGCGAAACATGTACAAGACGGGACATTCAAGTTTTATGGAAACAGTCTATGTTAGCTCTGTTACGAAAAATAAATTGAATAACATCAGCTTTGTGGTTAGGGAAACTCAAAGTATGTAATTTAATAATATCTTTGTTATCATAAAACTATGCTATTAAGTACTTGAATGTATCAATTAAGGAATGTATAACGCAAGAATCAATATCTAAATTACTAGTTGATTGATTATGTGAAATGATGTATACTAGTACCTTGAAGGGGCTAAAAGCTCGTAATCATAAAAAAGGGAAACTTTAGACTGTAGTAAAAATTCTTTTTTACTACAGTACAAAATACTTTCGCAGTAAACTGGCTTTTAGATCCACCATATATTAATATCTAGCAAATGGTTTTAAATTAAGTATCAGCGCCACCTGTCTTGTGTGAATATATATCCCAATGCTTTTTAAATAAGAGATATTTTTTATTAGTTATTTATCATTTCATGGTAAACCTCAAGAGCACTTTGTTTATGTATTTTTCCCGAGTCCGTGGGATCTAGAACTTCAATTTGAGCCCTCGGTTATACTTCCGCAGAAGGGTTGCATTTAATTTAATTGGAGAAGTCAGTGGGAACCTGCATGTAATCTCTAGAGGGGAACTATTGAGTGATAACCATTACGAAATTACAAAATAAATTTGCCTGAAACCTTAAAAACATTTAAAGGGACTTTAATATAAACATCAATTAGATCACATACCACTTAGTCAGCTATGTTATGTTGAGATGAAAATAGGTGGTTGATATTTCAGTTGTAGTTCAATTAGTTAAAGTTTAGTTAGTACTAATTTTAATCCAACAATATTTATATTCATACAAGAATAATCAAATTTGACTAACCTTAAACTTATTTAAAAAACATTTTATAGGTTGGTAATAGTGTATTTTCATTAATGAAGTTTCTATGTATTGGGATAATATTTGTAACAGACTTTTTGCCTACACTTTAAATCAGCAATTAAGTTAATAAGTGAAATTTCTAACACATAGTTTTAGCATTTTAATGGTATTTAAGGCTGTAAGAGCAAAGTATTAAAATATACATAAGAAAACCAAAGTGACATACAATTAGCAAATGGTGTAACCCTTCGCGGAAGTTGCACCGAGTCCTCTTCCATCATCCTGCGAGTTTTCAAACGCCCACAATTTCGGCGCAAAAATTTCCCATACGTAGCTATGTATACTCGTGTCCTGCTTCGCTGAGAGTAAACAAATAAATGAAATAAAAACAAACGCAGCAGCCGATTAGCTTTTCAATCTATATTAGTGCCCCTGCGGAAAATCTTATCAAAAAACTAATAATTTTCCTGGGGCTTTCTTATCGAGACCTTTCATTCAAGTTTAGGGTTGATGGGTGTCAGACTTATGGGGTTTTCATTAGTAGTTTGTGTTTTAAATATAGATTGATTATGTTTAAAAAATTACTATCTTCTGCTACAGATGGTTTGGCGAAACAATATTTGAGCAAGGAAAATTCATTCATATTCTTAAAACATTTTAAGTTTTACACATAAAAGAAAAACAACTTGTAGTTGTTGTTAATACTTGTTAAGAAAAACAAGTATTAAGAAACTATGACATTACGCTCTGCATCACCCAAATGTTGAACAAATTCAACTTTCCTCAAACTCCAGACTTGCAAAAGGTCCAGGTTGCAAAAGGTCCACTTTTTTCTTGCGGATTGTTAAAATTGTCATCGCTAAACCAACCATTACAAGGCTGTAAAGCTTTTCGAGTAAAGTAATGCAAGTACGGCGTAAAATTTACTTTAATTAAATAGTAATTCCTGAGTATTATCATACGTATTTTTCCACAGTTGTAAACCATAGTTCTTTGTTTTATTTGTTATTCATTGTATGCGGTTACAGCCTTAATCACCACGTTCAAAATGAACATGAGTACGTAACGTGCAAAATGACTGCGTATTGAAACTTAATGATTAAAAAAGAAAACAGTGTATATTTTGGTAATGCCCCAGTATATTGAGGAAATTCGATGTGTAAATACAATTCCCAATCGTTAGTTTGGTATCATGAAATTTCTCATCAGTTTGAATTAAAGCTAGGTATAATTGAAAGCCGATACACTGAGGGTTTAGCAATTAGTTAAAAGCCGACGAGCCAATGATAAGGAAGTAATTGCAGCATTGATTTGTCAGTGGCGCCTCCGACGATATTCACTCTAAATATCCTATTAAGTTAATAACGTTTCTTCTTCATCATTATCCGATTATATTCTCGTGGTATCTATCAATCCTTTCCTTACACGATCAACTAAAATTAACAAAATGTTTGCATACTTCATATGAGAGAAAGTTTTTTATTTAAAATATTACAATTTACTTTCCTTCTGCGCGAGACTTACAATTTAAAACAAATAAAAATGGGAAGCAAAATATTGAGACGATTTAGAAGAAAAATAAAAAAGTTTAATTTTCAAAACTTTGAAGTAACGTTATTAGAAAAGAACGGCTTTTTAGTAATTAAAAAAAAACTTGTGTTAAAATAAAAAATCCTTAGGGCTAATTATACTAGAAATTAATTAAGCTATAGAATATGATAGTAGACATTAAGTGCAAAGATAATTGTATAAAGTTCCTTTTACGTTATACAGGAAAGCAAACTTTATCGGGCTATATAAAACGGACCAAAAGAGACATATATTAATAAGATAGATGAATCCTGATAACTATCTTTGATTCCTTAATCCAGACTTATATTTGTAAATACAGTGATTGCAGCACACTTCTATGTGTACGATTGACTAGGTATCTAAGTCGTTATATTTAAACATAGTTTTACAATTTTAAGTGTGTTTTTTCTATCTTCAATAAATTCCAAAAAGTATTAAATTTTTGACATCGAATCGTGATTCTTCAGCCATTAGGCTATTATTTCTATTAATATTCTATTTTAATGAATTAATAATAACCAAGGTTCTCATTTTAAGCGTCTTGTTCATTGCTTGTGGCTTGAGTGCACTACTGGGTGTATTGCACAAGGGTCTAAAGGCACTTGCTATGTTGGGCCGTGGGGCTTTGAAGAATGAATACCGAAAGAATATCTCTTATTTATTTAGTTACTTTCAGGGCCGGATTTAGCATTTTGTCGCCCATAGGCCCAATAACTTTTTCCGCCCCCTAGTCCCCTAGTCTGGTTAAAGTTACTTTCCTAAAAAACCTTCATTTTAAAGTGCCACTAGTTATATCAGGCATTACTAGTGCAAACAGAAGAAGTAAATATTTCCCATTATTTTAATAATATATTAGCACTCCCACACATGTTCTTATTCTACGATAAAATCTGAAACTATGAAAATGTTTAACCCCTATTAATATTATGCATCGAGTGACTTACATAAATAATTGTCCTTACACGTTTAGTCTAATAATAGCGCAAACAGAAATAAATAGTTCCCATTATAATCATATAAGCACTCCTACACATGTTTTTATTCTTATAGGGCCTTCCTTCTTGCATTTTGCCGGGCGAATGTATCTATGATTTACTTTTAAATCAATAAAAAATGTGTTCAGTTATGGCTATTTATTTTTATTTCTAAATTTTTTCATATTTTTTTCTCTCGGCCATGCGTTCCCAGGAAGCTTGCGTCCATAGGCCCGGGCCTACTGGGCCTATTGCAAAATCCGGCCCTGGTTACTTTACTTAACTTACCGCTCTGACCAATGCTCTGCAAGGGTTTTTTTGCCTCCAAAACGATGCACTTGTACTCTTTTATCTTAAGCCTGCTTCCAGGCTACTTAAAAATTTAAAATTCCTCCTCACCCTATTTATTACAAACAAAAAATGCGTTAAGGAAAACTACAACCTAAATGGCTAAAACCAAGTTTCATTTTCAGTATAAAAAATAGCATTTTTGCGTTATCTTTTTCTTGTTATAAAAAACCACATGCGTTTTAAGTATTCTGACCATTAAAAAAAAAAAGGTAGTAAGTACCTAACTTATTGCAATTTTTTTAATTTATAAAACTCACTATTAAACAGGTTAAGAGTCATCCTCCTCACTCCATCATATTCCTCTAGTCTTACACCTGTTTCTTAGGTTGATTGGATCCATGAGACTGACTACTTCATCGAAACTGTTCCGCCATTATACAGTGCCTACGGAGCAGTTACAATAGACTTTTCGTGACACTGTTAGGCGGGATTCATGATACTCTGGAGACTATAAAAGCGCTTTCCCCCCTTATTCCTATCGTGGAACACTTATTACAGCATGATCGTTGAGATATCGTAGTAAGTTGAAAACTAAGACGATTTGTTTTCTCTCACTATGGTAAAAGGGAATTTAAGAATTTTAAAATGAAATGCGGGGAGTGCTTTTTACGATACTACGTCGTTGAACATTGCCACGCTACAGAATTCAGTGCCAGTGGGGAGCCCTGATTGTCTATTTATTATCAGAAAAATATTTTATGTAAGACATTTCAATTGTATTCAATAACAACTATATTTAATTGATTAAATTTTGAATTCTTATTGTTTTTATTCAGTGTTTTTGGTTACTGTCGATAAAATATTAAACAAATTCCTTTAACAAAGAAAAATGAAGTTATATTATGCTTTCAAAATCTTTCAGATGTTTAACTCGTCTGAGATTTTCTAGCTTTTACGAGTAATAATGACACTTTTTTTAAATAGTAACCTTTAGAAAAGTATGAAATGTATGCTACGTTTCATAGCTTATGCTCTAAAAAGAGATTGTAAAGTACCTCAGTGTCAGCAGCACTCGCAGAGAAGGGTAATAAAGGAAAAGCCCCACGAATGGCTTCAATGTGCGTATGTCAACCCCGGGCGAAATTTGAGGTAATACTGCGGGTTCACGCGGCAAATTATATCCAAGTTGAACTAAATAATTTAGATCAACCCAATTTTTATTTTTGAAATTTTATGAACACTAATTTATTTATTTAAGTATTGATTTATACAAACTTTTAGTTATCTAAAAATGAAGAAGCAAGTAATACCTTTATTTTAATCGAAAAAACAATAGAACTGCGTAAGTTATTTAAAAATATTTTCGCTCTTGCGTAAAGAAACATTTTTTGTTATTATCTATTGTCGACTCTTCCCTTCCATGGTTTGAATTTTAAAACAATCAAAAGAAGTTTTGTATTTTTATTTCCACAACTGATACCATTTATGGTGAAAAGTCTTCAGCGGTATATTAAGCAGACGGATTTACCTCAACTCAGTTATCAAGGGTGACAGTCTGTTTACCGAGTCAGTCTCCAGTGTTTGGAAAAGCAGACAATTTTGTTTTTGTTGTGACTAAAGATCCTGGCTTAGAATACAGTTTACTTATTATTATCATATGTTTACGTTTATGTCGCTAAAATATAGGCGAAGAAGAAATCATTCATAAACCCATATGTTACAAACTGTAGTAAGTCAAGACTTATTTATTATAAAATATTAAAACAGGAAATGTTATCATTTAAGGTTTATTTTGGGGGTTTAGACTCTTACATCACGTTGAAGCTCTGTAGGGTGAAACGTAACTCTTTGAACAAACGTAAAAAATTTATTTTTCAACATGAAACCCCTTTTACAAGGTTAACATCATGTCTGTGTTCATCTTTTAGTTTTTCACTTACATGTATTAATTTTTGCTTATAAAACATGAAATGTCTAATAAAATGAACTTGGTTAATATGAAATGAATATTAGGGCCTAGTATGTAGTCGATTATCATGTTTATGCTGTTTACAAAATTTAAAATGCAAAGCACTTTCAGGATCACATATATAAAATACTTAAAAATCGAAGCTCCACGAAAGCTTACAGCTATTAAAAATAGACCTTATAACAATTTATAAAAAATGTTAATAATGGGATAGAACATTATTATGGTGTTCTATAAAATGTTTGACCCTTTTATATAAAAAAATATAAAATATTCTTTCATGACTAAAGAATCCTTTTTAAAATTTAAAAACTGAATAATGGCCGTCATTTTGAATTTTGTAATGTATCATAACACTCCCCCCCCCTCTGAGGAAGGTATTGAAACATCCTTTTTAACATCCACAGCCTATAAATAATACAGGGTGTTTTTTTAACGCAACCCATTTTTAAGATTGAATAATGCACATGTAAATGTGAAATGAGTATTTTTTGTTAATATTTACATTTTATACAACCACATTTTATTTTGCACAAGTTTGATCACATTTAGCTTAGTTTATATCACCGGTCTGACACTTAAATGGAGCCAAGTGGTAAGCTTATTGGATGTCGTCGAAAAACATGGTTTTCTTCTTCTTCACTGAATCAGCCAATCAAAACCACGATAACGATCTGCTAACTTCCTATTCCGTTTCCCCTGATGTTTTGTCACGACGTATACACAACCAAAACGAGTTGGAATTAATTTGAGTGTGGGAAAATACCTAATGTACGTTTGCAAGTTGTTTCGCGACCTAAAGTGCAAGTTGTTTCGCGAAATGCTGTACTGTGTGATTCATATTGTGCTTAAAGCGATTGATAGAAAATAAATACGTAGATGTTTACATAAAAGCTCTTAGTAAAAATTAACTAAATTAATTTTTATTGAGTGCTTTTGTGTAAACATCTACATATTTATCTTCTATGATTCGCTTTAAGCACAATATGAGTCACTCAGTACAGTATTTCGCGAAACAACTGGCACTAGTGGCAAACGTACTTAATCAATTTAATCTAAACAAATCGGTAAAGCCTTTAAAATTGAAAGACTAGCAAACAAAACAAGAAAACGAAAATATAAACAAAGCAGACGACGACGACGATCGATACATCGCCTCAACGACGATCGATACACCGCATCGACAACCATCGATATATCGCATCGATCTTTTTAGTTCGTAGTACTTTTATCAGATAGCGCTGCTGTTCCCTTACCACCGAGTTGACATGGAAGTGACAACTCTTTACGAAGTTCATTATTACTCTATGTTTATATTATGTGTCCAAACAATCTGCCATTGGCATTCGTAAAAAGCCGTGTTGTCTCCATCAAATTCCCGAACACATGTTGGAAGGTACATCTTTGAATTTCTTGCATTAAATCTGTTATGTTTGTTTTGAGGTGCTGAATATCCTGTAAATTATTTTCGTAGGTCTTACTTGCTATGTATCCCCAAAGAAAATAAAATAGTGGCGTCAAATTCGGGGATCTTCGGAGGTAATTATCCTTTACTGATAAAATAAAGTTTTGGGTTGCGTTAAAAAAAAACACCCTGTCTGTACTTGCACCAAACTTCATGGCCTAATATCGGAATATGTAGTCTGTCAATAGGTCAGTCTGTTGATAAGTCAATGACCGTTTATTACTTTTATATGTACAGAAACAGCAATATCAACACGTGTAAGTGGTCAAGAGCTATTTACGCTTTGAATAATAGCAAAGAAACATCTGCTATGACAGATTGTACTTTACCTCAATGTTATTCTAAGATTGATTACAAACTTTTTTATTCCTTATCAATCAAAATTCCAATAAACATGTTCAATAAAAATGTATGCAAAAAGCTGAACCCAGGATGTTTGGTTTTTTAAATGAAAAGACCGACGAACAACACTTGTGGTGAAGGGCCGGCATGTTTTATTTGGTTAACTGTGAAGTTACTCTCAAGGGAGTTGTGACAACTCTCACGTGATTACACAATAATTTTACATATGTCCCAAGTAGCAATTTCTATTCATGTGTATAGTAAAAAACTAATTGCTTTGAAAACTTTACATTAAAAACAATTGTCTCATATTAGTGCATCTAGCAATAGAGAGAGGTAATTTGAATAAATCGTAAAATAAATAGTTATTTGTGTATTAATAGCGAAAATTAAGTCTTTCTCGATTGAGCTAAACACTTAGCAGGCGACGCGGTACGGAGTGAGGTAATTTTAGCGAAAGCAAGAAAGACACTTTACACGCGAAATACATACTAAATTTATCCTATAACTGCAGTAGTAATTTTATTCAGTAGATACCTTAAAAAATCCTGTTAAAGTCTACTGAAAATATATTTTCCTACAACCGCGCGTAAAGTATCAGTTTACGCACTGAAAACCAATCGTAAAACAGCTTTCACGCTCGCCAGCTGATTGCATTGTTACTAGGCGTGCTACAGCGCTCCCTTCCGCTGCCGACTGAGCTCGACTTGCTTATAACCTCAAACTGGCGCATTTAGCTACAATAGATGTACTAAGTAATGACGAATTCGTGTTCCTCTTATTTATAAGGTAAAATATGTAATAATTAAAACGTGTTTTTTCTTTTAGAAGTCTTTATTTTTACTCATTGTTTATAACCTCAAAATCATAGTGGTACTTTCAGCTACAATGGACGAGAGTAACTGTGAAATAAAAACTGCAGCTGTGAATTAAAACTGCAGTTTTAGGAAAAATTTAGTATGTATTTCGCGTGTAAAGCGTCTTTCTCGCTTCCGCTAAAAGTACCGCGCTCCGCTCCGCGTCACGGACTTAAACTTGGTTATAAGCTATTACAAAATATAACAAAGGGTATATATTATCAGATGGATAGGTTAATATTAATAAAATATACCCACAGATGAACTTCATTGAGATGTAAAATTAAATACAGTTTTTGATCTTCAGCGAAATAGAACACCATTCTAATAACCTTAAAAACATACTTCAGTGTATAAAAGAGTTAACAGAATAAAAAATAAAAGCGGAACATAAACACAGTACAAATTCAAATGGAAAACATCGTTAACGTTGAAGGTAGTCACTTGGGCTTTGTAACAAGAGAACATTGCAGCCTCAACAATGCCGGCATGTCACATTGTGCAGCATCACTCACAAGTTTTGCTCATTGAAGATTAACAGGGTTTGTAGGAAGGATTGCGAGTGACAGTTACCCTCTCCAACTTCTGTGTGATACAATTACCTTAAATCAAGTTATCAAAGTAAAGAATTCTCGTAATTGCAATTCCTCTCACAGGTTTAATGTGGCAGGTTTTATGGGCGCATGCAACTTATAAAAATATAGGTAAATTTTAGGTAGGTTTATTTTTAGGCTGTAATAAAGTAGTTGAGGATAAATCATACCTTATTTACTGACAAAATTAAGTTTTTTTTTGGTTTCTACATCTTACTTTCCGAGTTAAAAGAAAAAAAGAAATTGGAGTTTATTGTGAAAACTTTTAATTGTTGGCATAAGCAAAAAATTAAAGAGGACTAGGTTCCAAAAGCAAACGTCATTATTTGTATGTTCTTTTTTGTAATATTTAACAATATAGTTTGTAACTTTAAACAAAATTGATTTAAAAAAGAACATAACTTCATCAATATTGTCATTTGACCGAAGCGGTAACTCAGAGGTAAAGCGCTAGCTTCACGTCTCAAACGTCGCTGGTTCGATCCCAGCGGCGGGCGACTCCTGTTCCATCATGAGCGGTTACCTCTGGCTGGCCTATGTGACTATTGTCGCTACGGTACCTCGCTGTCTTTAGATCGCCGCACAGGCTTATTGGCCCATAGCATCGAGCAGTTGATGTTTAAACAAAAAATTACATTTTATTTCCTAGAGGAAACTTCCTGTAAAAACCTAAAAACCTAAGAGATTAAATGTATTGTTTTTTAAATAGTTTTGAAGGAAGTAATTTATACCTACAAGTTGAAAGGAAGTAATTGTTATAGGATATAACTTACCCTCAGCAAATATTCAATAATAACAACTCCTAAAAGCCTTTATTTTTTATCTTTTAGGTAAATAGAATTACATTTCATTCGAAGGTTTAATACATTGTTAATTGTTAAATTTTACAATCTTTTAAAAAATACATATACACTGTAAAATTTGTTTTCTTTTAATCTTTCTCAGACAGAAATGTCTTAAAAAGGATTATTTTTTATTTACCTCACCCAATCTAAAAAAAAGTATTTTTAGATCTTTTAAATTGGAAGAACAGTGGCCAGTAATGTTTCAAACTAGGTTTGTTTGGTATAATTCTAAATGTTCATTTTTTAAGTGTGATTAATGGTCTTAAAGATGATATCAATATCCTTCCCAATATGATACCGCATAATATCTCAGTCTGGATCCTATAAAAGCATGATAAAGGTTCACTAATTTTTTTTGACAGAGGCATGGTAAAAAAAGAAAATGTTCTATTTAATAGTTATATTTCTTGTTTTGATTTGCCTACATGATTATTGTATTTAAGATGAAAATGTATTATTATTTCTTGAAATTTTATTTTGTTAACATAAACTTTTCAGTTATAGTAAAACTTTTACATTGTGATTTCGTTTATCTGTGGAATTCATGATAAAAATGATATGTACAAAAAATTATTTTCAATATGAAATAGCATCCTTTGCTTTTTCACTTAATGTCAAAGCATTTGGTAAAAACCATATATTGAGCAGCTTTAGATCTTGTATGAAGGCATATAAGTTACTATAACTATTACTTGAATAACTGTATCAACAGCAAATGCAATTAAATAACCATTAACTTTTGTATTCACAAATCATTCATGTATAATGGAAAATAATTGAGCTTAATATAGAGAGACACCACAGGTGATCAAACCCTCTCTTCATTTAAATAATTTTATATTCCTACTTCTTGTTTGCTGCCTTTTAAATAGCATGAAAAATGAAATATTTCAGTCCTCCATATTTTCGTTCTAATAAACTTTCTAAGTAGTTTTCCTAATTTAGCGGCATGAAACGTTTCTTTTAACAATGCCAACAGCAATCGTAAAGCAATTTAGCTCAACCCGACCATATGGCGTGAAAAACTTCATCCATCCTACCTGCTTAAAACTTTAGATTTATCTTATATATTGACATGGTAAATGTGCCATCCAATAGATGATGAAATTTTTCAGTTTTCTTCTGTTTATGGATGGTTATTGACCAATAATATTAATATTTTTTATAAAACATTATTTAAACCATTTCACTATAAACAAGTGTGTGAACTGTTACGTGATGATACACATTTGATTTATAACATCGTTAAATAAACACATTTTTGTATGCATTGAACCTTGTAGTACTTTAAATCAAACCTACGATCGATTTTTTCGACTGAAGGACTATAAAAGATGGAACATAGAGTATATTTGAAAAAAATACAAAAAGCGAGATTTAAATATTGAGGAAATATTTTTTTAGGTTACGTACTGCTTGTTAGCGGGAAGGTAACCAGGCTGGAGCGACGTCAGAGGTTTATGAAGTCATCAATTCGACCCTTACCACTGACTATCCTCAGCTTGTTACTTGAACTGAAGCGGTATATTATGAAGACGTGGCATGATCCATTCTGTTCTTACCACTGACTAAAATCAAACTTAAAAATCTAAATAGCCATAGGCTACACCGCTTATGTAACTTACTCACTCACGTCAGGTTTGATAATTGATTAACTGAACTATACGAATATTAATGAACTTCCCGATGAGCTATAAACTTGAAAATTGGTGTGAATATTCCTTGGGAGGTCAGACTACAGGGAAACGTCTCAAAATAAAAACTTTCCACCCTTCCAACTCTCCCCAAAACGTAAGTTTTAAAAAAGTTATTTTTGTTTGTGGACTCTAACACCTGGAGGTCCTCTTCATACTCAGAGATCACCAAATTTGTGATTGTATTTGCGCTAGCCTACATTTTTCACTCCAAAATGGCTTTTAAAATCTAACGTCAAACTTTTGTTGAACTTAAAATTTTCACCATGATTTTTATTTTCCTGGTAAATTTATTTTTTGACAGAGAGGCCGAATTCAGACATGGAGACAGTCAATTTGGCTCTTCAAATTTACCTGAGGTCATTAGCCAATTTTAACCTGGTCCAACTCCTTCAAAATATCATTTAGAGTTCCTTTCTGCGTTTTTTTGCAAATTTAGTTCTCGAATGAGAGGTCTAAATTTTCATACGGAGATAGTCGATTCGATCCTTTAGATTATATAAAAAAATCCAGACTAAAGATTCCCTTGTTAACTATAAAACATGTATTTTCATTAAAAAATAAAGTATTTAATAAAAATAGGTTACGATAACAACAAAATAATGCTGTATAAACATTTGTGTTGTTCGATTATTTATTGAGTATAAAATACCTTACGAACATGAGAAAATATTGAAAATAATAAATAACAGATTTAAGAAAATGAAAACTGACGTAGAAGCTTATGATGCTTAGAACAACCATTGACACAGTTACTAAATCTAGGTCGTTTACATTTACATAGGAATCGTTTCCACGAAGTGAGTAACTCACAGACAATGTATCCTGTAACACTAACATCACTTAACGAGACGATCAAGAGCTGAGTTAGTGGTTCCAACTGACGCTAACTTTTATCTCCTGTTTGTATCGTTACAAAAGTAATACAATCAGATTATAGTGGAACCGCTGAATTTGAATAGATCGTTTAGGAGGTACAGCCAAAAAAATTCGCCTTAAAATGTTCTCTTTATTTAATTACAGAAAGCTCTGAAAGCAGTATAAAATTGTGCTTTTCCAATTACAAATGTTCTCACAAACTCTAAGCAATAATTTATTGTGGCTAATAGTTAACCAGCTGATATTTTCGGAGGCAGCGTTATTTAATGCAACCCCCTGTAATGACATTATTTTTCATCACTCTGTATACGAAAATTGCCCGTTACCGTACAGCTGAGAACTACGAAAACTCTCGATTTCCTTACGTCAAAACAAGTAATGATCAGCTGCTTTTTCGGAACCCAAACATTTCATTCCCGTACCCAAACAAACCATTTCCGTACCAAAACAAAATATTGTCGTACCCAAACAAACGAATTCCTTAATTTGACAGTTCAACCAGCTGACTTTATAAACTAAAAAAGACAGTTCAGCCGTATTGTGTTTACTTTTAGAAAAATTACTAAATTATGAAATGTTGGATAAATTTTTATGAGTTTGGTCACTTATTTGCATCGTGATGAAAAATACTGTTCACAACACGTCACAAAAGTACCATTTCGGGGCTTACGCCTCGCAAGTAAAACACTATCTTGCCCCGAAATGGGCTACTTTCGTGACTAGTAGTGAAATATACTATTTCATCACTCTGTATACGAAAATTGCCCGTTACCGTACAGCTGAGATCTCCGAAAACTCTCGATTTCCTTACGTCAAAACAAGTAATGATCAGCTGCTTTTTCGGTACCCAAACATTTCATTCCCGTACCTAAACAAACCATTTCCGTACCAAAACAAAATATTTCCGTACCCAAACAAATGAATTCCTTAATTTGACAGTTCAACCAGCTGACTTTATAAACTAAAATAGACAGTTCAGCCGTATTGTGTTTACTTATAAAAAAATGACTAAATTATGAAATGTTGGATCATTTTTTATAAGTTTGGTCACTTATTTGCATCGTGATGAAAAGTACTGTTCACAACTCGTCACAAAAGTACCATTTCGTTACTAGTAGTGAAATGTACTATTTTGATCTGCCATTGGGGGTAGCTATATAAAGACTGGACTTTCGGACGTAAAGTCCAATTAAAATGTAATAAAATAAAATGTGAACCTCGTTTATATTTTCAGTAAAACGAACTACCTTTATCAGCGGTTGATTAGGCTTGAATCTGACAAAATGAAGGAATCCAACTGTAAATACTCAAAACATCGTTATATTCATTTTTCATTGTAAAAGAATTTAAAATATCGGCCTAAGTCTCAATTTTGATGTGTAAAGTATGCAGTATTTATATTCCTCACACACAAGATGAGAGGCTCTCACCTTGGATGTCATCTCGTCAGATGCTTGTTTCAGGCTAAGTGGCCTTTGACCCACTTTCAACCCCCCTTTACCGCCATACACACCCTCAGATGACCAAACACTTAAACAAAGCGCATTTGCCGTCTTACCAACGCACAGCTTTTGTTTGATTTAGTTAGGTCTACCTTTATTTATAGTGTAGTGATTAATTTCGATATGGTTATGGATTGCTGAAGAAATATAAATCTACACATCATATAGTAATGATTTAAAAAACTGCAGTTTCATTTAAATGTTAAATTTATGATTGAAGTTTTAATTTTATTTACATTATCAGATTGGCAATCAAAATATTCAGGTACTTCATAGCTTAATAAAAAGGATCCAACCATATTTAATAATTTTTATTTCAAATCTATAACACATTTGCTGCTGAGATGTTAGATTTTTTGCCTCACGATAATTGGACGGGGATTGATAATTCCCCAGCAAATAACTTTATGAAAGATTTATTCCCGTTTACTTTTAATTAAGGTATCCAATTTAATCTGCAACAGGTGTTCGCTTCATTTCTTGAATTACTGCTCTATTTAAATTGAGGAAACTCTCACGTTCACAATTTGTTAGATAAATTTACAGACTTACTCGTCCCTGTGCTTGATTTAGTTTATCCTAAACAAAACATATGCAGGGATTTTTCAGTTCTCTTGAGACCTTTTGTAGATTTATTCTTTACAACGAGACAAACATATTTTGCTGTGTAACCATGGTGCATAGTTTTTCGAGTGTCTGTATTCTTCACATATTAATTCATAAATTTTGAACTCCAATAAATTCAAGCTCGTTTAATCAGTTATACTGTTTTTTCATGAGTTTTAAATTATTACGATTTAAAATTGTCACATGGCATCTATTTTTACTGTAAAAAGCTTAATCTACCACAAATTAACTAGATTAAGAGTTTAAAAAATATGCGAAATACAAATCATTTTACAGTAATGAATAGTTGTGTTAGGGTTTAAATACAAATAGCTGAGGAATTTCCAATTTGCATTAGGAACTGCTAACCCTGATAAAAATATTCATTAATGTAAATTAAATTTAGCGTATTCTTTGTAACTTTTAACTCTCGTGTATTGATCTACTTTAATAGTATTTTAGTTAAGAAGCTTTGAAAAGCAAAAATAGCCGCAATTTAGAGTTTTTGCACAGAAAACGTTATAGTCCATAGAAACATAGGTTCTATTATCAAAAGTAGTGTACCGGGTTTGAAGTTGACATCTCAAGTTGTATGAAAGTAAGGGATTAATATGTGAAAAATTCATACATGCCATTATCGGATCTTAAGATCGTACACTGGAGAGCCATTATTAGGGTTATTATGCATTCTTAATGCTGGGAACAAATCCACATAAGGTCTTCAGAGAGTTTGGAAATACGCTTGAAATAAATCCAATTAACGACTAAAAATATTGCTGAGAGTATATTTTAATAACATTCTAAAGGTATCGCAGTCGGTAAAAATCTATTTCAAATATCCATAACAAAAGTTCACATAGGTTCTAGAAGAATTATTTCTTTTTTATCAATAATAATTTCCTTGGGTCTAGAGGAAAAGCAGAGGAGGACTTTTTGTTTATGAGTAGTTTACAAAATACAATTTGTTATTGAGGATATTATTAGTATTTTTACTAGGTTTGGATCTTTAAAAGAATATTTAGGACTACAATGAACAATCCGAACCATCTTAAGAATAGTGCAAAATAATACTATTAGTATAGGGAAGAATTAGCAATAAAACACATATTTATTTTTATGAATATGGTTGTTGATTGATATACAGGCTATGAATTACATTCAAGGAATACAGGCAAATAAAATCAATTACAAAAAAACATTTACACGAAAACAATTATGTCGTTGTAGCAATTTATTCCTTTTCATTACTTCATAAATATACAATACTGGTTACTTATGCCTTATAGTTTATATTCTTTGTTAAATTTTATTTTTAACTAGTACTTGTGCATTTTAATTCAAACGTCTTAATTGTAAACACTGAAACATTAAGGATAATTTTGATGTATTAAAACATGCTTTATTATATCACAGCTCGCTTGATGAATCAATCTTGGTTTTTATTTTATTTTAATGGGCTTTGAGTTAAGGTATATAAAATGAGTACATAATCTATTTTCAGAAAGCATTAGGTCCCATTTACGATTAACTCCCAAACATGTTGTTGAATCGCACTATTAGTTGATGGCTTAAAACAAAGAAAGACAAGCTCAACTCGTTCTGCAGTAAATCCCAATCAAAGAAGCAATAAATATATCTACTTTGTAATATTCTTAACATGAGAAACCCTTATAAATTTCTTTAGTTATCTTTTTAAGTTTAAAATTAAAAGGCACAACAACTTACTCCCTATAACATAACAATAAGTTATTGTTATGTTATATGAAAGTAAATATATTGCACTGCATTATACATGAAGAAATTCTGATAACCATAAATATTTATAGGCACATTAAATTTTATACTTGCTTATACAAGATATTGAATCCTCGCTATTTATTTTACTTGATAATATTACAAAACAGTTTAAAACAAAACCCAGTAATATTAGCGGACAAACTGGTTTTATCGCGTAGTATATGAGTGTATGTATACAAAAATATTTCGATTAAATCTACTTTAGGTTGTCTATCCTTATCACATACCCTGTGGCCTTAACTGGTAAACAAGATGGGTTTGATATACAAGCCATATTGCAGCTAAACTTTACAGCTCGCCATAATTTTATACAGCAAAGTCTTACATCCATGTTTACAAATGATGCTCATGATTTATGACATTACTGACTAGCATAATAAAATATTTACATACATCGTGACAAAGGAGCACGTCACTAACACTACTGAATCAATCATAATGGTATTTTTAGATTAGCTAAAATTTACTTAGTTATAGCTATTAAAAACAAGTAAATTCATACAACATTTGGATAATTTTCAACAATAATATTAATGATAATAATAATAAAAATGATTAAGGCTATTTACAAAAAAAATGCACTATAGATAAAATGTGCATTTTCTCGTAATAAATAAATCATAATTAGCAATGGTTTGTATAAGTACGAAGCTGGTAGATATTGTTTATAGGAATATCATTAAAATATAAACAGTACTAGGTAGCTTTATTATTGTTTCTAGGGGTGTGCGAGTAGTGATTTTTGAAGTCGAGTCGAGTTTTAAAAATACTCGCGAGTTTCGAGTTTTTTTCGAGTCGCGTATTTTGAATAGTAGAAGTAAATATTTATCATAGTTATTATTTAACACATACTGTGTAATATCTTTCAGTTATTAAACTGGAAACTGAACCTATGAGTTCAAACTAAATCTGTTTTCAAATGAAATGAAACGACAATTAAGGGCACACTTGACATAATTTTATATTATTATTATTCAATATTTGATTTAACTTTCAGCCCGAGGAGGTAAAAACCAAGCAACGTCTGCACCTGTTTGCTTAAAAAAAGAGTAGGCCTGTTTGTAACATGTTTTTGTAGGTTTAAAAATTAAAGTTAAATCTGTCTCATTGAACAGAAAAGATCTGAAAAGATCGGGTAAGAAAATATCTCAAATTGTAGGAAGGAAAACAATACTAAACTAAATTTATTGATAGTTATTAACTCAAAAACCACTTCAATTTTAAGTGCAGTAAAATAACAAAAATGTTATGGTGGCTGTTCATGACTGTGTGAAAACGGCCCTAAAATGTGAACGCACGTAACAATTCTGGTTAAACGGCGGGAGTAACTACTCAATTCGAACTTCCGAGAATTTTTCAAAACTTCGAGTCGAGTCGAGTAGTCTAAAGTCGGCTCGGAAAAAGCTCAATAATTGAGTACTCTCACACCCCTAAAATAGTTTCAAAGAAAAATCTAGAGAAATCTTCTCTTTTATGACTTGTGATTTATATTCCATCATTTCAAAAATGAAAATGGGTCTTGGGAACGATATTGTTTGCTAAAATGTACTCATCCACGGATTAATTTCAAATTTTTGGGTTTGAAATTTACTTAAATCCCATAAAACCTGAATATAATGTCTAATGATGTGTATATAATAATCTACGCATACGGATCAATCCAAAATAATACCTGACTTGAAATATTATTGCAAAAGGTATCTCTAAACTTAAAGCTAATGACTAGAAAGATTCGTAGGTATATTACAACAGATAAGCATCGAATAGTCATGTACAAGTGAAGTGCAGGTAGCTTTTCCCCCGTGACGACCGACAGTCGGTCGATCGCTCACAGCTGGTTGATGGTGGTGGTGGTGGTGACCTCGTTCTCCCACTGACTGCGGGCCGGGTAGTACACGCAGGGGCCGGGAGACAGCGTCCTAGTCACCCTCATGCTCCGGTGGAAGTTCTTGTTGGACCGTCCGTTGCGGACGATGGTGGTGCCGGACCGGTGGATCTGGCACAGGTGCGTGCCGCGGACCGAGTAGTTCCTCCCGTCGCCGTTAGAGATCAGGCTGTCGTCGTGAGTGGCGCCGTCGGGCGAGTCCCTGCCGCCCAGCGCGCTGGCGCACGTCAGCATCCCGTGTGAGCAAAACATCTTTAGGAACAACCGTTTGAACTTTTCACCGAAGATGACGTAGATGACGAAGTTGATGGAGGAGTTGAAGGTGACCAGGAGGTTGCTGGTCTTGGTAAGCCGGTCGAGGATGATGCCGTAGAAGGACTCGAGGACGTTGTTGACGAGCGGGAGGATGTTGCAGACGACGAAGACGACGACGACGCACAGCAGCATGGTCGCCAGCCCGATCTCCTTCTTCTGCAGGCGGGAGAGCCGCTGCCGCTCGTGGTTGGCCCGGCGCACCTGCAACATGCCACAGCCAGCTTAAATATAAATAAAATGGCCTTAGAGATTTTTCAGTAAGTGTGTAAAGTCCCTCCCCTTAAGTAACATTTGTATAGAAAAGAACCATTTAGGGAAGAGACAGTCCATAAGTTCCCAGGGATGTTCACAGCCATTCCACTTAGTGATTTGAAATTAAAAATACAAATCATATGATAGGAGCAATAAACAAATCATAGATCAATGCATATATTCGTCTTTTAACTACTTATTTTATTTTGTAAAGCTTACGGGTATTTTAAGTTCACTGCAAAGATAACCATAATTGGCTTTGTTAACAGACATCCAGTTCTAGCTTCAGTTTATACTTAAGCTCTTTGGAGTTGTGTAGCAATGGCAGCTGGTACTAATATGACACTGCCTGCCAGCATTATAGGTGGTGCAGGAGGTTTGGCTTTCCTTTTCTCTCATTGAACGAAGTATAACAAAAATCGGATAAGCATTACTCGGATGGTTTTACAGTCCATTTGTTTAAAGGTGAAATAAATGTACCACGGGTGAGTAAAAAAGAACCATCCGATTCTAAATGACCATATTAAATCGACAGAATCTGTTTACACAAATGAATTGTACATAAAAATACTCACCAAATCTTTAAGATCCTATGGATGTATCACAAATAATTAATGTGTTGCCGATGAAATAAATGAATCCCATATTGCAAGGAGTTGAGCCATCTTCGTCCGAAGGTCTCAGTGGCCTATAGGGTTTTAGCGGCCACTAGCCTATATTGAGCTTCATTTAGGGCTAATAGCACAAATATTGAGCATGAGAAAGGTACGTCTTTTCCAATTTATGTATGGGATGACTTCAATGAAAAACCAATATTCTTAAAACTAATATTCTCAGCTATTAAGCTATACATGTAATTAGTGATGTATTAGTAAAGGATGTTGTGTTTTGATGTAAAATTATTTTGTGTACACCATTGGTTCCGACTGAATACACAATCAGTTGAGCCTTTTTGAAACACCCAAACTCTAAACTGAATTTATTATAATTAATAAGTCCATTCCAAAATATGCCATTTATGTAGACCATCTGTAATTTCATACTCTCGCTTTATGAATGTGAATAAAGTACTCTTATGTTTTTAAATCAAATAACTTTGGAATTTTATTAACAATATTTTATAAAATATTATATCAAAACATGTTGGCACACAATATATTAGTTTACCATAACAAATCGGGATGCAAATCACAGGTGAAAACACTTAATATTTTCACATTTAATTTGAGATTTCTAAACACAACTAAACTACATATGACAAACCCACCCGACTATAATTTAAAGCTCTATAAGTGGTTAGATGTATCATAGTACATGTTACAGTGTCATAGTAACATAAAAACGTAATCACACCTAGTAACTAATTCACCCAAGTCCTAATAACCTTTACTCAGGTAAAGTTATTCATGAGAATTTAGGTAGTATGACCTGTCAACCGGGGCTAATATGAACAAAAAAAGTAAACTTTTGACATTAACTCAAAAATGGTAAATGACAGAAGAAAAGAAAAAATAGTAGTGTATACAGCTCTTTTAGCTGAATCTATTTATTTACTAACAAAAACCATAAATGTAACCATTATTTAAAAAAAATTAAAAACCACTGTTCACATTAGCCCCGCTAAAAGGGGCTAATGTGAACAGCCCATGGGGCTAATGTGAACACTCTTAATAACTCTGTTATTTACAACACTAGGCATATGTGGGGGCTGTTGTGAACAAGCCTAGGGTCTAGTCTACCAGTTGCAATAAGTCTCAATATTTTATCTTAAATAGTTTTTGAGATATGAAGGTATCTTTGGAGAGCCGCGGGTCGCCCTACGGTAACCCTTTTTAAAAAAACCATTTATAAATATTATACAGGGCTAATAATAAGATATAAACAAGAAAAAAATTATCTGTCAACATACCTGAGTATTTATTAAAAATTTCTTCCACATACAAATTGTTTAAAGCACTTAAAAAAACAATAATTTAAGACAATGCAAATTGTTCGTTTAGGCAAATGACAGGTTATTGCACTTTTAGGCCTATTAGGTAAATATAAAAATGTGGGCTAGGCCTATTCAACACCTTAACTGTTGTCTTTGTAAAATTAAAACTGTTTTATCACTGTAAGGCCTTCAAAGAAGTTTATTGAGGAACTTACGCCTCAAAAACTTCGACAATTTTGTCGAAGACATACTTATGTCTATCACTGGTTCCACATACATTAGGGGCTGGAAGTTTGCCCAAAATGTCAGTGGTAGAAACAATAAATATATCATCTTCTTTTTTCAGGAATGATTTTTTTCTCATCACAGGATTTAAATCCCATCACTTCGATCTCCCCGTCAGCCAGTGTTTTTAACACTGTAGCGACATAGCGGAAGGTGGTACTTTGGCGGCTTCCACCTTTGCATTTTACTAAAATGATGTCACCAACCTTTAGATTTTCTGGGCTGTCTAGATCTTGATAATCTAATTCTGAGGGTTGAATTATGTCGTTCAAATCTGCTACTCCTAGACTGTCCTCACTGTCACTGCTCTCAATGCGGAATTTAGGCCTAATTCTTTTGTATTCTTTAACAAATTTTAACCCTTTGCATCTAGGTTTAGTAGGCCTATTTTCTTGTGCTGCTTTCTTCCGCTTTAGGTCAACGTTTTTAGGCCCAGTTCCTTTTGGTTTGTTGTTTTTTGCATAATTTTTAATCTGCTCGGTGGTAATTTTAATCCATTCTTCACTCGTGATTACCTTTGCTCGAGTATCAACTTTTCGACGTTGTTTCTTTGGTGCTTCAGTTCTGTTTATTTTCTGTAGCAGTAAGCTCTCAAAGGATCCTGGGTTTACTGTAGCAGCAATAGGTGTTGAAGGACTACCAGTAGAACGTTCAGGTTCATTTCTAGGACTGTTTGTGATAGACCTATCTTGAGGAGGTCCTATAGGTAAAGTATGCAGTCGTGCTGTGGCAGATGTAGATGGCATGTTCACATCTAGTCCTACAGAAATCTCATTATTTTCGGGCTCTGTTGCTTCTGAAAGTAGGCCTCTAATGCTTAAATCTTCTAACTCTGCATTAGAAAAGAGGTCTAGGCCTAGGCCAATAGGTTCCTGGCCAATAGGCTCTAGGTCTTCTGATGGAGCACAGTTCTTTTCTTTCGTTTCATTGTATCTTTTGAGCTTCTCTGGATCTAGGCGGGCCTCAGGGTACTTTTTCCGGTCAAAAGGTACGATTCCTACAGATCTGAAACCTGAGATCACATTTGCTGACGTCAGACCTGAATGCCAGATACTACAAAGGATATTGACATATTCACTTTTTTGCATCTTCCTTTGGTTGGCTCTGTACCACTCCAAGATTTTCTGGTCCCACATGTATTTGAGGGTTTTGAAACAAGCCGTATCTAGGGGCTGTAAGACATCGGTGGTATGAGCTGGCAGTTTCAAAATGGTTATTTCGTTTTCTCTGGCAAACTTTGCAGTATCCACATCTAGGTGAGTCATGTGACCATCAAAGATCATAAGGATTGGCCGTTCTTTAACTTCTTCGGCAAACTTTTGGATGTATTCGAGAAAAATCACCGATGTCATCCAGCCTTTCTCGCTACAAGCATAAAAGGTGCCTGGTAAATCTCGATCACCTTTCCAGGTTGACCATAAGTTAGCCCCCTGAAATATGATTAAAGGGGATAAAACCTTTCCCGCTGCATTACAGCATGCCAAAACACTGGTATTTTCTCGCCCCGTGCCCTCTTGAACTCTGTGGGCTTTTTGACCTATACCAGACACAAGCTTTATCCTTGAAGGGTCAGAACAAAATGAAGTTTCATCCAGGTTGAAAATGTGTGCTGGTTTATTTTCCAGCTGAAGCGCCTTCATTTGGCTTTCCAAGAGGTCGTAGAACTCATATATTACAAAAGGGTCACTTTAATTTACTTTTCGTGCCTTTTCGAGAGCTTCCATTTTCTTGAGACTCAGTTTTTGGCGTTTACAAAAGTTCTTGTACCAGTCATGTCCAGGTCGACCGTTTTTAAATGGGACAGAGCCGGTAAGAGAATTTTGGTCCACATAATCTTTTACCAAATCAAGCAATTCTTCTTTGCTTAAAGCAAACCCATTTTTTGCCATGGTTCTAAGATGCTCTGCAAGTATTTTCTCCGTTTCCACTCCTAATGCCAACTGATGGCCTGGTAACTTTGGAAGGTTTGGCATAGGCATAGATGTAGGTATAACCTCTGCATTTTCATTTGAAGGTAGGCCTACATGTAGTAAGTGGTTTGCATTTGTACTGATATTAGGGCTGGATGGGCCTAGGCCAACATCTAGTGAGAGGTTTGCATTTGGCCTAGTTTCGGTGTTAGGGCTATGTAAGGCTGAATAAAGCCTGATATTTTCAGTTTTTTTAATATATCTTATCAAATAATTTCTTTGAATATTTAGTTCTTGAGCAACTTTTAGAACAGGTGTACCTTTATTTACCATTTGAAGTGCCTGGTCAAGTTTATTCTGGGGGTATTGCTTCCTTGTTCCTTTACTTTTGTAATTTCGCACCATTTTTTTTGTTTTCACAAATAAATATTTAAGTATGAGAGTCCATAAATTTTGAATTAGAATTATTTAAGTTCACTTAGCACTAATCTAAACACAAGCATCTTCTCTTTACTCAGTAAATGCACAACAATCACAACACATAACTTTTAGGTTAGTATGTTATTGTTTTTTTTGTTTTGTTTTTGGTTAGTCAAGCCAGACTCCAAAAAAAAAGCCACCTGAAAAAAATCTATTAGCCAGTAGAAAGTGAAAGTTAGAACACATCTGTAAAAATATAAAAGTGAGAAACACATTTTTAACCAAATGTACTGTATATATTGTTGTTCATAATAGCCCCATGTCACTATTCACAATAGCCCCCATTCACTGTCCACATTAGCCCCCCAACTTTGAAAGCTTATAACTTTGGCTGTTATTAATATATTTTAACTTTGGGAAAAGAAAAATAATCCCCAATTCTTATTTAACAAAATTCAGGCTTAAGATTATTCCTACAACCAATGTAAAAATTGTTATAACAAAAGTTTTCACTTTGCGCGGAAAAGCTTTTTGGGCGGAAAAAAAGTGTTTTAACAAAGTATTTTTTTAAAGTACCTAAAAGTCAAATTTGAAGTTTTCTCATTATGGACATAAAAAATACAATAAATTTCCTTTCTAATTATATTTTTTTCATGATTAAAAATCCCAGATAAATGACTTTTTAAGTCAGTGTTCATATTAGCCCCAATATTTTGGTGTGTTCATATTATCCCCGGTTGACCCTATATAAATGGATTCCAGTTGTAATAATTTAATAGTCTTTAGGTACTAGTTCCTTTTTGGAAAAAGTAAAACTATTTATCTATAATGTTGTGTCTCTTTCAGTACTGATGGGATTATTTGGTTTGTAAGACACCATAAATCAACGACATTTTTGGGCTCTTCATGAATTGCTCTTAACTCTTAATACAATTGTGTTCATAGCTCATTACTTTTTGCCTAGCGTCAGCACATGCACAAAAATTGAAGGGATTCGGTGCTAATAAAAATCAATTATATAGAGTATGGTTATGACCGGTTTCAGAGCTAAGTAAATAGATTATAAGCTTAAGTAAGTAGATTATAAGCTAAGTAAATAGATTATATATTAGGAAGTTTTATCCGAAACACAATTATTTTAACTCATGGTATCTGTCTATCCATTTTTGTTTGTTAGTTTTACATTATTTAAAGCTGAAAACCAAAATTATAAGTTAAACGCTTAAATTTTATTAGTTGTTATGTTTCCATTACCTGTCTATAAATAGCACCATTGAGAACCGTCAAACAGCTGAACGGCAAGAAGTATATGAAGACCATGTAGAGCCAGTGAATGTACACCGATATATAGACGCTGTTCCTCCTTAGTTCAGAGGGCCCCGTCATATATACAGTGGAGTTGGTTAAACCATCATACCGTTCCACGACACTGACCTCCCAAAATCTCGGGAGGTTGTATAAAGTAGAAAACAAAATGATCAGTATCACATAAAGCTTCGCCCTGCCGTAGGTGCAGAGCGATCTGGCCTGAAGGGGATGGCACACTGCTACAAACCGTTCCAAGGTCACAGTCAAGGTCAGGTACACCGACACAGTCTGCGCTATGAGCGCCACAGGATAAAAGACCAGACACAGGAAAGGGTAGATGAAATATTGGTAGGTGAAAAGTAGGTCTGTCCTAGTGTACTGGTAAATAGCGGGGATTCCGAACAGGAAGATGGAGGTAACTATGAGCACCGTGTCGCACCGGGCGAGCCCGATCAGCAGGTAGTTGATGGAGGACCTCATCTGAGGTCTGGAGAGGATTATCATAGAGATGACGTTCCCTATGATGCCCATGACTCCGATGAGGTTCAGCAAGATCCCGTAGGCGATGAACTCGAAGAGGATATCGTCCGGGTCTTGATCGGTGTCGACGTAGTTGCTGACGTTCGTGTCGTTGGGGGCGTCCATGGTTGTGGCTCACGTAGATTCGCTCTCTAGGTTTCGTTCACGTCCCAGCTGAGGTACATCATCGTGAGGCGAACCGGAAGTCCTGAAGTGGTTGCTGACTTCATATCGGGAATGTGTAAGTAGGTCGAGGGTTCATAGTCTTCTCCAAGTCTTCATTCTGAAACATAGAAGCAAAATATCACTAACCATCCATTTCCTTGTGGGTTGTTAAAAATGAATGGATGCCTCGTAATAAGATAGTATGGAATTTAATCGACGGTTTGGTGGTAGTGTCTTAGCTAGAAAAAGATGTCCATGGTAATCGAAGAAAAAAGTATGGATATGTAAATGACATCAACTCTTTGCATGTTAGTTATTTAAAAAAGACATTTAAAATCATACCGAAATAAACCGATATAATCCCGTAAGCGATGCACTCAATGAAATCCTCATTCGGATCTCAAAACTTATAAAAAAACTCGAGTAATGATAGTAAATGTCAGAATATATTAGAAAAGATGAATTCTCTAACAAAATATAAGTGTTAAAAACACATGAATTTTCGATTAATATTATTGTAAATTTACTTGTAACTGCACGACAGCAACCTGTTACTGTAATCAGATTGCCATATAATATCTATAGCTTTAACTCTCATAACATGTCACTAAAATTTAATTCGTGTTTTGTAAACATAGTTTAACTTAAGTGCATTTATATAAATCTTCATTATATTCAATTCAGTTTAATTTTAAACTTTAAAGGAACACAACTTTTTTGTCGTTAAATTAACACCACCCAATTTTTTTACTTCAGTGTCGTTAATTTTAAAATGTATCTAGTAACTACTATTATTCAAGAACCATGGGTTTAAACAATAATATAATAACATTAATATAGCATATTTCTTCTAATTGTTTGAAAGGAAATTATTAAATTACACTTTTAACTATCAGCGAAGACAGCAGGGTAGTGATATATAGTGGCTAATAGTGGATTTATAGATTTTCTAGATCAGATTATCTTCTCACCCCTGAGGCAGTAAGATTTATGACTTAGTGTTTCTGCAGAAGAAGTAACTGAACCAAATTTAGAATTGCTTGGAGCTTTTATAAGAGATTTATCTATACTACCTATTAAAAATAGGATACATTTTAAAGACTATTTGTTATTTGCAACAGCATGCCCACAGAGCAACATTATACTGCGCATATTTAAGTTTTTACGTAAATTTTCTTCCTAAAACTGTTCTACATGTTTGATGCGTTTCTTTTGCAAATTAAATATCCGTTGTGCTGTAAATAAATACTATATTTTTAATGATAAACAAAACATTCAATGAACATATTGCGGAATGATATGGTAACTGTGCCGGTCTATTGGTGGCATAGCGTAGCCGAATAACATGGGAGGAAGAACTTAATTGCAGTAAACACAAATCTACTCTAGAACCGCGCCTCCCGAGCAGCTTAATATAAGGAAACTACAAAGAAATTTCATTTGATCTTAAATTAAGCATTGTGAAACCATACTTCGCCTATTCTGATTGATACCAAGTACAGATCATTATGAAGATGATTAAATTTTAATGTTCAACGTTTTCATAATTGATTAATTTTATAATTCTCAATTCCACTGACTGTTCACATAAAACTTTCAGAAGACTACTAAAGTATTCAATAAAATCGCATAAGTGTGGTTAAACAGTATGGTATATATTATATTATTTAATTAGTGAAGTTCTCAAAGCAAAATCAAGTATTCAAATCAATCTTGGAACCAAATCTTAACTAGTGTGTATTATTGTGCCGAATTGATTTACTGGACGGCTATTCATCATCCGCTGAGACGTTAAGACATAAGAGAAGTAAGGAAGGTAAGTAATAGACTCCATTGATAAAATACTTCTCCGCTTGTTTTGCCAATTGAATAGCACTGAACTGAAACTGACTTTAATTTGATAAAAAAAAACAGGGTTATTCATTTTATCTGGTAACATGAACTAACTTAGCATTCACCTGGAGATGCGAGAAGCTACGCTGCAAGGCTTGCACTGAAAATGACAAGTATCTAGAGCAGATTCCTGGCGAATGCTCAGATAAGAATACGAGCTCACGACTTGCTCTTATCTCAAGCATAACATTCGCCGCCTTTATCTTAAACAGTAAACCTTAGATAAAATAATATTCGGCGATATTCTAATTTTACGAAGAGTAGAGGCCTAACAGAGCTGCAAAAATTATCAAAAAAAGGTTTACGATAATAACGAAAAATCCATGATAAGTTTACCTGGAAAACGATTAGGTAAATCCGAATTAAACATTTTGTTAAGGCAACATGAAGAAAGAAAATAAATACTGCGTAGTGGAATTGTATAGCTGGAAATGAATTATAATTGAGTTGGACAGGAACGAATATAGGAATTCTGTAAAAACATTTTGAACGTCACAAACGTTATTCCAGCTAATTGACAAAGTATAAGAAAAATGAATAAACATAAAAGAAAACAATAGAAACTTATTGGTTTTTAAGTCAAGTTAAGAGAGAAGTGAAGGGCTCTTATCCCACTGTCAATATGTCAGTTGATATCCTCTAAGTGGCTTCAGTTTGTGTTTTAGTTTTATGGTAAGCGCTCTACTAAAATTTCTTGTCCTTTATTGTAACGAATGTTTCTATAAGAAAGAAGATATTATGTATAATTTTTAGCTTTGAAAATTAAGAGAAGTACACAATATCGCGATAAGGCTAATGCTAGTTTGCATAGAATTTTATTATTGTTCGTTACATCAGAAGGTAAAATGAAACCTGTTACCAATCAAAGGACTCAATCTTTCTTTATAAATAATACAAGTTTATTTGATTTTTTTCTTGGGTTTTACTAGGCCTACTATCAGAGTCATGCATTCATGCTTAATTCAAGCAACATAAATTCATAAGCGATCGGAAGAAAGCAATCACACAATATCGATTATTCATTATCCACTTCATTTATGATAACATTCACTTGGTACGGTGGTTTGTATTGTATAGCGTAATTTTGTAATAAAAAAGTATTTAATGCCATTTTATAACTTTGCTTGCATTCGTTCAAGGACTTTTACAGTCGTTTTACCAAGTACGTATAGAAAGAACTGTTGTATTCGTAGTCATGTGCGATAAAGGCTCATCACGATTAACTAAAGCTTTTAAGGGATTCGGGGATATGTTAAGACAAACATACACCAAGTAGGGCAAACTCGAACGTTGTAGTCAGCTTGATTATCCGACCAGGCCTCAACTAACTGTTCCCTTGGGGGGCCAACCCGGTAAAAGCCTCACCTAACTTCGAGTCATTTAGGGTATACCTACGAATAAATGTTTTAGTTATTAGGATGAACTAGGGTCATGTTATATTTTATTTTAAACACCAGTTTTGGCATTAAGAGAATATAAATTGCATTTTCAATATGTCGTAACACAAAACAATCGCTCATACAAGTACATCACACATTTAAAAGTCCGATTCGTCATTCAATCACTATCCAAGATTTCACCAAAATGTAAATTTGAATTTGTTCTTGAAGAATATCTTTTGAGAACGGAAACAGAAAACATAGGGAAAATAACATAATTATTTAGGCTTATACAGGTAATTTAAATAAAACGTGCCCCTGTCTTACAGACGAAAAGTTTAACAAACCAAATAAGGAATATTTAATACTCTTTAGTGACCACATATACATTTATTTTATATAAACTAGTAGACCCTTTGCTCGAAATGGAGAAATTGTTTTGTATCGATTTATTTATAAAAGTAATCATGGTTGAGTTTTATCCAAGAACTATTTTGTTAAATGAAATGATAAAACTTTGATGTCTCTTCCAGTTATATTAAAATTTTCCACTAGAGCTCTTTATAAACAATGTTTCTGTCATCTCCAGAGAAACACAAATATTCTTTTGTGTTTTCTACAAATATTCTGAGCCTCTGTACGTACTTGGCTGAACTTTCTGCCACTTACAGTTGTCCATGAGATTGATACTGACTAGGAAAGATGAATTCCAAATTTTGTGATAGACTGACCATTAATGTGGGAATCAAATTTAGCCAGAAGATATGGATTTTAGGCACGACGTATCGATCACCTTCGATTTTACCCCTGACATGAGCGGTTTCATTGTTGTGTCACCTCTTTTAGACTGCATAGTCTACCCATTCACATTATTCCGAGCAGTCTCATTGAAATTCTTAGGAAAATGTTTAGAGCCTTTACCGTCCTTCATACATGGTGAATGATGATTTAATATTCTGCATGACACACGAATCATGCGATTCATTACCACGTCTTAAGGCAAAAGGTAATTGGCTATGTCAGAGATGCAAACATTTACAATTTGATCAATTTCATCTGCATTGAATTCTGTCTTTCTGATCTAGCGTCAACACTGTCACAAAGGGCATGTGGCAGACCTCTTTTCTGGAATTCAATTGATTAAATGATTGGTGATTTTATTCCAAAAATGTTTCCTTCACAATTTTTAATATTAGCAGCTTTTATAATTAGTTGTGAAAGACTCTGACGATCGAATCAGGTAACGAGGTAACTCAGGTAAAATGAGGTAACTCTCGGGACCTCAGGTTTTGGACAACCTCTACCCGTTTTGGATTACATTTCGTTGTAATAAACAAAGAGGGTTTACTGAACTTCCGAACAACAGCTATTGCATCTAGACAGTTTTGATTCATGTTACGTGGTGGCCCTATAAATGAGGACGGAGGAGTTATTAGTCTTCCAAGACGTACATTCTCGTTACTGCTTCAGTTACAAAATGTTTTTCTCTGCAGGAAACACATTGTTATGTTGTTTATCCAAGGGTTCGATAGTAAAGGGCTCACTCAGCTTATTCAGACACCCTGTTTATAATCAAGTTGATCGAGCGCCTTAATACGGCTACTAAAATTTTATTTTTAGATAATTCTCACAAACAATTTACATTAACTTTCGCCATTAACTCTAAGCAAATTGAATATTCAATCAAGTTTACCGAGGTTTCTTAGTCATACATATATTATTAGTTGATCTACAAAGTTGTACAACATTGTACAAAGCAAACAAGATTAAAATTAGAACCGAATGTTTACCTCGATAATTCAAATTTAAACAAATTGGAGTACACCAAATTTCTTGGACTATTATTGGATCAGCATTTAACCTCCAAGAAAGGATTGGATCAGCAATCATATTAATCATGTGATAAGTAAAATGTCATCTGGGTTATATGCGTTGCGACAAATGTCAAAGATTTGTAGTATTAAAACTTTAAAAACTATATATTTTGCCTTAATAAATTCAAATATGTCTTATGGCATAGCAATTTATGGCGGTACCAGTAAAAAGAATTTGGACAGGATTCTTCGTCAGCAAAAAAAGCACTAAGGATTATTTTCAAGCTCAAAAATCGACAAACAGTAAAGCTATACTTTTCAAAACTAGGTATTGTGACCATATATAGCTTAAACATATTTGAAACCATACTACATGTAAAAAATCACACTATCAAACCGGTAATCGAAATCTACATAGTTATAATTTAAGAAACAATCGATATGTTGAACAGCACAAATTAGAATTCTATGAGAAAAAAACTTGTTTCACTGGCACTAAGTTTTAATTTGGTTTACCCGAAAATATCTTCCGTGAGAATAATTTTGATGTTTTTAGGAAACTTTTAAAAGAGTATTTGTTGACATTGTCCCTGTATTCATTTGATAATTTTTGGAATGCAAGAAGAAATTAAATGTATTAATCAATACATTAACATAAAAAAATGTATATATAAACAATAAATTTTAAGGAAAATGTATTTAATTAAAATTGTATGTATCTAATTTGGAGATATTTTAGTGTTATTGCGCTGGCTAAGTTCATCTCTTGACACTATTCGATGTATCTTTGTATATATTGTAATGAATAAAGATGATTTGATTTGATTTGATTTGATCTAATTGTTTCAGCCAAAACATATACAAAGTTATCTAAAAATACACATACATTTTTTATACAACACAAATGTTTTTAAACAGATAATGAAGAAATAAATTACATTTTACAAAAATTACTGGATTTTACGATATTTCTGTAATAATTTTTAGAGACCAAATTCTTAATCCTAATCAGAACTAAAAACATTCTCTTAATCTACTCATAAATGAATGTTGCTATGTTTGCTATCATAAAAGTCTGCTATTTTATTTGAAAATCATATTCGCATTTTAAATCTTATGGACAAACTTGGAACTTTAAGAGCGCTTAGGGTTTTTTCCACTAGCCCAACCGTTCTAAATTTTATTTCCTGCAAAACTTCATGCCACGCTCTTTCCAACTACACCTAATATATTGAAATCGGACCAGAATCTTAAGAGGAGTAATGATCACAACAAAACCCTAGCGTATTAAATAAGTATGGAATAGATCTGACCGTTATTTACCAGTAATAAACTCGTTTCAGAGTATTTTTTTAAAGTAAACTTAAATTAAATTTAAACAATTTCTTAAAAAGTGTACTGGAATCACCCTCTAAAAGAGCTTTAGGTTTAAGCTAGGCAAATAAAAACACAGTGAACCATTGAAAATGTAGAGTAATAATAAAATATGATCATCAACCAGTATTTTAAATTAAACAACAAACTACACAAATCATGGCTGTAGTGCCAATTTCAAAAATTGTCTTTAATTTGTGGAATCGGCTTCTTTCACTTCATTAACCTCCTAGGGACCAAAAATATATAAACCGAACTTTTGTGACCGAAAAATATGACATTATGGAATGCAGGGTGAGAGATATTTAATTATAAATAACAGTGTCATATCTTTGAAATATAAGAGTCTTGTTTGTTGTAGGCATAATTATTTCGTCCTCGACCAAAGCCGACCAATAATTGTGCTGGGTCCTGCTTTGCTTGGTGCTATGCTTTTGTAGACGCGGATTTTTGTAACATTACCACCTATTTGTATAGGGCTGGGTATACTTATATACGTAAAATATGATTTCATAGACATTTTTAGTGCTTGTGTATGTTATAAATGTAGAAGTAACGAATGAGAAGTATAGGATTTATGAGCGGGAATAGTTATTAATTAATTAATTAATAATAAATGGAGTTGGAGGATTTAACGTTAACACTGGATAAACACGTATACTTTGTATATGCAATAGGTAAACGTTAACACCTTTGAAATACCTAGCCTCTTTTTATGACAGTTTCAATGTAGTTTTTTATGGGTATTTTATAAGTAAACTAGAAATAGAAAATTTAGCTTTTTTAGAGTTTTAATTTAAACTTCAACCCTTACAAAGAAATAAAACGAGAGTGTCTGCTGACTAATAGGTTAATTTTATTAGTTGACGTTTACGAAAAGAAAGCAATACAAAACCGTCAACTAGTTCATCTAACGTCTTTATTAAAAAGAAAATCCAGGTTAAATCTTTATGCTATTTTAGGAAATAAATTTTACCGCAAGCTCTTCAGTCTATTTATATAATTCCATATGAATCAACAAATACCGTACGCTGGAACTGACGTTATCACGACATCAATCTTAGTTTAATGGCCTTACTAACAACATCACTTATAAAGCGATCACAAATGGATTTGGAAATTAACTCCTCGTTTTCGTCTAAAGCAATGTAATAACAGTAAAATACGAACTTAGTCCAATTTCGGAGGACTAAGCCGGGTTTGTAGGTACACTAACGACGACTCAGGAAACAATGAATAGTGTCTTTACATTTCACCAATTAGCTATATCTGTAGAAGGATTTACCTTCCCGAAGTACGTTAATATTATTTAAATAGATCTTATGAGATCCTTATATTTGATATTTCATTTTCAACATAACATACTGCATGTAGTTCATTCTTAGAATAGTTAAACCAAACATAAGAAAGTTGAGTTTGCAATAGAAACCCAAAAAAGAAATAAATTTTCTTGACTTAACAATCAGTAAAAGTGGTATAAAATATATATTTAAAATATACAGAAAGAAGAATCATACTGATCTTACCATCCCAAAAATCTAAAATAGCACAAAGCAATTTGAAATTACTACATTTCACTCAATGATAAATATAATAATTGATGTTCCGATGAATAAAGAAGATTTCGGAAATGAAATAGAAATAAAAAGAATTCACAATAAGAAATTGATACAGACATAACCTGATAGACAAACTAATAAATTTGAACTCTGATCCTTACATCTCCATAAGACACTTAAGTTTGCTTATTTGGTATCACTAAATCACTTTTTGATTAGTATAATACGTGTTGTTGTATTCACTGAAAGTAAAAGAGGCCGGCTTTCTCCTTTATAAAATAATAAAATAATAAGTAAAAAGTCTTATAAAAATTACACTTATACTGTATTTACATACGATTCGGCAAGTATTCGCAAATGGTGGAGAGTGACGATTGATTGCGATTGGTCATACCAATCATTATCAGGCCCAATGAAAGACTGGCAGATCCATCATGGCGTCCGTCTTTTTATGCTATTGGTTTGAACGAGATAGAGACAAAGTGAACAACGAGCAAGTGAACTCATGCTATTGGGCTTGTGTGAGGCACATGTGGGGGGGGGGGGCAAATGCAAGGTAAAAAGAGGCCGCCACCCTCTTTAAAAAAAATAATAATATTAATAACTTCGGCGGTACGTTCAAGAACCTGTTTCCAACGGAACCTCCGGCAGCCAATAGAATAAAGGGACGGACGCCATGATGGATCTGCAGTCTCTTATTGGTGGTTGGTGTGACCATTCGAAATTGATCGCCATTTTCCACCACTTGTGTGCACTTACCGTATTGTATTTAAATACAGTATAAATGTTGTATATTTTTAAGTGTTATAAGACTTTTTTATTTACATCCAGTACAAAGTATAATGTCCCAAGTTAATGTTTATGAGAAATAAGTAAAATTCTATATATCGCTCATTTCAGAGCATATCTTGTTAAAACTGTGATCATGGCCTCATAAAAATGTGATCTAAAAATGTTATAATAGTCTAAAATGCGAGATATTGACATTTCTGTGGCAGCAGCCCTTCATACTCATTCCCCGTGTTATCCTTATGGGAAATAAAAACATTCCATACCCTTTTTTAACATATCTTGATAAAACTTGTTGTTTGGCTTCTTCTAGTTTAGGTATGCTGAATATTGAATTTAAACTACATAACTTACCTGTTGTAGTAGACCTGCTAACTCATTCTTCAGGTTATGTTTATGGAGATTACAAAAACATGTCATATCTCGATTTTTTTTTGATTGAAATATGATTTTTACGCATTTAAAATTCTCTGAGTGTGCAGGTCTACTGCAATGGGTGGTATTTAAATCCTTTGAGCTAATGAATGTTTCTCGTTAAAGCATATAAAGTATTTCATAGTAATTCCGTGAAGGGTGAGTTATCATAAAATATGTTTGATGAATAAATTCGTAGCCATACATTTCTTTATTAAAACATTATTTACAAACACAATAAACTCAACACAGCTTGCTTCAGGCTCATGTTATTTATAAGCAAAAGAAAGTCTTTGATAAACGTACGACTTTTATAAAAGTAACGACTTTTGGTCCAACGTCGAAACGGTTAAATTATGTTAACGAATTTATTAAACTACGAACGTTATTTTACAGTAAACAATAAATACCGCTGTAGCAGCGGGACTACACACTTGGTAATTTTAAAATGCCCAAACAAATCATTAGACTGAGCTTTGAATCATGTAAAATTAACTTCAATATCAAAATCAGTATAAAACAATATTCTCTTTAAGAATAACATTGGAAGTGAGTTTGCAGATTTGCTGTCATGGTAATGTAGAATCGAGAGGCTTTTCGGAAATAAACCAGTAAATTTTAATTACATGTGGCAAGTTTTATGGCGGTACTAAGTTTTATTTAGATACGCACCGGAAACATGCGAGATGTACAAATTCTACTTATTTCCAATGACGTTAATATTGGTCAGATAGAGCGTAGGTTTGCAGTCCCTGAAATGAATGAGAGAGGGGGTTCAGATCATTATCGAGTAAATTTCAACCCTATGAATTTACAAAGTTTTGTTCGGATATGTTAAGAAATAAGCGAGGTACGTAATAAGTGAGACTTACGTTAATAGCTTCTTCTCTATTGGAGAAATTCGCTTGAATTTACATTTTTACAATCGTCCTCATAGTAAACACCAGTGAAAATAAAATGGTAATTAATTGTAGTGTAATTATTTCCATGTATTCAATCCAAAGGCAATGAAATAATATTTCTCTCAGAGCAAGATTTATCGAGAATCATTTCTTTGAAGAAATTCTTTGTATGTCTGTATTTAACTATTGGGCCATACAGGCCGTTAGATAGTCTTACCGTTACTATTATTTTGTTAGTTCGATTATTATAGAAGAGTCACAAAGTATATGTAGGAATGTATATATTTAGCGTAAACCATTTTTTTAACTAAGCATAATCTTAAAACTTAAAATTAAATTATTTTTCTTTAGGAAAACGTTAGGTACTGAATTTTCTATATAAGAATGTTTGTTCGAAAAACTTTGTTCTTCCTTACATACAAGAAAATATAATTCAATGGAAACAGTTCCTCGTGGAAAACGAGTTGCTCCTTTGGGATTTTGCCAGAACATCCTCAGCAAACACTTTCCATTATTTATTGTATACATTTGTGTATCAAATGTTGTTGTTTTATGTAAACTTTTGAAATTAAGATACTAATTACAATTTGTTAGACTTATGTTTTTAGTAGATTTTTCTTGGTTTGAACTTGAATAACAAAAGTAAACTAAAACTTTATATTGCGGTTTGATAGTACTTCGCCATTTACTTTTGGAAGGTTTTGTATCCAAGCCAGGGCATAAAAATTCAATTTAGTATGTCACATTTTAAAGATATGTTAAAATGGTAATAATTTGTTATAAATAATAATTAATTACCATTTCAAATTATTTATAATTATTAAAGTTTTACTTTTTTCATGGGGTAAATTAAACTTATAATACTGTCCACAAAATACAAACATAAACTTAATGAATATTTTAATTTTAAGAAACCCTTTATAAATATTCATCCTTTTAGGTAGAACACTTGCGTTTTGTCAAAGCATAAATAATCACATCACGTGTAGAGCTCATTAGTGAGCTCATATTACAAAACTAATCATCAATTTGAATGGTTTTGAATTTTATGGGCGATTACTTATCTCCTTTTCGAAGTTCTATACGAAAATTGTGTAAACAGTAGTTTTTAACTAGACCCACTTTTATTATAACGAAAATAAATTTCGTTATGTTTGTATGATTTAAACATAAATTTATTTTGTAATAAATAATAGTAAAAGGTTTTAGCTATTAATATAATAAATATAGACTTTTTTAGTGAAGAACAATACAAAACACTATGATTAATACAAAATTATTTTAGGAAACCAGGTAAAATTAATTCCTGATTATCTTATTTAACATACTTTTAGCAGAAAACAAATACCTCACTTATTTCTAAACTTGAAATATGCAAATTGAAACGAGTAGTACAAATCAGTCGGGAAATTTTAGAATCCGTTTCCACCGTTAAAATCGAAGTTAAAAATATTTTTGGATTTGATGTAAACAATCGATTTCCTTCTAAAACATATGTTATAATGTACAACTTATTTGAAATAAACAATATTGGTTAATTTTCCGTTTAGTAAAATGTCGGTTTCAATTAGTTTTTTTTACAATAATTAGAGAACATGTCTAACCTTGAGTCAGTCACTCAGTCATGGATTATAACATTTTATTTTTTAACTAATTCAGTTTCATGTGATATTACGATGATTCTATGAGTGAACCATGATAGAAGTGATACGTGGATGTTGATAAATAGGTAAATGGTTCGAAAATTCCAATATGTCGTCGAGAAACATTGATGTTAATTTATATGATGTTATGCCATATGTCTATTCAATTGCAGGTAAATCGCGAACCTAGCATTTTGTCAGCAACATGCATTACCTGGTTCAGTAATTCCTGTTTTTAATTTTTTCTCCGATATAATAGACGGAAGGACGTGCTCGACTCGTACCGAAATGTATGCCTCAGCAGTGCCGAAGTGTCGTGCAAAGTGTATTTTTTCAATGTTCAGGAGGTGCAGCTAAAGTTTATGTACTTACACCGTAATTGCAACCATATTTGTAATCTTTATGTTTTATTTAGATCTATCTGTTAGATTTAATGTTTTTATTTACTAAACTATCATACAGAAAAACATCTATGCCATAAATTATTGTTTCGACGGTAATATCGATATGTTGTTTTGGTTAATATAATCGCGATTGTAAATTTCGAAAAATATCGATTTTTAACTTCGATTTTAACGGTGGAGACAAATTCTAAAGTTTCACCAATCAGTCTAACACACCAAATCAAATCTAAAATATTCGTAAGATTAGTCTGAACGTCTTTTTAACTTAACTTACTTTACTGCATTAAGAAAGGCAGAATGCAAAACATGATACAAAGTTTCAACCTAATGATATTACGGTTATATAAAAAATAAATAATTATTCATGATTTATTTTTATTGTTAACATTAATCTTTTAATATCGGGGTCCAAACAGACGCATATGAAACAGTTTAAGACCGAATATCTAAACAATATTTGTTTATCATGTTGAAACGTATAACAGCAGTTCGAGAGTATAGGAAGTAATCGTACTTCAAAATTGTAATTACCAGGTTAAATGGAATGGGGTAAAATACTTTCTGTTTACCTAACTAATTATCAAAGCAGGGTGATACTCGAAAAGTCACGTATAACACCAGGATATAACGCACCGGCTTACATATAGAGAATGCGAACAAAAGCAGTGATGCAGGGAGAGTTAATTATGTTCAGAGATATTTACAAGCCACTTGACAGCTTTACTCTCGAGAGATATGTACGGTAGTAAATTTTTAGTGTAGGAATTCTGAGCGCTACAACGCGTTGACTGACAATACCGTGTATTAGAGTTCGTATGTTATAACCACGACCAAGTTTTGTGTCCAAATTGGTGAGATTGGTGGATACAGTATTTACGTTTTCCTTAAAAATAAAACTCGGACATTTTGTCCACCGTGAATCATTGTGGTTGATAGTATTTTAATTTATGAATGATCATAATTTGCTTATCATTAATATTGTAGTTTATCTGTAAACGGTGGAAAAAGTCAATTTCATATTTTCATTTTATTATTTCATAATTTTATTTTCATTTTACAGTTTACAGCCAGCTTTGCCTAGTATCAATAACCCTTTTACATTTTGAATAGTTTACTAATATGTGTATAAAGTAAGTGAATAGTTCTGTATTTTGGGAAATTAATAATTTTGTGTACTAATTTTTTGTAAACCACGCCGATATAAAAATAAAAAATCTTAAATTTGTTGCTTTCATTAAGCTCATTATCTGAAATCAAACAACATTCATGAATGTTATATATAATTCAATATTATATTTCGCAAATCGGGCCGAAAATAAGGTTTTGCAGGCTCGGGATCTTGTTTCCAATTCGAGACGAAGTCGAGAATTTGAGACGATTGAGAGCTCCAAAAACCCTTTCGGCCGAGGTGCGAACGCTATTTTTAACCACACAACACAATGAAATATACCCTATATAACATTAAAAATATGATTATTTGTTTGGAGTTCTTGTAAACAAAACTTTGAGGTTATGAGCGTTGATAAAAGTTCTTTGTCATGGTTTAAGAAAACACAGCTATGAAAATCACATAATAGCAAGAATCCTGTCTTTGGAACCTATTGAATATCTGTCTTATAATAATATAATGTTCTCACGTTGTTTCAAGCAAATAAAGGAGCTTTCCGGCCACCCTAGGGCCGGAAAGCTCTTTTCTGCGAGTTTTCGGCCCTCCGGCAGAAAAGAGCTGGTTTCGGCCACCAAATGACGTTTGAAAAGCAGGTGTTAACGTCGTAGTATGGTGAAAACCTACTAAGACCTTATCGTAGTAGGTCGTAGTACGATACTACCATGATAGGTACAACGACCCATTATTTAAGTTTGTTTTAATTACAATCATAATCGAGCTTCATTTCTTGAAAATGCTAAAACCAGTTAGTTATTTGTTTGCTTTGTTTATGATTGGAAATATACGTTCCCATATATTACATGACGTACAATCTCTTTTATGATCCAACATTAACCAACGTTATGGCAGCCATTTAGGGCCAATTAGCAGTAGTAATGTTGGATTGAAGAGGCCATAACCCTGGTCCCTTTCGGTGCCGATTTACATTTGCTCTAGACTGAGATATTTTTATCATCATACATTCTGTAAAATAACCAGGCATATGGTTTTTTTTACACAGAAACAAAAAAATTCATTTCTGAAGTCAATTTACTATTCTATGTTTTCTTAACAAGGCAGAGTTTTATTTAATTTTTTGATAATATGCAGTCTCACAGTTATTTGATCTGCTTCTGTGATTGTTAAAATAATAGCAATGTGCAGGGCCCCGCTGATTCCCATCGATATTAATAATTATTTATACGAATAATTTTAAAGGGATGATTCAAATTACATTGCTTTATTTATATAACTTTACCCATTTTAACCCATGGCTAGATTTTACCCATGGCTCCGCCTACGTTCAAAAGTGACAGAAAGATGATTTCATAGTAAGATTCTATTTACATTGGTTATATGTACGTGTAAAATATTCCTATTTTTTTGTAAAGAAATCATTTAGGTTTCCTAAAATCAAGCAGTAGGTAATTACCCTAACAAATGGATACGTTGTTTCAGCTGACTTACATAATATGTCAAACAAACAAAGTCACAAACTAACACACTTAAATTATTAGTGGGAAGTAGGATGAAACAGCACATTTTCATCATACTGTCCGGAAAACAGCCTTTTTTTAGTTCTCTAAATCGTACGCAAAATGATCGTTTTTGGACCACTTCGAATAGGAGTGCTGAAAAAGCATACGTTAAATTTTTCCATACTCTAATGTCAAAATTTGTTTATGTTGCGTTTGAAAGGTTGAACGATTTCTTAACTTGTGTTTGTAAACAACTAACAGATGTGTAAATGACGATGACTATTTTGGATAACCTCAAAATTATGTAGTTTAAGTTTTTAACGATTAAATGGTTCTTTATACATAATGATGAAAATAGTTGTTCATCACACGGAGCAAAAGTGTCAGAAACTAAAAGAACCACTTTCGCTCCTAGTAATGAAAACTGCTATTCTTAAACATCTCCTTTATTATAATAAAGGTGATCTTAAATTAAGAAATGTTTGTATATTTAAAAAACCCGATCGATGGAGCATAAAAAAATTAAAACCATTTAAATCAAACAAATCTACATAACCCTTAAGTATTCGAGGTCTCAGATTATTCTCAGGTTACATCTGTGATGATATAATAAAGACCGTTCTCGAATGTTTATACTACTCTGGAAAATTCCGAAGTGGTGAAATATTTTATTTTAAGGTATATTTAGTTAATATTTATATTTTAAGACGAATAAATGTGGCCAGGCTGGCTGGCCTCCCGTTCGTTTGTCCGACGTAGTGTTGTGTGAAGGTTGTCATGTTCTGCCAGCTGTATCCCGAGCCAACATTTATTCATCCTCTTGTCCATTTGCGCCATCACTTATTTTTTAGTGAAACTTGGATGGATATTATGAAGCGGCACAAAGAAACTATACTACATGAAAGGAAATTGTCAAACAGCTCGTACACTTGAATAACGATGTCTTAAATGAGACAGAATCATGTGAATTTTAATCACTGACTACTAGTTAATCAATACCAACTATATGAGTTTCATAATTGAAGCTATAAAAAGTGAAAATAACTGCAGATGGGCATCTGTACTCTCAGTTTCTAGTTCAAAGTTTACACTCTGTGTCAAGCAATCAAATAATCTGAACGCATTTTACCTGATATTACCTTTTTTACAACAAGTGCATTTCCCTTGAATCATAGGTTGCACCTTATTAAAAAAATGCTAACCGCAAACAGCTCACATGCTTCGGAAAACGAGGTAAGTGAACAAATTGATTAAAATACTTGCATTCAGCTAAACCTATGTTTAGGGGTGTAATGAGTATAAAATAACGTATCAAGTGGAATAATGCGAATTTCTTATTTTATTCTTATTATTATTATAAACAAAGTTTACATTGGAGTAAAGGTTACGTTTGGATGTTGCAAACGCGCGAATAATCCAGTTTTTTCCCTAGTGAAGAAAATTGGCAAAATATTTCAAAACAATGACATTTATAAATAATCAAAATGGTTGGATTTAAGCCAGCTAGGGTTCATCTTATTTCTCAGTGTGATAAGACTAGTCCTTACACTTCTTTAACAACTAATTTACTCATTCCACTTATCTACAATCAAACAAACAAGAACGATTAGCGCAGGCACTTTCTTCATATGTTCTATCAAAACTGTGAGGTTTCGTAACATAATTTACAATCTCAAATAAACTAACATCTGTTCAAATTGACTATAACAAAAGAAACTAAAAAACTTGAGAGTTGTGTAAGCTTTCAATAAAACGCACATTTATAAATATAATCTGTCAAAATGTATATCCATAGCCGGGATTTCCTTTAACTGTCAACTTTAAAGTTCCCAAAGTTTAATTAAGGTGAAATACAACGCGTTTACTGGCAGATGACACGATTAAGAAATATATTTGAGTTGAGTTTTGGATAGTCTCCAAAACCACTAGGCTAATAGAATATATTTCACTCCGCTCGCGGCGAAACGTCACGTAGTTCTCTTCTCTGTTGTTTTGAGGTTTGAGATCATTTTGTGAATATCCTTTTACTATAAATAATTACTCTTTTTAATTGGTTATATTTTATTCCTTATTCTTAAGAATAATTTAATTTGAATAGGATTACTAACTCTATCTTCCACATATAAAGGCGAAATTGAACCTGAGGATTGATTTGATTCTTGAAAATTGTTTGCATTTTCCTAAAAATTCAACCATCCAAATCTAATGCAAAATATGTAATGTAGATTTAGAATATATGTTGAACGTTAATTTACCACTTGAGTTTTTATTTTACGATTTTTATTTTGATGATTTTGCCATATGATTGTGAATGTTGAGTTCCGGTCAGCTGGAAGCAAACGAGGCCTATTTCCATTTATTTATAAAGCCCAAACTTCCCGTAACTTTTGAGAAAACCACAAGTCCGACACCCACCAACGCCATACTTGAATGGAAGGTCTTAGCGAGAAAATTACAGGAAAAATATTAATTTTTTTGATAAAATTAGTAATAAAAAGAGTCTAAGGGCACAACTTTAAAAAAAGGGCTGAACGATTGTTTAATTTGTTTTGATTTACTTTTTATTTGATTATTACTTTTTTCCAGCGAAGTGGGTCACCATTAGCTAGTTTGCTATAATGGCCTACTGTATATACAAAAAAATATTAGTGTAAAATCAACAGACACTAAATTCATCATCTACCAGACCTGATGCATTAATATAGCATTGGAAAGTATACATTTATTAATACTTGAATTAAGTTTAAGTTTACGCTGAACAGTATTTGAGAAGGTTGCTCTTAGATGCTATTTTGTTTTTTTAGACACTGTACCTTTTACACAAAAGTTAAAAAGTACAGTGGCTCGCTGGTAGAAAACATGAAAAGCAGAGTGTCAGCAGCACTTTTCATTACAGATGTTATTGCTGTTGGCGTAATCACAGCATCCCATAGCCAAAGGTGAGTGTGGCAGCACTGTTTATGTGTGCCTCACCTGGCTAAGTGACAAAAGCTCTGTGGGAAACGAAAGCTAGCAAATAGTATAAATGTTACAAGAAACACATCTTCGTGCCATTAATTTGTATGTTAAATTATTATTTTTTTCAGTAAAGTAAAAATAAAAATAATTTTATGACTGGTGCTAAAGGCCTTTTAAAATTCCTATACAAACTCGTTTTTCCCAAATTTACTACACTTAAAAGGACAAAGAAGAATAATTAGAGTCGTCCCACGATTCCAAAATAATTGGGATTGAATCCTGTTCGATTAAGCGGAAAAGTGGGATTAAACGCCATTTAGTCAGAGGATATAAAAGTGTGATTGTCATAAAAATATTAAACAAAGGACAACATTCATCATTTGCGGCCAGTATATACCGAAATGCGGTCGTTAAATAAGACAAGTACTAAAAAATTAGATCGTCATTTCAGGCTGATCAGAAAAATTAGCCTACGGATCGTTATTTCTAATCTACTAATTTCTAATCTAGCTTAATCTAATCTTCACTTACGGTCGCGACTTTGGAATATGGTCGCTAGTATTACACCCGATATATTCTGCACTAGTCATTTAAAGGTGCGAGTGCACAGTATAATCGCCAGTTGTACTTGATATAAGCTTTTCTGATTTTGACTCCAAGTGAAAATAGCAAATCGGTCACCACGATATTATTTCTGGGGAGGGGGGGTTCCGATTGGGCCGTATGTTCTTGTCACGACGTTCCACACTATCCCCTAACCGTTTACCGATATGTACATCGTTGTTAATATACATTACGAATTCATCCAATTCTTAAAAAGAAACGATGCACTAAGTTTTGTCTTGATTTTCCTTTCAAGAAACAATTTTTATTGAATTGACTTAACGTTTGTCTTAGGGTAATTTCCACTATCTGATATCTATTGTGTATCCAACATTTTTGTTATGAAATGATAGATAATCTCTCAATATTTTTTTAATTTCCCTACCAAGTCCTCGTGGAAAAAATGTTACCTACTGTAGTTTTTGAAATGGTGTTCTAATTTTTAAATTATAAATGATAATAATTCAAATCGGAACTGAACTTCATCGCAGCTCAACTGTCAACCCAGATGTTCTGTGTTTCATTCTTACGTTTACGTCCAGGGGATGACGGTTAAAAAAGTAAAAGCTAAACTTAGAAATTTATTGGACCGAACTGATTGACATGAAATTTCGCCAAAATGTTTGGTCGAGAAGTCGTGGACTGTTAATGACTAAATGTGGGAACAAATCCATACATGATATGTATTTATTCATCTAGGATAGCATAGAAAATCCCAAAAGATATTTCCTTTTTAATTTTCCCAATAAAAGAGAAAACATCTATTTATTTTCCTTAAATCTAAAAATTATAACTTTTTTCTCAGGGCAACTGGTTGTTCTTTTCTTCTAAAGTTGCTTATTATATCACTTGGCTCTCATTTGAGCTCGGGTAGTTTAGATTTAGAAATTTAGGGTGTTTATCTCCATTCAACATAAAGTTAATTACAAAAATATATTTTTAAGATCTACATGTCAAAGTATTATCATGTGATATAAGTTTTGGTATGTAAACACTGTATACGGATTGCAAGCTTTCATTTATGCTTTTGATTAAAATTTATGTTTATAGCCCTCTGAACTGCAAATTTCAATGAAACGAAGGTTAAAATTACCTTAAAACGGTCTGCAATTGAAATCCTCTTCAGGTCTATTCACGCTTACATGTTTCGGTGGAGTACCATTTTCAAAGCACAGTACTTAACGAAGATCTTGAAAAAACACTGTTCCTGCAGCTGTCATAAAGTTAAAATAATATATTACACAAACAAACATTACGTAAGACAAATAAAACGAATTCGGAAAGGCCTATCATACGAAAGGAGCAGGTTATCGCGGCTACGCAGCGCGGCGCAGGTTGCAGACTGAAGGCCGTCCTGTTTGCGAGCTAAACAGGTTCACTGCCACTGCTGATGTTATGAATGAGCGTCGATTTTTTGGTACTATTCAAAATGGAATTAAATATAAGGTGGGACTTGATCTAGAGTTTTTATTTCAAAGTAGTTTTTGTTAGGTTTTTCATCCTGCATTTGGGCCCTGTAAATCCCGTGTTCCTCGAGTGTGTTGAGCCCTCCTTGGCACTATCAATATTTTCCACGGTCGACTAGGTGTTGCGGAAGCGAGGATTTTTCTTTCTCTAAACGAAGGAAGTTCTTTTTACCTCGTTCTAAAGGTCTGCCCTGTTTGACCTGTATATGTACTGGGGCAGTTGGCACACGTTATTTTGTACATACCGCACTTGTCGAACTTGTCACTATTATTTGGTTTAGTATTCAATTTGTTTGCAGAACGATGGATTGGTTGTTCTGAACGCTAGTTTGACGCAATACAGGGTCCCCGAAACAATATTAGCCCCAAACAATCCATACTTTTTTTTAGTAACTGATATGAGACTGTCATTGGGCCTGATGATGATTGGTGTGACCAATCGAAAATCGATCGCCATTTGCCACAATTTGTGTATACTTACCACCTTGTATGTAAATGCAGTATAAGTGTAAATATATTTTTAAATGTTGTAAGGCGTTCTTTATTTACAGCCACAATTTAAAATACTATACTATTATTTTAGGAATTTGCTTCCTTAAAAAACCTGTGTCTCGAGTTCTAATTAAATTGTGTTATATGTATGGTATGTTATTATAAGGTTGAAGCTGAAAGTTGAAGCTGGTACATCACTCAAGTAGTTCAGTCATGTAAAATTTTGTAAAACTCATACAAAGAATCCCCTTCACCCCCCCCCCCCCCCTCCATAGTAAAGAATACGTGGAACAGTAGAATAGTGGTTGGAAGGGTGAAGGACAGGAAACTAGGCACAGTACCCATGGAAACATCAAAGCTTTGTTCGTCTTTGTCAAGCAGAAAATCCACAAAATATGCTCTTTTGTTTCGGGACCCTAATTGGGAGTGTCTCATTATTCCACCTTCATTTCCCTGTTATAACCTTTTTACAACAAAACATATGAATGTTTTGTTTTAAGAAAACACTTCTTCTAAGTCGAGTGGATTAAATGTAAAAAAAAGAATAATTATGGCATACGATTTACCCTAAACAATGTAGCAAAACAAAGCAACACGGGACGCATTAGTGAGGACTTGACAGTAACATACACTTGCATTATTAATGAGCACAGTCAAAGTGTCACTCGCGGGAAAGGGGTATGAATTACACATAAGGTCTTAAATCATAAGTCCAATGTTAATTTGGGCCATAATGGCTGGCTGTAAAATGAACATTTCCCTTATAAGCGGTATTTTTATCCTTTTTTACTTAGCATAATATTTATAGCTATAACTTTATGATAGCTACAATAAAAAATTATCACTTTTTTGTGCATCAGTAAAAGGTAAACACCAAGCGATTAAAATTTAATTATTGTAAAACGTCGATTAGGCATTAGTTTACGATAGACTTCATTAACGTAAGTCACCTAAAATATTGAGTAACTCTAGTTTTCCCCTATTCATATTCTTACGGAGACGACAAACATATCTTTTGTTTTCTTGATCCGAGGCTTTCTAAAACAAGCTAAAGAGGTTGAAGGAATTCGGTTTTATCAATTTCGTTATCTCTATTTCTTCTTCTCAAGAGGGAGCCCTAGCTACCACGATAAATATGGCGTTGGCGTTCCTGCCTGCTTCGTCCATGTGGCCGATCAGTTTTGAAAGTCGGTACAGCCGGTCAACCGGTCGTTTAAAATAGAAAAAAATTAAAGCCTAACATTTTACGACTTTTCAACAATAATAATAAAATATAAGAATACTCAACAAAAAATTGTGTTATTTAACATTTACCTACTAAACAAGGAATAAAAATCTACAATAATTACTGCATGGTGTCAATATACGATTTTAAAAATTGTATTAACAGGCAAACAAATTGGATACGATAAATTGCATTTTTATTGCATACTCAATAATAAAAATAATTTAAGGTTACTTGAGTAGCCATTTTCCTGTGTATTGTGGCTTTCAAGCTTTGTATTGAAGACTTAGAGGCTATGGTTTCTCCATACTGTAAAATATTATGATTTATTAATTTATTTATCTCTTAAAGCTTGAACAAACTATGTTGGAGGGATTTCAATGTATTCAACCGGTGTTTTCAGCCCATGACCGTTAATGCTGGCCTAAAATAAATTGATATTACCAACCAAAATGCATTAACGCTTATTTCCATTGTACCTTACACAAAACAATATTTAAAAATTTTTTTTGAAGCCTTAAAGAGGAATAATTTGAACTGGAGATTAGCAATAAATTATCACACGTAAGTAAGTTTAGATAATAAATCATGTTATTTTATTATAACCTTTTTGAGTGGTTTGTTTTTACATTATTTGGAATATTTTTGTATATCCATGCCAGAGGCATTTTTTAACGTTTTTATCGGGAATGTTCCTCGGGCATTGCTACTATTCATTTTCCTAGGTAGTATAATTTATTACTAGCCTAACGGCAAGTGACAGCGGGACTCATTTATGGCAATGCAGTATATACTCTCATATCCTAACATGTGGGAACCATAACTGATTAGTAAAAAACACACTGATCACTTAGTAAAAACTAATCTGTGATGGCAAATGTCCGCAAAAATCCAAATCAAAATATAAAATCACCATCACCAACAATGAATTTCAAACAAAGAAATGTGGTAACCCTTGAGTTTAATAAGTTCGGAGTTTTGGCTCTTTTGAAACGTTTTCAAAAGGATTCAAAATAAATTTAAAAAAGTTCGACCATGCTGCTGTTCAAAGATTATATGTACGAGTATATATATTTTAGAGAGAGAACTGATAGGTGATTAGTGGTGTCTTATAAACGTAATCCTTCAGTGGTTGAAGTGTGTACATCACCGTTGCGAGATGTAAGATAAAAAGTGTATTAGAATTACCAAAGACTCTGTGAGATACTTCTAAATACCATTTGCATTTTGTTGAAACTTATAAAGGTTACAAAACTTGGTACTATCTGACTACATATTTTGTTGCCTATTGATCCGTTAGCAACATTTTGTTTTGTGATTCTCTATCGGCAGATCTACGTATTTGAAGTAATTTCAAGTAACAAAATTTTTTATGGGCCGGTTTGTACATCAGGAAATATTTAATAGACCTAAAAGACGAAAATCCAGTTCTCAGAGATGTATATATCTTAAGTCTTTGGTTTCTCAGAAAATGAAATTTAATAAGTACTTGATTTTATACTACGATGGTAAGGTCTCTAATCAATTATCCAAGACCAATAAAACTTTGTTGGGAAAGAGGAGTGAATTAACGACCGTGGATTAAAGACTACGGCTGTTCATCTAAAAATTATTTATTTTCGAACTTTTTCATAATATTACGGAACAATGTAACAAGTATTTAATTATAACAAACACTCAGTAAAAAAATTTCATAAAATCAACAAAAAAGTAATCCTAATATTAATTGTGGAACAAATTTATTGAATACTTTTATTTAACAGATTGAAATTAAGTTGATATATCAATGATAAAAAACAATGTACACAATGTATAGACATTAGAAACAATGCGGTTTTAAAGACTTATCAACTTTTATTGGACATATACTTAAAAAAAAGATTTTTACTAAACTTTAAAACAAACGCTGCGTTCAGTTTTTATGAAGATATAATGCATAAAAATATCTCCAATATCATTTTGGCTGTATCTACATTTTCAAGTATGTTGTTGGTTAGGGGTTCAGGCCATCATTATTTCAGCATCGGTTGGTTAGTTATGACTGCAGCCTAGTTGTCTTATCGGCACATCCATCGCTCCACTTAGGGTACTTGACCTGACTCTCTGCAGCCATTAAATCACATTCCCACGAAGTAAATGACGTAAAGTATAACTAAGCGAAAATCCTCTTTGGTTTAAACGCTTAATATATCGATTGAAGGATTCGCTGTTTTGTTGTTTAGTGTGATTACAATTTTCTGAAATAATACTCGATACAGCTTTGCTAAAGCCAATTTTCAATCAAAATATTCCTTTTTATAAATGTAAAGATGGAAGAAAACCTGCGTCTGCTCAAGCTAAGACCAGTTTTTATATTTTATCTATTTAAAACAGCAACGATGACTAAATCATATTTTGACAGGTATGCAACCGCTTATTCAGTTTTAATAACACTTTTAACTAGCATGAAGTTTAATTTAGCCTTAACTACAATACTAATTAAAATTAGAAGATAACATAGCTAATTAATATATTATTTGTAATAAAGTCTTTACAAAATTAATAAAAATGTATGAAATTAGACTTTGTTTAATTAATTGGTGCGTGTGAAGTAAATAGAGAAAAAAAACTGTACACTAAAAGAAAAGAACATTTTGTAGTGAAAACATTAATTTTGGTTAAATTATATTCATTTCAACCTACACACTGGGTGAAGCAGTTACAACAAAACTGTTTGATTGAATTTTTTGTCATCATGGATATGAGTCCTAAGGGACCTTTGGAGCGCCACAGATAACATATATTTCTTTTTTATCAGTATTGTTTTGAAAAACCACTGTGTTACCAATTAATTATTCTATAACAATTGTAAATGACCATTCATATTGGGATTAAATTACTAAATATGAATTAGACACAATCAGTTCAATATAGCCTATTAAAAACTGAAAAAGAATCTAATATTTTTAACATAACGCATTCAAATGAATAATATGATTGAAACATCCAACCGAAAAAACCGGACGATACAGTTTATTTTTAAAAGTAATATATTAAAACAGAAAAAAATTATCAACTTGTCAGAGAAAGAAATTTAATATTGAATGCTTTTAGAATTATTCTTTGGGAAATAAAATAAAATATTCAGTGAAGCACTGCGCAGTTAACTTTTCTTTGAAGTTAAATAAGTTTTTTATAAATGATATAAAAAGCTATGGAAGCTTGAAAACCTTTATAAAGACATTCTATTGTGCATCGAAATGAACTGGCCCGTGTTGTGAAACTGGCGCAAACGAAAGATAGTTAGTAAATGAACCATACAGTTAATAAGTGAAACAGTGCATATGTAAATCATTCAATTAACTTTTATGCTTAGCTATAACTTCATTATTAGGTATAAAAAAGCTATAACAAATTGCTTGTATAAAACATTTACTTTTTATACAATGTTGAACTAACTCAAAAATAAAGTAAGACCGCTTACCCCATGTTCTTTCAACATACAAATAATATAACCCATCGTCTTACAATTTAACAGTCAGGACACCTAACAAGGACCTTTGAAATCCACCTCTAATAAGGAAGAGAACTTATAAATAAAGATGCAAAACTATTTATATATGGTACTGAACAAGGAATATAAGGTCAATAAATACTATGATATGTAAATATTTTTATTTTAATACCAGCTTTAAAAGTAGCCTTCGAGCAAACCATGTCTGACAACATCAACCTCATTCGTCAATAAAAGGTCCGGTGAACAAATTGTGGGAAAATTAATTTTTTGATAAATATTTTCTTAAGATCAGAATGTAATGAAAATGGCTGAATTTTATGAGATTTAATTTGGAAATAGGTCTTTCAATGAACAGTTGATTATAATAAACTAAAATTGCTGAGCGGCGAATGTCCAACAGAAGTTTTAATATAAAAATGTTTTCCGCTAGCAAATAAATGTTTCTCTACAAAGTAAAACGTCAATCAGCGAGTACGAAACTCCTGCAAACATAATAAAGATTGTTCATAAGTATCGTAGGTTTGATATTTGTGTTTACATGGAAAAAATTAATTTAGGTCCATAAATAAACTTTCCAAAACAAATCAAATCATCGATTTGGCCGGATATCAAGCTTCATTAAATGTTTAAGCGTCGTTGGATCCCCCGAAGATGTTTGGGTTAGTGCCTGCCGTATTGACACTGCGCCGCGCCGCACGGTTATCATTGTGCTTTCCAGACTCGCTCTCTCCGTTGAATATTCATGGACATGAGAGGGGATCTTTGACATGATCTTAATCACCAACTCTTAACGTGAGCTTTATTTCTTTGTGAATACAATGTTTCAAAAACAACAGTCGAGTTTTGTTCCTTCTGGTCCCTCTGGCCAAAGAAACCCGTAGTGTCCGAAGAAAAAAAAACTAATTTACAAGAATTTAGTATATCCAAGATGGTGTTTTATACAATTATTAATTTTAAATAATAAGTATATAAAACACTAATTAAACACCAAATTATTATTAATTTAGCTACATAATTTCTAACTCGAGAAAGATTGTCACAAACAGCTGCTAGTTTGTGACAATTTGCAACAATTTGCAACAATTTGTGACAATTCCCAACTAATTTGTTAGTTGGGAAGATCGCCGGTAAAATGTGCTGATATTAATTTCCTCATCATCATCGTATGTTTTTCTGCATTTTATTGCAAATACAGGGTGAGGTATTCGGAAAATTTATAAAAAAATGCAAAAGAATAAGAGTGTTGTGTTTGGTTATATGACGGTGACGTCTAAGATGGTAGAGCGGAAAAGTTTTTGGCGGGCTGCCGAGTTCAATGGAAAAGCCAAATGTATTCCGATCCGACTGATTCCGGTTAAGGATTTTGTTATTCTGAGTCAATGGAGCGTTGAAGCGAAATAGATGTAAAACCACATTTCCTGTGCAAAACACCTTGGCCATTGATGGAGTGGATTGTTTTGGGCAATTAATAGACAATAGGAAAACCAATAAACCAAATTGGTTTAATCAATAAACTTGAGATAGGTGAGGTAGGTTGAGATAGATGAGATGGGTGAGATAGGTTGAGATAAGTTTTTATGTATCTATAAGTATATATTATATAAAGTGAGAAAAGAATTATATATATTTTTATATATCAAAGGATAAATTATATGTGATAACTACATTACAAATTGCAATAATTAATAATAAACAATATAAATATTAAATACTTGCAATTTTTTGCAATACAAAAAATTGCTTTGTAACCATTTTAACACAATGATTCCCTGAAATTAGGTAAACATTTTGAAAGTAATATCTTATTCAATCAATGTAAATTACATTTCACGTTTAATTGGCAGTTCATTATGTGGCTATCATATATTCTTCTAGTAGGTTTGGTGAGAAAGTCAAAACGTCGTGTTTAATATGAATAAATGAGGTATTCAAGCAAAAAAATTAAGATTAAAAATGTTTTTTTTAGAATGAAAGAAGAAATTTTAAAACGTAAAATAATCTTAAACCCTTGAGGAACATTCCAAAGGTCATAATCACAGGGTGATTGGGTATAGCTTCACTTTGCTATTTTTTAGATTGAAACAGGTGTTTGAGAAATATGCAGAGCAATGCAAAGGTAACGACTTGCCCTCTTAACGACTAGCTAGATCAAAATAATAAGTTTTTTACTTAGTGTACTTTTTTAAAGGTAGAGCAAGTTAATAAAGTTTTGCTTTCCAACGCCGAGTGGCCACGAGCAGCCGTTTCACCAGTCAGCATCACGTAACTTCCTCCCAATCACGTGGCATCGGTGATCTGATTGCTTATAAAAACGAGGGAAAATATATTTAATTTGCCTAAAAGAGAAAAACATATATTTATCATAATTTAATAGATTAATAATTAAAATATAGTAATTTCGTTTAGGGACGAAACCTACGTTCAGGCATTCAAAAGGTTTTAACTGATCTGATAATACTCAATTAGTTTAACTCATTATGCTAATGGATACGACATTATGAATATTAAACAGTAGATTAAACATTTTGTTGATTACTGGGGTACAAAAACAAAGAAACGCAACCCAATTAGTCTGATTTCAACTTTATAAAGTGAGATTTCTTTGAATATTAAAACCATGCAAACCTTTTAAGGCTTATATTTTTATTCATCAGACTATTTAAAAATTATATACAATGAATATCTTGTAGCATTATGTGAGCCCCAATTATTTTCTGTTCGTATTTCAACAAAACATTACGGCATTTAATTTATTGACCAAAGAATGTATATCTATTTTAATAAGTTTTTTAGGGACCGTACTCGTTGGAAAGAATCAACTTCCATTGTTTTTCACGTTTTCAATCGATTTACTCTTTTAAAAATTTGATGTAAAATACATTTTCAACGGGGCGAAACCTATTGATCGTAGAGGATGGTAAACTATATCATTGAATCCTAAAAATATACCAGTGATTAGGCACAAAAATCATTAAAACGGTATACTTTAAAGACGTAGGGAAGTTTATAAGATACTGATTCTTTGGAGAGCTTGTAAATGTAAAATAAAGATACGACAATTATTTTAAAGTCGGTCAACTTCCTAATGGAGGGAGTATTTATGAACGAATTTTTTGAAATAAATAATATCAGCACTTATTTTTCAAATACATTTAATATGTTCATATCAATTTAACTTAAATTATGTCCCGTAGAAAATAGTAGTTTTCATTACTAGTCTCGAAAGTGACCTATTGCGGGGCGAGATTGCAAAGCTATCGAGTCCCGCAATAGCACTTTTGAGACGAGTAATGAACATTATTTTTTATTACGGTATCGAAAAACTTGTAAACAACATGAATATTTTTGTTTATTCCACTTAGTATCAAGAAAAAAAACCGAACTCATAACGCTGAGTTTCCGTGCTTATGTCGAGGTACAGTAATACAACAGCTGATCAGTCTGCACCCCAAAATCCCATAACGGTTACTTTCCGTCCACCACATACGCACAGAAAGTAAACGCTATGTAATTTTGTCGTGCAGTAGCGGCAATGAATACAGACCTCTGTATTCATTGGTAGCGGGAGATACAATAATGCAACAGCTGATCGGTCTGCACCGCAAAATCCCATAACGGTTACTTTCCGTCATACGCACAGAAAGTTAACGTTATGTAATTTTGCCGTGCAGCAGCGGGAATAACTTATTTTCTTAGCTCATTTTACGTTTAGAAAGTGTATTTTCGTGTTTAGAGTAATGAAAACGCTATTTAATCTCAATGTCTTAAAGTTTTCATGTAAATTCAAAAACGTTTGGACATGTACAAACCAATAATGTTTTTTCTCAGTATGGTAGCTGAAGCACAGCAGGGATTTCCAGGGACTTTTATCAGGGAGGTTACTCTTCGTAAGCATATTCATTACATTATTCGTTAGCTTAATTTACATTCCTGTGCCTAAAATCTTAGACTATACACCAATTGATTTTAATATAACTTTAGCGTTAACTTAGAGTTGTTATGGGTCATGGAAAAGCACGATTAAATATTTTACCTGCTCGTTATATTTCGCGAAAGGATGGTTAGTTAATTATGCAGACCGGAACGGCCAGATTGCCTTATCCAAGTAACTATCGCCGAAACTCAAGTGCTCGCCCTGACTAACAAGCATGGTATTTCATATACTAACATTAAGCCTTTGCATATAGTTATACTTACTCGTATTTAAGATATTCAATAAAGTAATATTTAGTAATATTACCATAAATTATTTAGTAAAACGTTCAGTATTCAGTATTTTTTCAATAGATCACCAAGGATTCAATTAAAATTAATTTTGAGTTTCATTCATATATTTCATTCATTTTAATTTGCCTAGAAGAGAAAAACATGTATTTATCATAATTTAATAGATTAATAATTAAAATATAGTAATTTCATTTAGAGACGAAACTTACGTTCAGGCATTCAAAAGGTTTTAACTGATCTGATAATACTCAATTAGTTTATCTCATTATGGTAATGGATACGACATTACGAATATTAAACAGTAGATTATACATTTTGTTGATTACTGGGGTACAAAAACAAAACGTTCAGTATGTTCAGTACTTATCATGACTTTCCCTCTGGGGAAATATTTTATCGTAGCAGTAACGGGCCTAATTATTGACTTGTCTTCTCCACGTTCCTCTTGAAACCTGAATAAAAAGTATAAACTCCATTCATTTGAACGTAAAAGAAAATCTGGAGGTGATATTTGTCATGGATTATTTAATCGTATCGTGAAAATACGCGATAGTAATAAAATAAAATTAAGCTCGTTCATACCTTTACTTATGTGGCGTAGCTTTTTCAAGAAAGAGCTGTATTTATAGAGTCTAAATAATTTATCAATTCCGAAAACAATTATTTTAATTCATTATATGTTTTAATGTACAGTTTTTCTCTCTGCCTTGTTTTCCAATGACTATTTTTATTGCTTTGATTGTTGCTTTATTAAAAAAGTCACTACAGTCTACTAATTTTTGCTACATTTTGAAGCCACGTATTTTTAAGTTACATTCTATTACTAACATGAAGGGTATAATTTTTTTCTTTGGGTTATGGTTTCCCATGTTTGACTGTGTACCCCCCTGTTAAATTTTAACTGTTATAAGGTCGGTATCACAAAAATAACTTTTTATCCGTTTGTCTGATGTAAAATAGTAGTAAATGACGATGGATTGTGCCTTGACATAGGGACATATATCAATATGTCTACCTGTCTTTCATTCATTACCAAACCGTACATCCAACTTAAACGAAACTGTGGAAAGAGCTCTATAATATATTATAATGGAAAGGTTTTCACCCTATTTCACTACTCAAATTCTTTTAGAGCTTTGTTCCTTGGGCATTTAAAGTTTAAATCTTTTACCTTGTAGGATGAATAAACAAGTAAACAAACTGAAGTAAAAAGAAAGCTGTCGACGTAGACTTTGTAACTTAGAGTAGAAGCATGAACAGCTATTTCCAAATAAATACAGTTCTAAATAAAAATTACTTTGACTATAACTATAGCCATATGGCTATGCTTTAACGGAAGCCTTATGCGAATGTCGCTTGCAGCCACTAGTTACGCATCAAACAACTAACGAGACCGGAAAATAATAAACTAAAAATATATATTCATCAGCTTATAAAATTATCAACTACATAAAGACGGTAAAAATCTGGCGCTCTGCGTATTTTTTTATAATTCTGGTTGGTAACAACTGAATAAGTAATAAGTCACTAACAATAAGTCAATCTGAAATAACTTAAATATCCAACTCACAACGAAATGCAATTCGATGGCAAAAATATTCATTATTTGTTTTGTATTTGTTTTTATATACACACATGGTAAGCGGTATATGATATGTTATTGCGAAATATAATAAAAGTCGAAATAATTTATTACAAAAATAAAGGTTTTGAGGGAATAATAAAGAGAAATGAATTTTGCTATACTTTGGAACCCGGTTTTAAAAATTATTTGGAAACACAACAAAACGATACCGGAAAAAACTAAGAGGATTTTATTTAAATTGTTATTCCCATCCAGCAAATGCGTGCAATCCATTCATTCCTCTTTTTTCATTCTTCAATTTAAATACCATACAATTTTTAATCGTTTACAGAATTCCCTTTGAAAAATACCCTTACATTCCTTACATATTCCAATATGTAAAATATATTGAAATAATTGATAATTTTATTCATATTTGTAAACAGTGAACATGAGCGGCGCCTCAGCTAAAGTGACCTAAGGTGAATTGTAATTCAAAACGAACTCAGGTGTAATTATTTTTATTCGTGATATCCAACTGAAAAAAATAGAAATTGTTTGTGACACAAATAAACGTGAAACTGAAAGGAACGGAAACTACATTAATTTTGCCTCAACAGGTACAATTTTAAAAATTCATAATAAATTCTCTTAATATACTGCATTAAAACAGGTCAATTTTTTCGTGAATAGCTCGATTCAGATTGACGAATTTAATGTTTGAAATTAGTAAAAGGTTTGAAAGAATTAAAAAAAAGTTAATATTATTACTATGTATGCTAGTAACTCGTTGTGTTTGTGATATTTTCCTCAATAAAAAACTAAATACGGCTTTAATATAGATTAAACAGCTCTACAAATATTTATATAAAATCACAGACTAATCACTGTTGTATTATATTTAAAAACATTTTTAGTAAGATCCTGTTTTCCCATAGTGCAGGCTGTAGCCTGTAAAATAAAAAACCAAACGTTTTAGAAAAGACTTTGTACCCTATAATTCTGAGTTTCCTCTAAATTAGTAAGAATATTCCTAAATTATATAGGAATATTTTTAGTTTTTCAACTTGAAAACAGTTATTAAGTAAAAAAATATGAAATCAGCAGGTTTAAATACACAGCATAAAAAAATTAATTGTCGTTTTGAGAAATATACTCTCCGTGTTTAAGATGTTTTACAGTAAAAAACAATATTAAGAATTTAAAAGGAACTCCGTACGTTTCCGATAAACTTTGTTTCCCAGCTAAAACTAAAACCCCAAGTTAGGAAGGATGGTTTAAATCTGTAAAGCGGCACAAATCATCAGATGAATATCCAGCTTAATTAAACATCGTTCAGTGTTGGATCCCCAAGTTGTTTGGGTTGGTCGCATTGTCTCGGCGCCGCACTGGTTGTCGTTTCTGATTCACAGACTCGGTCTCTTCCTGAATATCCACTGTTATTTGACGATCGTCCATTCTATTTGCTAAATTTACCTTCGATTGAAACGACTTTGAAATGGTTTTGAAGATACTCTATTTTTGAACTCTGGATTCCGTCGTACGGTATTTTTAATTTAGGAAAAAACTGCATAGCTTGCATTGTTAATCGATTTAGTTATTAGGTAGTTATATAGTCATTTAGCGCTGGTGATAAAGTCTAATAAAGTCAAATTATATTGTTTCTGAATAGTTTAAACAAAAAAAGTAATGTGTAGTATCAGCTGGTGTTTAAAAAGAGCTCTCGAAATTTATATTTATAACAATTATAGGGAAAACTTAAGGCAATGAAATTCCGGCTTTAAGTCAAATAATGTACGATAAACATTCGAATAAGTGATGCAACAGTCAATTTACAGAATAAGTTTTCTGATTAATTTGCTTTTTACCACACTACAACGAAATTACCTCTTTTACATACGTCATGGAGGACGAAAACAGCTCTTTTTTGTCAGCTGGATGAAAGTCAGCTGATCATTTAGTTGCTCGAAACAACGTGCGAACATCACATAAATGTACGGCATTCAATATAGTCCAGTCACCAAATAAGAAATTAGGTATGTACCTTGAAGTAGAGTCTAACTCAAATTTTATGATTGATTCTAGTACTATTTGATGTACTGACCAAGAATATGGCGGATGCCAGACTGGCATCCTTGAGCAACTTCGAATATCGAAGGTCAAAGTTCAAACGGCTGAAAATACACAAACACAAAAAAAATTGTATTTAGGGTATACAAACAAATATTCCCCAAGGTATTGATTTTAAATCACCGTCAATAGTTGCTGGGTGGTGAATACTTCATTTTTATTGGATCTTAATTTTCCACCGACTTCGTCTTGAATTTGAAACACAATCTCGAGCCTGCAAAACCTAAGGTTCGGCGAAACCTAATTTTCGCCTAGTTGCGAAATATACTATTTCGGTTGATTTTCTTGTACTTACTTCCTACTTGCATTTACGAGGCAAACAATAATCCTCCATAATGTTTTGTGGAAAAATATTATAGCAATCAGGTTCTTCTTCAAAGTCAGGTCACTTATCCACCCTATTCACTGTTTCGAATAAATTAAAGAGAACAATAATTAAATGATTCATTCTAATGAGTTCTCATGAGGTTCCAGCAGGCTCAGCAGCATCCCGCTTTGACCTTCCCGCTTGCGACATGTCACCGCTTTTTAAACTGGAGTCGTTGTGATGTAAAAAAATTGACAACTTATTTAATTCGACTGATTGTAGAATGAACTCTGGTACTCTAAACTTTTTAAAATCATAACATATTTTATCGTTACCAGTTGCATTATAATTTGATCATTACCATGTATATTTTTATTTTTATTGCTAGTTAATTTTTTAACGTTATAGATAGAAGAAACTCAAACTTTAAATCTTGATGATATTTTGCTTCGTCATTGATTTGTTGATCTGTGACGAAATCCCTTATGATTGCACGAGGCACCAAATGATATCTGGCGAGTCGCCAAGTAAAGTTCAATGGACTAGCAAAATGTTTTCAAACTCAACTGAATCCGGCTAAATATTTGGTTATCTGGGTCAGCAGTGTTAGTCAACAAGGCTTTAAACATTACCGCTAACATAACCTGAGCATTTTTACGTATGATATATGAAAGCAAACCATTAGCATTGTATTTAATTTACAAGTTTAACTTCCTTAAACAAGCTGATTAGGTCAAGTTTGTTCTGTTAAATTAATGTCAAAGAAAGAAATAATTTTTCGTTATACCGCTGAGAAAATGGCAGTTTTTATTACTTGTGTTGCGGGCCTAAAGAAGCTCTTTAGGGAGAAAAAGAAATAGCTGATGTCGAGGACGTCAGCTGTTCGTTTATAATGAACTAAAACTGCAAACTTTAGTACGTTAGCGTTGATGGAGAGCCATCGATTACAGCCAGAGTGGTTTATAGGTTATGACGTATTTTTCTAAATAGCGTCACAGTTTGCGCCAAAGCGTTGTCCGGGTAGTCGTCGAACTGGGTTCGTTCCAGGGGTCAAATTTTGCGAGTCGAATCAGTCGAACGTCAAAGTGAGAACCGATGGCTCAGGGCTAGGCGTGTAAGGAATCGTTCCTTAGTTATGCCACAATCATCATAGCCATAAGTGTTCTCGGATGTTCCTGTTTTGCGAGGTGGTCGGCTCCGGCGTTTCGAAAAAGGAAATTCTGAGGGCAAACCACAGACGGGAGGGATAACGTCACGTCGGTCACAGGGTAGAAGCTATTTTACAATAACAATATTATTACTCACACCCTAGCCTACGCACACACACACACAGCATACACTCAACAGCTACTACCACTAAGGAAGCTGCGGGCGAACCACCGGGGGAAGGAAGCTGTGGGCGAACCACAGGCTGCGGGCGAACCACAGGGCCGTGGGCGTACCACGGGGCTGTGGGCGTACCACAGGGGGAAGGAAGCTGTGGGCGAACCACCGGCTGCGGGCGAACCACAGGGCCGTGGGCGTACCACGGGGCTGTGGGCGTACCACAGGGGTAAGGAAGCTGTGGGCGAACCACAGGCTGCGGGCGAACCACAGGGCCGTGGGCGTACCACGGGGCTGTGGGCGTACCACAGGGGTAAGGAAGCTGTGGGCGAACCACAGGCTGCGGGCGAACCACAGGGCCGTGGGCGTACCACGGGGCTGTGGGCGTACCACAGGTAGGAAGGATACTACCACTAACCCTACCTATAGCACTCACAACATACACCACTCAAAACTCAAATGCCACCCTCAAACCATACAAGCACATAGTAAACATAGTTTATATCCAGACAAAAGCAAATATCAATAATAAAATAGCGAAGCAAAACTAAATATAAGTGTAGCTGAAAAAAAGGTTAGTATACAGTACACTATAACCTATAGAGGGTAGCAAAATCTAGAGCAAATCGATCAAACAAATGCATATGCAACAGAGTGTGTGTATTTCAATCTGTTATAAAATATTTAGTCTGACTTTAAGCAGTAAAGCAACAAAAGACTTCTATTAGTAATGTTGGTAAAAGAACTAAAAATGTTTTCTTGAATCGAACTAGAAAACTTAAGTCCCAACATAAAAGATTGGTCAAACTTCTTAAGAGAAAGCTAAGTCAGACTGTAAAGGCGAAAACTCCCAAGTTCCAAAGGGAAAAAAATATGTTCGTGGTCACAAAGATTTACACCACAACGTATAAAGTACAGGCGTAAAATAGAAGCGATCGTGTAATAAAGTTTAAATCGTGTAACGTAGGCGTAATAGGAAGGGCGATCCCTACCTTAGGCGTAGGCGTGCGGCTGTCAAGCGTCGGCGATCGAATGAAACCGAGTTCCGTCTCAGGGAACAGTACGGGCGGCGAGGAGTGGGAGAAAGTGCTAGTGCGCAGGTCCAGCCGGGCATGCGCGTGAGCCTCGGCTGGCGCACCAATAGCGGCCGCCGACCTAGCCGGCCGCGGGAAATTCAAACTTGACCTGCAGGGTGACCACAAAACAAACTACCCTGCTGTGACAACTCATAAAATAATCGGTTCTAAAATAAATACGTTATACCCTCCCTCTACTTCAAAAAAAGAGAAAAAGAAAAGACCTCTTTCTTTGTCATATGGTTTACCTAATAAGCTAGTTGCGAGCTTACCACAATTGAGGAAGATTAAAGGATGGGAGAACAAACAAACTTAATATTTTCCTTATTCACTCGACTAGAGTTTTGTTTAATGTAACAACCTTCTTTTTGTATTTAATATAACAACTTTGTCCACCCTGGGACGAAAAAAAAAACGTCTTTGAGCCTCTATCAGAGATAGTCGAGCTGATATTAGTGCTACATTGGTTAAAACTTAAACATTCTTCAATGTGAAGTAGGAAACTATATTTGGCAAAACTTAAACATTCTTCAATGTGAAGTAGAAAAAAAAATCCTTTATAAAGCAATTATCACAGAAACACAGCTAAAACTCTCTAAATTACTAAGGATATATACAATTTTACATTGTCAACGATATCGCATGAAAATAAACTAAACTTTCCGGCTTATTCTTTGAATAACTCCGGTCGAATCATTTTAGCTAGATTAGCGCTCATTTTCACTTCTCCCCAGGAAGTTGTACCACCTGCTTCTTTTGCTTGGGTCTGCGGTACCTCTTGTTGGGATTCCTTCCCGGCTTTTTGTTCCGGTTTTCGATTCGTGTTCGTGGCTCATTTGCGCTTACTGAATATGCAGTGTTTGCCATATAAGGCTGGAGAGCTAGAGCGACGGGTTGGGCAGTAACAACTTCGGTTTTTGACGTTGAGGAACTGGCAAAGGCAGTGTTGCTCAGATATGGTGTGAAAATCGATGCGGGATACTGATTTTGCTGAACTTGAGCTTGTGTTGTTGTGAGACAGGCAAAAGGGACGCTGTCTACCCGTGGAGCGAAGCTTGCAGTATCGGGTCGGAGAGTCATTAATTCGGTTTGGGACACGGTGGAGCTGGCACCAGAGTCAGTGCTCGCCAATGGAGTGAACACGGGAGCCATGTCTTGGGAAGGTACGACAGTGGTTGGTGACGCTGTCTTACTGGCAAAAGAAATGTTACCTACATGAGAGGCTAAACACAAAGTATCCAGGCGAGGTACAGATGGCTGAATGGATGGTGTGGAAGGCAGAGGTTCCTCCCTGGTTGCCTCCTCAATCTCCTTTTCGAGTGCTGGTTCTACCCCGATTGACAACCAAGGCGACGGGGAAGTTTTATAAGCGTCCGCTACTTGAGTATTTTGGCTTCCAAAATGGGTCATCAAAAACTCCTGGTTTTCTTCATTGATGGAACAACTTCCAGTTGCGCTGAGTGACGAGGTAGGAACGTACACCCAATCAAGTAGGTCGTCCATGCTATCGTTGGAAGAGCTATTTCGATGCCTTGGCTCTTCTGTCAGTGTAGCCTGGTCGCTATATAGCACTTGTTCCGTTACGGTGCTCTTCTCGTCAGTCGAGGTCGATTCCGTTTGCGTAGACGTGTCGAATAAGCTTCGAGGGGCCTCTTTAGTTTTTAAAACTCCTCGTTCTGTGAGGAAACCCTCTTCAAGGGCGATTCTTCCTTGGATTAGAACATCCTTGATGTGTCGTCTCCAATAATCGGGATTGAAGGGTGGGTGAAGGTCTTGGATCTCATCTCCCCGCGCCAGTCGTTCCGCGAACCAGAGAATATATACCCCGCAGTCAACGTTATTTGCTTGCTTAGGGCAGCTAGCCAATGGCTCTTGTAAATGCCATGCCGAAGATACCAATTCCCTTCCCCTAAGTTTCGCCTCCCTTCGGAGGGCATTGAAAATGTCATACATCTCCTTTTTCCGGGAAACAAAGCGTACGGAGTCGTACGTATGAATTTTTTTAAGTTTTGGAAAAACTGAGATGAGTGACCAATGTTCTTGTTCTTCTAAGAAAATAGGGACGAGCACCACATCAACTTCAAATGGGTTTTTTTACTTTAAAGCGACTCGCCGCTACCTCGTACCGTTTTAGTTTTAGGCTGGCATAAAAGAAAGTGTCCAACCCGATAACTTTTATGTTAGTGTTGGCGGACCTTTTTTCCAGTAAGTTTATGTATGGATTTATAATCAAATCATTTAATTTGTTTCCCGGATCCAGGCGAGCCAAATCTTTTCCGGGAAGGAGCGGGATCGGTGGAGGAGCAGATGATGAAGTGGAAGCCATTGTTCTGAAAGCAAAAACAAACATTAAAGCATGCCAAGCGTTAGTATTCAATCAAAATAGTTGTGCCAGGAGAAGGGTTGGACGGGTTTACGGGTATTGGGAGTAGGGTTTCAGGTCCTTCGCGTGGACCCTGCCTACTAGCCGACCTTGAGTGTCTCGCAATATAAAGACATTCTTGCCTTCAGTTCTAGAAATTACGAAGGGGCCGTCAAACTTAGGAGCTAATTTTCCCGCAGTGTAATCCGCAGCTGAGGATAAAGTGTGGGTGCGTCGCAACACAGTTTGTCCCACTTGAAAGGGGTTTTCACGTCTGCGGAGGTTGTAATACCGGGCCTGCTTATGAAACGCTTTCTTGAGATTCTCAGCACATTTTGCTTGCAATTGTTTTATCGTGTCTGCTCGTAACTCCTGAAGTTGGTTAGTAGAGGGCGTTTCCTGGGAAGTAGTTTCGATGATGGGCGAAGAGAGAGATTGCCGTGTGTTTAATTCACGGCCGTAATTGAGCATTGCCGGTGAATACTGGGTTGAGTCATGCTGTACTGTATTCAATGCAAAACGAAACTCATCAAGATGGTCGTCCCATGAACGATGGTCCTCTTTAACATATTGTGATATCATGGTTTTTATAACTCTGTTCGCTCTCTCTACAGGGTTCGCCTGGGGTGTATAGGGCGCTGTGGTCCTGTGCTCAATGCCCCATTCTCGAGTAAGTTTCTGAAATATCTTTGACATGTACGGTGTCCCATTATCCGTAAGTACACAAGCGGGTGCTCCGTAACGTAGCAATACTAGCTCGACAAATTTCTTAGATATTTGTACTGCCGTAGCATTTCTTAACGGAGCGATTTCAATCCATTTACTGAACGTATCTTGGAAAACGACGATGAAGCGGTTGCCTTTCCGACTTCGTGGTAGAGGACCAATTACGTCACTTGCAACGACGTACCAAGGGCCTTGGGGACGCCTAAAGTACATTTTCCCAATAGCTTTTCGTTGCTCAACTTTATATCGCTGGCAACTGTCGCAGCCTCGAATATAATTTAAAATGTCTTTTCTGAAACCCGGCCAAAAGTAGTAGTCGGCAACTTTCTTAATGGTTTTGTTCACTCCCAAGTGTCCAGCAGTGGGTTGATCGTGACATTCGTTTAGGACTTGATCAACTCTATTTTCCGGAACACACAATTTCCAATCCTTCGTTTTATCTAACTCGTTTTTCTTTAAGCGAAATTTTCGATATAACTGTCCGTCCTTGATGACATAGTTTCTATACTTTGAAGGGTCTTTTGAAACCATATTAAACATTTTCTGATACCATGTACCCAAACTTGATAGATCCTCGTCTTGGGAGTTGATTTTACGCCTTCGGTCAGGACCTTTTCTCTGTTACTTGATCGCGCACGTATTCAAATTCGGGACTTCTCTATTCGCTTCCGGTTTACTGTTACTTACTGGATGCCTCGAAAGGGCATCGGCAACTCTATTTAAAGCTCCCTTCCGGTACTGAACGGTAAAATCAAATTGTTGCAATTCCAGGACCCATCTGGCTAATCTTCCTGACGGCTTCTCTAGACTCATAAGCCATTTCAAGGCTTGGTGGTCCGTAATAGCAGTAAATTTATATCCTTCTAGGTAAGGTCTAAACTTTTTTACCGCAAAAAGTAGGGCTAAACATTCCTTCTCCGTGGTGGTAAACTTTCTTTCGTTGTCTGTCAAGAGACGGCTGGCGTACGCTATCACCTTTTCCTGGTTGTCAACTTGTTGAGTCAAAGAAGCGCCTAATCCATTATCCGAGGCATCGACTTGTACAACAAATGGTTGATTAAAATCCGGGCACGACAAAACAGGAGTTTGCGTGAGTTTGTCTTTTAGTGTAGCAAATGCAGTCTTCTGTTGGGGACCCCATTCCCACCTTATATTTTTCTTGGTTAGCTTCGTAAGTGGTGAAGAAATTCTAGCGAAATCCTCTACAAACCGTCTGTACCAAGAAGCCAATCCAATGAAGCTTCGAACGTCTTTTGGGCACTTTGGAGTCGGAAACTCAACAATGGCTTTAACCTTTTCTGGGTCCGTCTGAATGCCGTGCTCATTAATAATATGGCCGAGATATTTTAACTCTTTCATACAAAATTTACACTTTTCTACGTTCAAGACTAGGCCTGCTTCTCTAAGTCGTTTGAACACCTCACGTAAAAAAGATAAATGTTCTTGGAAGGTTCTTGAGACCAACACTAAATCGTCTAAATAGGCGAATGCATGCGGCTCAAATTCGGGACCAATTATGCTGTCTAATAATCGTTGGAACGTGGCTGGAGCTGCACTGAGTCCAAAAGGCATGACTTTAAATTGAAATAAACCACGTCCTGGGATCGTAAAGGCCGTTATAGGACGACTATTTACTTCTAATGGGATCTGCCAATATCCAGACTTCAAATCGAGTGTACTGATGTACTTAGCATCTCTCAGTTTATCTAAAATTGCTCCAATTTGGGGCAAGGGATAAGCATCACGTTCGCTAACTTGGTTGACTTTCCGAAAGTCGACGCAAATCCTTACTTTGCCTCCAGGTTTCTTTATTACCACTAAAGGGCTGCTCCAAGCACTATTTGAGGGCTCGATGATATCATCAGCTAACATTTGATCGATTTCTTTGTCAATGACAGCCTGCATGGCCGGATTCCGCGGGTAATATCTTTGCTTGATGGGTATATCGGTTTTCAATCGAATACGATGTTCAACTAGTGTTGTTCGACCAGGTGCATTTTTAAAAAGTTCAAGTTCTGTTTGTAGGAAATTTTCTAACTGATTGTTCTCGTCTTCAGTTAGAGGGGTAATAGCGCTGGCTGGAAAATAATTTAAATCATTTGTGTTGGGTGTCTGATCATTTAAAATATTCTTATGGACAGCTATCAACCCTAATGGCTGTATAAGGTCCATCCCAATTATAACGGATGTCGAAAGGTTAGGTACCAATAATGCCTTAACAGTCGTTTCGGTACCAATGATATCGCAATCAAATTCATAAACTCTGTTAATCGGTCTGGTCGTTTGATCAGCTAGACTAATTTTGGTTTCTACTTCAAGTGGTACCACATTTTGGCTTTGCAAATGGCGAGCTACATCACTTCCAATGAGTGTTATCATAGAACCAGTATCAATAAGGGCGTCAAAATATTCATTAAATATTTTGATTTTCGTAAACGGACGGCTTTCGGTTATCTGCTCATTAGCACAGGTAGTAAGGTTAAACTCCTTTACTTTCCTGAGCCACTCTTGCCACTCTACAGAGGTGGTGTTTCCTCTTCGAGACTCGGCCCACCTCCTGTTTCCGGGTCTCGATCTAAGTTTTCCGTTCGACATTGACATGTCGTGGTCAAGACACCTTCCTTTTTGCAATAAAAGCACCTTATGACTTTCGGCTGTCTACAATCTCGAAACACGTGTCCATTTTTGCCGCAGTTCCAACAAATTGGAATTTTGGTCTGGGCTCTCGTATTTTGATTATCAGCTCTATTTACCTGTGGAACATTTTTATTTCCAGGGTAATGTACCTTGGGGCGACCTTTTTCAACTCTCGTATTAGCTTTAGGGATTTCAAAATCTCTAGATGTCTGAGTGCCTTGATCAGATGACTTGCGATTAAATATACGAGACGGCCGACCGTATTTTGCACTTCCAGGCGTAAAGTGATTCTGTTGAACTGAGTTTGTTGTTTTAAGAGTATCCACATCGAAATCCGGTATGCCTCCGATTGCCCCCACTTTAAAAGGTTTATATCCTTTATTTCTTGAATCGTACGCCGTTTCAGGCACAAGTGACTGAGCCGGATTAGGAGGAGGACGGAAGTACTGGCGATCCCTTAGGTAGGTTTCATAGCCCTCTGCCAGCCGTATTAATTCCTCGGTATTGTGAAACTGATTCCGTCTCACTGACAATTTATATTCGGGGCGCATGTTTGAAAATAGTCTGTTGAGTATGTCCTCTTGAGAGTATCCACCTCTACGCCGTATCAAAGTCGTGAGAGCGACAACGAATTTCTTTATAGGCTCGTGGTGTCCTTGGGTTCTTCGTTCGATTTCTTCATCCAGCCTTCGGCGATAATCAGGCGGGAAATAATTCTCCGCAAAACTGGATACAAAGTCTCGATAGGTGTGCCACTGAAATTTGTTATTTCTGAACCACAATAGTGCGTCACCCTTCAATAATTCTGGAAGGGCTTTCAAAAGTAGTTCGGAGGGTATTTCATAAGAGTCGGCTAGCTCATTCAATCGTTCAATAAATGACACTGGGTTGTGCTCCCCGTCAAATCTTATATTCCATTTTCTAACTTGGTTACAAACCTCGGCCACAATGTTCAAACTTTTCGTCTTACTTGTTTTGCTTTCAAACAAAGTTTTCGCACTCGGTAACTCATAGTCCGATGTAGCTCTTTTGGGGGGATCAAATACGTATGAATGTTCATCGAAAGTTTCAGCCTGAGCCTCTACATTACGCTGATTTACTTTCTCAGACTGCAGTGCTATCAAGCGTTCCTGTACGGTACGGTAATCAGCCGTTGGGGTTAAACCTAAAATCTCTCGTATTCCAATGCTTTCATAACTTTGAGTATCGGCCGTATGAGTAGAAGCGAGTGCCTTATTATTGGTGAAAGTAACCCTTGTATTTTCTGTTGGTAGGTTATTAGCCGCTCCCAACCAGTTACTTTCTTCAACCGTACGATAGATCGGTTTTTGACCTCCCACTATTAACTTTGATGGATCATAAATTCCGCTTGTAGATACAATGTTCTCAAAAGACTTCGAGTTCTTGTCGCTAGACGTAGTAAGACCAGCCATCGGTCTGTGATAACTCCAAAAATCTACAAATCTCTTCCTCAACTCAACTGCGTGACCTGAGGTCGGAAGTCCGTATTTCTTCATTTCAGTAATAAGGTCATTTCTATTTAAGTCAAATATCCAACTCACTCTAGGATCAGAAAGGGGCGTTGTTACAGTCCTAGCGGTCGTGGTTGGAAGACCCAAATTAAGCGTACTAGAACTAGTAAACAGTGGTTGAGAAGTCATAGTTACGGCTAAGCTAGAGCTCAAAACCTCGCTATATAAAGACTTAGGGTCCTTTTCTTCAGTTGGGCTGCTTCGAACCGCCTTGATCAATCGTTTCCTTAATTCGTCTGTCACTCCTTCGTCGGATAACTGGTAATCTCGGAGAACCTGTTTGAGAGATTCCTTTGATAGTTTATATATCCAACCGACTCTCACATCAGATTCAAAGGAGGGCGAAGTATCCAATAATTCTTGACCCATGGTAGTCACTGGCAACGAGAAACTTAAGGAGGACGGAACTGTGACCGTAAAAGGTGCAGCAGTTACAATGTCAGGCACAGTTGTCGTTACACTAGAGGACGCACCTTGATTACCCGTCGTGGTGATACTAGTTATGGAAACTTTCGTAGTCGGAGCGGTCGTTTTAGTTGATGAAACTTTCGGCTTGGAACCGGTAGAGGTTGTTTCAGAACCGTTTGTCATATTCGGGCGCCAGCAACTTAAATGTTGCAACAATCAATCGTAGAATTCTACTCAACAATCGAATTTTTTGCTCGTGCCCCTGTTCGGGCGCCAAAATCTATGACGTATTTTTCTAAATAGCGTCACAGTTTGCGCCAAAGCGTTGTCCGGGTAGTCGTCGAACTGGGTTCGTTCCAGGGGTCAAATTTTGCGAGTCGAATCAGTCGAACGTCAAAGTGAGAACCAATGGCTCAGGGCTAGGCGTGTAAGGAATCGTTCCTTAGTTATGCCACAATCATCATAGCCATAAGTGTTCTCGGATGTTCCTGTTTTGCGAGGTGGTCGGCTCCGGCGTTTCGAAAAAGGAAATTCTGAGGGCAAACCACAGACGGGAGGGATAACGTCACGTCGGTCACAGGGTAGAAGCTATTTTACAATAACAATATTATTACTCACACCCTAGCCTACGCACACACACACACAGCATACACTCAACAGCTACTACCACTAAGGAAGCTGCGGGCGAACCACCGGGGGAAGGAAGCTGTGGGCGAACCACAGGCTGCGGGCGAACCACAGGGCCGTGGGCGTACCACGGGGCTGTGGGCGTACCACAGGGGGAAGGAAGCTGTGGGCGAACCACCGGCTGCGGGCGAACCACAGGGCCGTGGGCGTACCACGGGGCTGTGGGCGTACCACAGGGGTAAGGAAGCTGTGGGCGAACCACAGGCTGCGGGCGAACCACAGGGCCGTGGGCGTACCACGGGGCTGTGGGCGTACCACAGGGGTAAGGAAGCTGTGGGCGAACCACAGGCTGCGGGCGAACCACAGGGCCGTGGGCGTACCACGGGGCTGTGGGCGTACCACAGGTAGGAAGGATACTACCACTAACCCTACCTATAGCACTCACAACATACACCACTCAAAACTCAAATGCCACCCTCAAACCATACAAGCACATAGTAAACATAGTTTATATCCAGACAAAAGCAAATATCAATAATAAAATAGCGAAGCAAAACTAAATATAAGTGTAGCTGAAAAAAAGGTTAGTATACAGTACACTATAACCTATAGAGGGTAGCAAAATCTAGAGCAAATCGATCAAACAAATGCATATGCAACAGAGTGTGTGTATTTCAATCTGTTATAAAATATTTAGTCTGACTTTAAGCAGTAAAGCAACAAAAGACTTCTATTAGTAATGTTGGTAAAAGAACTAAAAATGTTTTCTTGAATCGAACTAGAAAACTTAAGTCCCAACATAAAAGATTGGTCAAACTTCTTAAGAGAAAGCTAAGTCAGACTGTAAAGGCGAAAACTCCAAGTTCCAAAGGGAAAAAAATATGTTCGTGGTCACAAAGATTTACACCACAACGTATAAAGTACAGGCGTAAAATAGAAGCGATCGTATAATAAAGTTTAAATCGTGTAACGTAGGCGTAATAGGAAGGGCGATCCCTACCTTAGGCGTAGGCGTGCGGCTGTCAAGCGTCGGCGATCGAATGAAACCGAGTTCCGTCTCAGGGAACAGTACGGGCGGCGAGGAGTGGGAGAAAGTGCTAGTGCGCAGGTCCAGCCGGGCATGCGCGTGAGCCTCGGCTGGCGCACCAATAGCGGCCGCCGACCTAGCCGGCCGCGGGAAATTCAAACTTGACCTGCAGGGCGACCACAAAACAAACTACCCTGCTGTGACAACTCATAAAATAATCAGTTCTAAAATAAATACGTTATAAGGTTTTTGTTATTAATTGTGATTCACTGTTGCATTGTTGGTTGTTTAATTGATTTGTGAAACTCACTCATTTCACCAATCGATAGGTCAATGCGTTCGATACATCGATAGTTGTTCACTGTTGTCAGTCCAACCTAACACGAATGAACCAGAGAATTAGCTGATTGTTTTAAATAGCAAGAACAAGATGAAAGCCTCTTTGGGAAATATCTTTAAAGGTAATATTGGTTTTCTTACGTCGTCTGTAAGTAGCAAAATCGCTTAATTAAATACAATATTAAAGCTACCTCAAAACCAAATATTATTGTTTTCCATTTAAGTCATACTATCAAGTAGGAAATACATTTTAATCAGAAACTACGCAATTTTACAGAGGACTACGCATTTTACGGGTTTTTTATAAGGACTATTTTATCGTAGCACTAATGGATTTACGCTAGCACTGTTTATTTACGCTAGTAGCCTCGGTAAATAGAATGGATGATACATTCATTAATAACTTATAGCTGGTGCCAAATCTTAAGGCCCACGCAGTCCATAAGACTAATGTTAATTTTAGCATTGGGCTTATGGATGGCGTGGGCCTTAAGATTTGGCGCCAGCTATACAAGAATTCATCAAACATAAACGGAACCCTTTTGCTGGTATTGGAACATAATAATTTAAAATTCGATGAAACGTTCCTGTTTCCTGTGTCCTGAGATGAAGCAGTAAAGTTAATATAATTACAGAAATATATCCACAACATCTTAGTCGTGTAGTTTCATGTGGATTGTTTTAAGGTGCCATGGTATTATGAAAAAAAAGAGTTTAAACACCTCTGCATTAAAAGGTTAGATGATAACGTTTGGATGTAAACTATCCTGATGATAAAATACCTCCATCGCAGCAGACTTCCATGGTCAGTGAATTATGAGCTTAAAACTATATTTCAAGCCATCATAAACGAATAACAGATAACATATTTTGTATTATAATAAGAATAATATGGGAAATGTTCATGTCGTTTGCTGCTACAAGTGTATATCCGGTAGTCATAAGCTAAAAGAAACCACATTTCAAGTTACATCGGGATATTTAGATAAATAGGAAAGATTAGGAAGGGTTGACGAAGGTTTTGCTGACACAAACATTGAAGAACGCGTTATTTTAGGTCATTACCTGGTAGACCTCAACTATAACATGAGCCCTGGGTCTCCCTCCCTTTGGTTACGTCACTAATTTTTAGGTAATACAGATTTCACTGGTTTTCATTGTATGAAACAACTATGTTTGCATAATGTCACTACACGAATATTTCATTCATAATGGTGGAACAAAGGCACAAGACCGTAAGTTAGTGATAAGATTTAGTGTCACTCTCGACCATTTTATGTGGCCATCTATCATTTACACAACGACTAAATGTGGGTGGCCCAGTTACGCATCTTGTGGCTTGTACTATATTAAACTTTTGAAATCTAATGCATAAACCCATTAAAAAGATAGTTGTAAATAAATAAAAAAAATATGATTGAAAACCTAAGGGCTAGGTTTTTCAACCTAGCCTTAATTTAAACTAAGTTCAAAGTAAAACATACGTGGGAGATTTTTCATATCAATTCTAAATATTATTTACGTTGCAATGCGTTCAAACCAAGCTGAAGAACGCCACTCTTTGGAATTACGACAAAACAAACGGGCAATAGAAAAAATGGAACGATCACAGCGAAATAATATTAACGTTTAGAGTGTGACTAGAGTCACACTTAAACGTTAAATGAAGTCTCTCTTGTAATTTGATGAAAACTACATGTTTATAGTAGTTTATGCAACGATTGTATAATGAATGCCTTTAAGCCACGAGTGAGATGTAAGTTAGAACACGAGCGAAGCGAGTGTTCTAAATAACTCACGAGTGGCTTAAAGTCATAATACAATCGTTGCATACACTAATTTATCTACGACCAACAATATATGACAAAATTTCCCCCAAAGTTAAACAAAACTCATGACTTTTAATAATGATGGAATAGGTCAACTAAAATTTGAGGTTAGGCAAATAAGCAGACTGAACCATGAATCGTTGTGGAACAATTTGCTGATGGGATAAGTAAACTCAAACATGAATCGAAATGCAACAATCAGCTGATGTGCGAATTGCGTAATTGTTATTATGACACTACTTCCGTCAAATGCCGAGCTCACATTGGTCTAGAACCAGTACTCTAAAGTGACTCCAGTACTCTAAAGTCGTCATTAGAGAACTGCTTGGTTTTTGGTGTCCTAATGTATATCATTATAATGTTTATTGTAATACCATGATTGGTGCTTATTGCAATGGTCGTAGATAAAATATATTTTACAATTTAAAGTAATCAATGTTCTTAAAACTAATATCGTTCAGGATATTTACGTATTCTGTACAATTTATTGATTGATGTTCTTTCAACTAATAAGCTATAAAGCGTTTTATGATCCTTTGCATTCTGCAACCTTAGTTATTCAGCAATTTATTTGTAAGAAGGTGTTAATTTATTATTTCCTTAATAAATTATCTTTATATATATATTTATAGGTAGGAAATGTTCATGCGGTTCGCTGCTACAAGTGTATATCCGGTAGTCATCAACTACAAGAAACGATATTTCAAAAACGAAATATCGTTTATCGTCAGGCTTAATCTGTAACAAGATAGTTTTTTTCGTGCTAATGACCAAGGGGACAGAAGATAGCTGAGGTTCGGTAACAGTACATTCCATCGAGTCGTCTCGACAGGATGTTCGTTGCGAGGAGGCCGAGGATGACCTTGCGAGAGGGAGACAGAACGATGTTCGTCGTTCGTCAACTTGTAAGAGGGAGGCAGAACGATGCGTACCGAACTCAACATGAACACTCACACCCTCATTAGGTCTAGACTTGTTAACTTGTAACGGGGTAGCCCCCTCTAATATAATTTTGTCACAAGATAAAAAACAATAAATCAATATCGGTTTTGAGAAACATATTTGCTGTTAAATGAACAAGATTTTAACTAAAAATAATTTAATAACATCAGTCCACACTCTGTGTCTTGAAATATTTATGTTGTCGAAGTTTCGACGTAAAAGGAAACATTTGGGCAAAGTCTGAAATCACTAATGATCTTGTAGACACGACCGTCTCAACAGCGCGGGAAATGAGAGCAATAAACTACAAACTTCTCCCGGCTCTCGAACAGATTTCATCGCCGTGATCAACTGTGTTTCTTTACCAAACAATTGATTTTATTTTATTGCCGGGAATAATAAGTTTTCATTACATCTGTCAATGATAAAACTATGATCGTATGGATGTATTGATTATAACTTCTAGAATTATCAATTACACTACAAATATAAAACTCGGCAAGCGTTTTCTCACATTCTATTGATAGATTTTTTCTTTCTGTCTTTTGATTGGTAGATAAATCATTAATTGCCATAAATGAATGCCATACTGACGTTAAGTGGTAGGCCTATACAGAGGGTGTCTAACTTAAGAGCGTCACCTTAAGCATGTCAGAAACTTTATTTTAGCACCAGATTTAGAGAAAACTATAAATAGGGTACTTTAACTACTTTTCAAAACAGTAAAAAATTATGATTTCTGTTTTCTGGTAAATGGTCACCATTTTACAATATAGCTGGCACTTAATTTTGTATAGAAAATTTTTATTTAAAATTTACAACTTTTTGCCATTGCAAATTGCTAAAAACAAAGAATACTATTTCACAATTAATATTGGTGGTCTGTAGTCTATATATTGAAAACGAATGGGTTAAATAAACCATATCAAAGAATGGAAGCAATGAATAGTGTATTCACTGATGGAAGTGCCTTAAAATATTTTATATAATTTAATATTCAATTACAATTTTTTTGTCGAAATTCACTCATAAAAATGAGTGCGTTTTAAGTCTTCTTATTCTCCATAGTGAATGCATCAGATGGTGCAATTAATTTGACAGAAGGCATTTAAAATATGATGAAATCAAACTTTAACTACACTTATCTTTTAACCATTGGGGTTGAAAAAGACAAAATATAAAAACTTCTCAAAATAAATCGTAGAATCTAAAAACACGATGAAATGTTACATCACGTTCAGTTTAGCTTAGTTTAATTTAATTTACAGTCAATATAGAATGCTGTAGTTGGTACTAAATAATCTATTACTATTAAAGGTATAATAAATTTGATAATTTTATCTTTCCTACCATTTTCAGTCTTCAGTTCAAAACATAAACTAAACCTTATTACTTATAACTATTTCAGAAATCTTTGCACAGTTTAACATGTTTACTGTATCATCGTTAACCCTCAAAGACAAGCTACGTAGCTTTTCTTCCCACATTTTTGCTTAATTTTGAGTTTACAATGTAATATGCTGCTAGCTGCTACGCAGGCTATATCACACGAGGAATACGTAGGGAACAAGAATCGAGGTGTCAGGGTATCGAAGTGAAGTCACTATTGACACTGGTGGCTCAGGCCCGGGGGCCAGGGCCAGTCAAGGTGACGTTTGTGACGAAGTGAAGTCACTATTGACACTGGTGGCTCAGGCCCGGGGGCCAGGGCCAGTCAAGGTGATGTATGTGACGAAGTGAAGTCACTATTGACACTGGTGGCTCAGGCCCGGGGGCCAGGGCCAGTCAAGGTGACGTATGTGACGAAGTGACTATTGACACTGGTGGCTCAGGCCTGGGGGCCAGGGCCAGTCAAGGTGATGTATGTGACGAAGTGAAGTCACTATTGACACTGGTGGCTCAGGCCCGGGGGCCAGGGCCAGTCAAGGTGACGTATGTGACGAAGTGAAGTCACTATTGACACTGGTGGCTCAGGCCCGGGGGCCGGGGCCAGTCAAGGTCAAGGTATGTTATTTCTGAGACAGTCTTGGCTCTCTTCCGCCGGCAGGTTGCATCAAGTCTGAATTAGAAATGACAAATGTAGAGCAGTGCTGAATCAACTTCATTATAAAGCTATAACGGTTTTTAATGAAATAGTATCATACGTAGTGTAGATATCATGGTTTGCTTTAAATTCCCCTCCCACTTTTTCCACATTTATTCGAATCAAAGCAACGTTGAATCGAATATTGAACTCCGATTTAAAATACTTAATGACATTATTGAAAGATTGCGTTTTTCTATGTAAAAAACTCAAAATCTCGTTTGTCGTATTAGATTTGGCATGAGAAAATAGCTTACAATTATTGATCCGAATGCTTCCTTTGTACTTTCCTATTCTCAAGAATACAAAGGTATTTGTCTCTTTACAAAATGGCGGCTGAAAATTTAAAATAAACCCGAATCAAATGGTTCTGATTCAACAATTATTGGCGGTGGTTTGTTGTCATCATTATTTTTAGATTAAGGACTTAATTTTACAAAATCATAACGTAGAAATGTTCTCTGTTAGTAATTAAATTATGATAAGCTATCATGACTTGAGAATGAATCAAAATTTGTAAGAACGGCTGTGTAACTTTCTGGTTTAAAATAGTGCATATCAACGCCACCTTTACATTTGAAAAATAAAAATTTCAACCAATTTGGCAGAATCCAAGTGGCTGTTACAGATGAACACCCGGTCAAAGTGGAATAATTACCAATGAATATTTAGGGGTGGATTCTGATCAGGTCTAATGTTTGGAAAAAAGTAAGGAAGGCTTTTGATATACCCTGTATATTTATTTTTTTAAATAAAAATAAATATTCATGTATCAGCTAATCGTATTTTCTTTACTAAAGTTTAATATTAGATAATTCATACAAAAACCACATTAAAATCTTTGTTGTTTGGCTATCAAGATTTAATTTAAGTAATATAAAATTTAGGACTGTGGCATGCCCTGTAATCCAGCTACTTAGAGGTAACGAATTGTGGATGGTTATGAGAGATGACTCGAGGACATGGTGTTCCCTAGTGGGGATTAACGTTCTCAAAAAATTATTGTGGTTCGGATCCCCTGTTGAAATATAGGTTCCTTAGTTGCCAATGGCTGTTGGGCTACAGTCCTGTCTAAGGAACATGTCGGCCTTAGTCAGTAACAAGACTACAGAATTGCACCATAATCATCCTTCACTCATCTGTCATTCATACTTGACTTAAAATACCTACCTGGGGTGGTCAACGTTTTAAGCACTGTTCCAATAATGAGCCAAAAAATACAATGTTATCAACGCTTCAGTACTTTTAATAAGTCTACATATGTGAGAAGCAAAATTATATTTTGAACCTAACAAGCGAGTCAAAAATATTCGGACATTTAAAATGTTGGAAATACTGCGTTTGTATGTTTCTTTGTATTTTGACTGCTTTAATTTTAAAACCTCGACATAGAAATTAATAGCGGGTAAACATCAAAACAAATATTTCTTTAACGTTATACATGCAGTATACAATACGGCATAATCTGGAAATAAATTGTCTCACTTAACTCTTTGTAAACTGTCAAACTTTAATATAAAAAATGGTCAATACTTACTAAAATAAGGAGACTGATCAACATGTCTGAATTAAATCGCTTTCCTAAAACAAAAAACGCTTTATTAAAAAACATATTTTCGAAGTTAGTTGCGTACACGATAAACAATAGTCAATAATTAAAATTACTATTTGAAATAAATTTTACGGCTTGCGAACTCCAACGAATATTCGAGTGGTTTATTTATAGTTTCATCTACGCCCTGGAGATCACCCAAGAACGATTTCGTTTTATGTGACGGATGAAAGACACGGTTTTGATTTCCTACGAGTCCTTCCCACATAGCACTAACGTAGAGTACAAACCTGTCAACCTTATTTTTCCTAAGGTAATCTTAAACATATACTATTGTTAATAAAGTCGTCAAATGATCTATTGGTCGTGATACGAAATAAGTTAAAGTAAGCTGTTCACATTGTGGATGGTTCCTACATTAGGCCTTCGTAACCTGATAACTTAAATTTTGAATACATTTTATTTATTTTGATCCGACTGTCTGTTTATTTAGATTTAAAGTCACACGCCAAACTCTATAAAGACATACTTTCAAGAAGCTTTTCGCCAAAAATACACGTAGCAAAAAATCCTTTTATCATTAGATAACTATAAAGTACAAGTACAAGTGAATAATCGAGACCTAGATCATTTAAATATAAGTAATAATTGGAAACATGGGCAGGATGACGTTTGAAGTGGCTTGTGCCAGTTTGTCGGATTCAACGTGTACCGGAAATTTAAATTTGCTAACACTTCCGTTTCAAATCGGCTTAAACCAATCATGATAAATTCAAATTAAATGCAGGCTTGTGTTGAATTAAATTTTTAAGAAACATTTTTGTTAAATAAAAGTGGTAATGAAAAAAAGTAAGAAGTTCATTTATACACATGCAGAGTCATTGTTAACTGACTTGTAATAGTAACACATTTCTGTCAAGTTCAACTTTGATGTAATATAACACTTTAAACATTTTCATCATCGTTAAAAGTATGAAATAAAAAAATATTGTGGTAAGTTTTTATAAAATAATTAACAAATGATGGAGTATTTTAACGAAATTCATGTAGTTTTTCATGCTTACAGATCTGGTGAAGTTCTAAGGAACAAAGCACATGTCGCCTTAAGATTAACAAGGATTAAATAAGGTTTTTTTTAATTTATATAACAATTCTTATATATATTTTAGGTTTTCCTTGATTTTTTAATTCCTTCAATACAACAGGTATGACCTCTTATGGTGTTGCAGTTAGCAGGCTTAAATATTATAGCTCGTATATGATATTTTACGTGGCAATTAGTGCAATAATAACTGTACATGAGCAAAAAAAGAATTACAGGGTAAGAATAAAACGATGTTGAGAACAAACAGCTAATACTTTACTCACGGTTATTAAAAGAATTACTCGTTCAAATTACTCGAACAAATTCTCATTTAAGAGCCTAAAATGAGAACTTATTACAAAGTTCTATTTAAATTGTCTGTTATTGAGTTGCAAAAAAACGTTGGGTCTAACTTCTCAAGGAAAGTTCTGATTTAAATATTAAAACATATTTTTGTTTTCAAAATATCATGTTCCCTATAAAATATATCAAGGATTAACTGCAAATATACATTTATAAAACATAGTGTATTTTATCATAACCAATCTAAAAATAATAAATAAAAACCGAAAAATGTATTTATAACTGCTCAGTAAAATTAGAGATATTCACCAAATGCCTATTCGTGGGTTATTTCGTATATTATGAGGAGGGTTGAACGAAGATAGTTTTGTTGTGAAGAATTATGTTTATCTGATAACATAATGGTTATCATATCCTGTTCATAAATATATATAGCTCATCACTTGTATTGAATAATATTATAAAGAAATCGAATGAAGTTTTTCTCTTTTGATTAAAGGGATAACTGGACTATTATCGGTGGGATTGTTGTAATTTTTTATCATTTTACAAATTCCACAAATTTACAAAGTATACAAGTTTTGCTTAAATTAATTAATACATTTCCCAATAAAGTGTTGTAATTTTCAAACTAATACTGAAGATTAATTATATTTTATTGCTAAAGCATTAAGTCGATATTTGAAATAAATATATATATCATGAATTCATGTCAAGAAAACAAAACATCGGAGCTAGGAAAACAAACAAGGGATTTATTGACGACAATTTACATCGGAAATTGATCTAAATATCTTTATTTAGAATGAACTGATTGTATAATCTAATGATTTATGTTATAAAATACCACTATTCCACAACAACTTTGTTTCTGGCTGGCTTTTTGTAGTGAGAAATAAAGTAAAAGAGGAATAGTAAAGAATTACAAGAAACAATTTACAATATTTTAACGATATTGTAAAATAAAATATGCAAAATTAAAGCAAACACTACAATGAACGCATTCAAGGGAAATTACTTCGATCAGAGGAAAAAATTGTATTTTCACATCATGCCAAAATGGCAAGATAATTAAATACATTCCATGAGTCATAGGGTTGCCAGATAATGATTGCTGGGACATGGCTGTGCAAGTCTTATTTGTTCCCATTTCAAATTTATATCTCTGGGTGTCTGCCAAATTTTCTCGGACCTTTTCCATTCACTGAATACTGAAATGAAAGTAATATGGACAATTTGTTTTGTTAATTGTTCAATATTGTTGAAAGTGAAAGCTAATGAGGTGTTTACATTTTGGTGAGGCTTAATAATATGAAAAAGTGTGCACGATATCCTATTTTTGCTTATTAACTATTAACGTACGCATACTAATAAATCACCAAATAAAGATTACAGTATTTTTCTATTATTTTGTCTAAAATTAATAGAAAAATTAATTCGAAAATAAAATTAATATAAAAACTATGACAACGTTAAAACACTTGTAGCAATGTATTTCCCAGTAATATTATTTTTATAGCTATTAATAATAAGTAGTAACGTTTTCATCAATTACCATTATCACCAAATAAATAAGGTGGAATAAAAGTATTATAACAATCAAGCACTCTTTAGTAAAGTTAAAAAATTGAAGTGGAAAGAATGGTAAATATATTTATAGATAAAGTAATAGTGTATATTTGATCCAACGAAAGATTTAATCTGTTTGCATATGAAACCATCTTAGAAATATACTGTTACAGAATAAAAACAGCCTAAGGACTTTTAAGGACACGTAGCATTTATTTTTAGAGTACTTTAAATTAAATATGAGAGATGTAAACTGAGGTGAATTCATAGTTTACAGTCAACACATTAAAGGGAAATAATTTTGATCATAGATACAAATATAGTAATAATATTGTAATTATGCCAAAATTGCAAGATGATTAAAAATCTTTTGAGGCAGCGCTCCATAACTGTTGTGCTATTAAATATCTCTTGATCAAATAACCTACCATTTGTTTCTCACTAAATTTTCTTTCTGGTTTATGATTTCTTTCTCTTTTTTACTTTTCAGACATTGTAGTTTAATAGAAAAAAATTACAATTCAAATCTTGAGTAATATGTTTTACTCGAGTTTCAACATTCAAACTGTCTTTTTCAAAATCATCAACAAGGATGTTGACTGTTTATAAGGTATGTAACTTTTAGCATTTTGATTGCAATGAATCCAATATGCGAACAAATGAGTATGTTAAACTTAAAGCCTTGAAAGCGCGAAGCTAAATTTACGTAAAAATAAGTATTCAGTATCATAAAACTATTCTTTTAATAAACGCGGGCCAACGTAACAGTTTTAATTACTGTATGCTAAATGGCTAACCGCCACTCAACTCAATTTATGACTCTCTACGGATGCACAGTGTTATTTGTTTCTTCGTCCCCAAGGGTGCAAAAATGGAAGTGTGTTCCAGTTAAATTTATATCATTGTTCGATATAACTGTTTCATATTTTTCCGCTCCATATTGGTATTTTATACTTTGCTTTAAACTACTAGTAAGATAAATCCTTAAATAAAACAAATCAATATTTTGTGAATAGCACAGTGATTAATCTAAAACCAGTCCCCTTAGTTAACAGGGCATTTGTGTCTTCTTTGAACAAAGGCGCTTCATGGTGACATACTTTTATTGGAAATGAAGTCAAACAAAATTTCACGTCCATTTATGTAGACTGTTTTGTATAGATATCAAAGACAAAAATTAGAAACAATTTAAAAATAGCTTTATATTAAATAATCCTGCTAAATGTTAAGTGAAAATTAGTTTAGACGATTGATCTATATATTCATATTGCATTCTTAATAAACTTTAAAATATAAGTTTAACTCTTCAATAAAAACACTTATTCGACTTAAGATTAACTTTATTTTCTAGCATTTGTATTCTAATATTTTAATAAATAAAAAAAAATAAAAAACTATTAAGAATTGCAGTATAAAATTACGTTGAATTGGCGCGGTTGTCATTGATGTGTTAATTAATGAAGGACAAGACCAGTCTTGGTTAATGCCAGATGTTTATTTCTATCAGCACTTGGCAATCCTCCCAAAACGTAACTATAGGAACAAAATGCACCATGTTCATTGAAAATCTAACAATAAAATTACGTTTCCTATGTGGTGTGGTTATATATTATTAATATATTATTAAGGTTACATAATTCAAAAATATGATGCTATTGAAATAGTTAAATCAAGGGGTTTCAATTCATTTATATTATTTTAGGTTACGCAAATCCAAGTGTGGTGGTAATTATATTTTGTTATTAAAACAAAGTCACATATCTAAGGTAAGTGAAACATTTTCTTGAAAATACATCAGTACAAGCTTAACTTACTTCACCGAGCTATTGTTAAGAGAAGTAAATGGAAAACGGACATTCCCGTAATATTGTTATTGTGATTAATAAATTGAATAAAAGGGATGAAGGTAAATTTGCTTCAACAAAAGGTCTAATGATCATTAAAGTTGATAAGTATTTTCCATAGTGGAAAGGTTCGTAATGAGTTAATTATGTCTTAAAACCGAAGATTAATTTAAATCCACATACTAAATATAACTAAATACAGTTTATGTAATTGAAATTGTTATTACTAAAATTAATTGAAAACTTAATTACTATAACTAAAAAAACTTTCCGGTATATAAACACGTGGCGTCTTTCCAAAAACGAAAGCCTACATTAATCCTACCTCGAGAACCAGGCCTTCTCAGAAGTGATATGTGGCTCTTTATTTGTTTTCTATTAATAACTTTTCTATTTCGGACAGTTATACATTAAGCTGGTTTCACAAATGTGTGATTTTAAAAAAAGAAAATCTTATTAGACCTGTTTTGTGTCAGAATAACTAATTTTTTCAAACATAAAAGTGGTGTTCCCCATACTTAAACATTTGATTTTTACACTTATTATAGAGTGTAAAAATCACCTTTTGCTAGAGGAAATTTTGATTTTTTTTCAACTTTAATATGGCCAATCAAGGTAGATTATTTAAGCTTTAGTCCCTAGTTTTATTAATGCTATAACATACTATAAACATTATCCATTTAATAAATTAAAATTCCAGTTTATATATAATATTTCCAAATAGTACAGCATTATGATGTTATAGAAACAATATTTTATGGGTCAGTGAAGTGTCAAAAATTCTGGTCTTTAAATAGAAAAAAATAATAACTATAAAGAAGTTTTAAGCAACAAAAAAAAAAATTTCCTTGAAGTAATATGGATGCCAATAGCGGTTTCAATATATGACATAATTAACTTTAAAGGTTTCAGCCATTTCATGTGAACTCACAGTAGAAGTTACTACAGCATTATACTGAAGTTAGTTGACCTGTGAATCAGGCAATCCTAAAATACCTCCTGAACTTTGGCTCGGGGTTAGTATTCCCTTATGATGAAGCATTGTTGTTGCCAAGATTACGATCATCAGACAGCAACGAAACTGAATCACTCTGCCAAACATTTAGTCGTGAAGAAAGAGAAAGTGAGCCAAAGCACTAATTTATTTGATATTATAGTGATTGAAAGATTAAAATAGCTTATTAGTTATACTGTATATTATTTTAAACTAGTGTAGGAAGATTATATTCGGAAAGGTTTACGTTATTAAGCCCAAATAACTAAAAATTAATACTATTTTGTTGTATAGGACATTAAAGTATCATTTCTCTATCTAAACCTTTTATAAAAATGTATTTTTTGTCTAATTTAAATCTTTAATACAAATATCATAATTTTGTCTAGTTCCATAGCGGTTTTGAAAACTCTATTTAAATAAATATATTTAAACAAATAAGTCCTCTTTTCAAGCAAATAATAAGTAGTAACAAAGGCTTTTACTGTAACTTCCTGAAGATTACATTGGCCAGTATAATTGGCCAGTTATTTGTTATAACTTTAAATATGAGTGATGTTATAAGAAATTACGTTAAAGTCAAAACGCTATTAAGTTTAAGTTGTGAGTCAGAATATATCATTATTATTGACGACCTGAAACCTGCAAAGTTTAATGACAATTAAATCATTCTTTTCGTCGCGAAAATAATAAGAGTAATATCGAGGAGGGTATTAAAGCTTAGGGGCTTTAAAGACGTTAAGACGTTTTAACTTTACTGTCCCCGTAAGTCTTTGAGGTAACGACATCACTGTAAACTGAAAACCTCCTGGGGCTGTGGCTCTCATTTTTTTATTCAGACTGTAAAGTAAAAACGTTTAAAGTTAATACAGAATCTAGATAACCTTTTTAGATTTTAGCAAGGCAATGCTGTTGAAGACGAAAACTTTGCTTTTATCATTTAGCATTGTTCTCGATTTAAATAACAAACTAAAACCCTTATTCAGCAAGAAGCGGTTAAGTCCTCTTAATTTGTTACTTGTACATACTGGGTCACTATTGATTGTTTTCATGTAGAACGTAAAATAATAAATTCTTTATTTCCCAAATAGAGTACAGTACAGTACATTCATTCCCTGTAAAACAAGAAATACATTTAATTTACAAATTGCAATAAGGTAGCCAGACTGACCCTGAAATAGTCTAAGACTTCAAATAAACTTTGTTTTTGCTATTTACCAAACATTGCACTAATTACATTTCTTAGAAATTAATGAAGTAGTCACTAAACAAAAAAAGAGAATACCTTAAAGCAATAGTTATAATTTTTTAAATAATGACGGTGATAATTTTTGCTCATTCATGAAGTGCTGCAAAAAAATTAAACCGTACATTTATTTATTTTAGGAATCCTCAGTTTCCCTTAGTTCATAGTCTATACAAAATACTAAATGTGAGATACTAAAATTACTTTTTTTAAATAAACAATATTTTTGAAATGCGATTGACAGTTCTGCCGTTTAAAACCAAAGGCCTCTTCACATACACAATTCCAAACCTTAAGCTTCAATGCTATAAAATACGAGTTATTTGAAACTGAATACTGTCAGATTACGCGGTTTTATGGGCCGTTTTATGTTTCTATACCTAGGCAATATGGCGGTCCAGACTTCATCTGCTGTAACGCTAGTGAGATAGGCATGCTCCGTCTATTTGTACTATGTGGTCGCTGAATAATTCATTCTGTGCTGAAATACGTGCAGTCTTCAGTAAAGTAAAACATTTGAAATATTTAGGTTTAACTTTGAACAGTGAATTTAATTAGAACAAACGCATTCTCTTTTTGAAGCAGAAATTGAACACATTGAGAGTCCTTTATTATTTTATTATTATTTATGTATTCCAGAATCTATTTTACGTAGGATATATTTCTCAATAGTTCATAGTAGAATTAATAATCAATGTAAGTACTATAGGCTTATAAGCCTATCTTACTTTATTCAAAAACGTTTTATAAAATTAATTTCAAATAAGTCCAGAATATAAGCACCCTTTCCATTATTAATTCGTTTGAATGTTCTTCTTTGAAGTACATGTTTGTATACAAGGTATTAAAACTTATTTATAAAAGAAGTGGAAACTCTTTAAAAAACAGAGATAATTAAAGAATAAAAATTACGAAGTGCCAAGCATCAGCCTATTCTACGTCCTAAATATATTTTTTTACGATAAACTTTCAATTTTTAGCTCTGAGAACGTACAATAAATTACCTTTTGAAATAAAAATAATCACGCAGTTCTCTAATTTTAAATCGAAAAATGAGCACCTGGATTTTGAGTTTTGAAAACATTTATTTCTTGCTTAAAATTGAAGCTTATATTATGTTATTGCTTATATTAAGCTTTTAGGACCTTAATAACATAAACGTTCAAAAGAACTCTCGAAGAAAAAAGTTTGTTGTCCCATTTAATTACTCTGCAGAAATGAAAGGGAATGTTATCAGATTTAAGTAAGCCCAGCTATCCAGAGAGCTATCTAAAGAGCGTGAAAGGATCCTCAAAACAGGATTTTCCTCAGAGGTCTTAGACTTTTTCAAAACATTGATTTGTCTATTTATATTTACATATCTGCCTTATATTTACATATTTTCCTTATTTTATAAGATTGCTTAGTTTCATAGAGGATATTTTTGCTTGTTTCATAGGTTAAAACAATTATTTTGTTTTCGTTTGATAAAAAATGAAATTTTAAGTTAAGTAAATCATAAGAAGATCAAATGATTAGTCATGATGGTTTTCTTGCTTCGTGTACGTATTTGTCTATACAATGGTATGAAATAAATGTTTTGAAAATAAATAAATCTATTCTTATTTTTATAATAGTTTTAAGTTAAAGTCTAATAATAATTAATTGTTGTAGGTTATAAATATTGAAGTTAATAGACATATTTTAGTAAAAAAAAAATCCTAATCCAAAAAAGAGCAAATGACACTAAAAATCAATTTTGCGTGGCGGCCATAGCGGATTGTTGAAAAACAGAGCAATAACATATCTCGAACATGTTATATTGTAACAACCACAAGTGTCAACAGCCTTAGAGTTTTGTATACACAACACAGAAATACAGGTAGGCAATACATAAATTTGGCGGCTTTTCACACAAATTTAAAAATGGCTTTATCAACGGCAATCTCATTATAACAGCATTAGTGTTACAGAATGGAGAGTCCCTTTAATGATCACATTACCGCACGCCGTCATTGTCCCCAAACTCTTTGTTATTTATAGCTGTTTGCACGGCTTCATATTTATGTCTCGTACTTCATTAAACATTACCACCAGCTTCACCGCCATTATTTTAGCAAGGCAAAGGGAAATAAATTGCAAACCCCTAGATGGATAGTCATGCTTATTTGGGGTAGTTCTGTTAAATTTTCATGTTGTTCGATATCACGGTGATTTGTGTACAAGAAAAATATTGTTTTCAATCAAGTTGTAATATGTCTTTTTACACACCATAAACTTCAATGAAGAAATACATGTTAATGAATTCACTGATGGATATCCGAGAATCTAAAAAAAAATAAAATCGGCCACAATTTTTGTGCATGGGTATTATTTTATTCTAAATGTTCACAAACAGATAATTTTTGCATATAGATTATATTTCTTAAATATCTTGATGTTACTTAGTGAACTTTTTTGTATGTGTTTTGTTTAAGTATAATAAGATTTTTCAAAAATGTAAAATAATTCGTCTAAGTAAAACTAATCAACCGTTAAAGTTGATAAATTCCTGGTGGATTCAAAGTTATTCACATTTAATTTTTATCGAATGTTTACCAACCAACTGATTTATCAACGGCGACAGGCAAGTTGTCAGAGATCAAAATTAGGAAAATTATTGAAGATAAATAGGCAGTTGATTTTGTGTTCTATAAAATGATAGCGTTCATTATATTAAGATAAATGTTATTTTAACTGTGTTATATATTCATCGGAAACAATTCTGATTTGAGTTCCTCATAAAAAGTATAATTAACTCTAGGGTTATCACTCATTTTACTGGTTTTTTTCCATGGTGCTCCTTACAAATATTACCTTTTTTATTTCATGATGTTTTGTATGATAAGTAATAATTATTGCAACAGCTATAAAACACAAATCTCATTACTAAAATAAATGATTACCTTATGTTACTTTTAATATTTTTTTAAGAAAAGAACTAGCGCTCTCCCTCAAGAAGTGCTAAAATGTCAGTTTCTAGTAGTAAAATTATTCACGGTTAATTCACATTTCATCTCCACAAAGCGTAATTTATACTCAGTACTTATGCATTGTTATGCATTGTTTTCGCTCTAGATCTCTATTGTATCACTTGGCAAAGAAGCATCTTGCATTGTATCGTTTTTAGAACGTAATTGTTTTATATTAAACGTTTGTTCTTTGATTCCGTAGCAATAAAATTGCAAAACAAATGTTTAATATATTACAATGTTTAATATTACTTACAATATTTTATATATTTATCAATGTTTACTATAAGTAAACACTTTTTTCATGTACCTGACTAATGCTTGAACTTAAACCTTTTTTATGGCAAAATATAAAAGCCTAACATTTTTTATTTTAAAAGAAGTACGATATAACGTTCTAGGAACTTGTACTGGTTTTCAGGAGAGGAAATACTACTAGTTGTTAAAAGGGATAATGAGCAACATTTGTTGGTAATCTGAGCGTTTGTGCGTTTGTGTTATGCACGAGGCGGAGCCGATCTTGTGAAAACGATAAAGACATTTTGCTTTGTGTAATGAAGAAATTCTTTTGTCCTACTGTTGGAATAGGTCTTTTTTAAATTCTTACAAGAATAGTAAGTTGGTTCTTTAGGTTTGTTCTTCTGGTTTTTTGTTTCCTAGTACAAATTAATATAACCATTTTTAAAAAACATACAACAATAACTATCATTTTAAAATTTATATTTAAAATGATTTCAATAAATTACATATGATTTATCCATAGATCCTTTATAAGGCCTTTTATTTCTATAAATCTTGGACGAAAATAACTTTTTAATAATCTGACATTAAATTTTCCAAATATATGAGAGAAATTTTTATGTTAAGTTGTTTTTATGTTAAGTTTTTTTTATGTTAAGTTTTTGTTCGAACCATGAGACAAAAACGTATAAAGTCGATAAAATCAACCAGATACAAGGGTTGAAATGGAGTTGGGCAAACAACTGTAAATTTCAGAGAGTTCAGAGACAATTATGGAGTTAGACTTCCCTTATTCATACAACATAATAATAGATTTAATCATCTTAAATAACGATTTTACGCTTGTTTTTATTTATTAACTTTAAAAAAATAAGATCATAAAAAGGTTAATTATGTATTGATTATTGTTATTCATTACTGTTTTAAGTTTATTGTTTTACTATTCTCATTTGTTATTATGATGATAATGTCGAAAAACTATCATTATCAAATTTTTTCATAGGTAAAATATTTTATTACAAAAACAACAAAGCTCTTGACAAATAAAGAAATTTACATTTTATTACGTTGATTTTTTAATTCGTTAAAACAATACGGTGGCAATTTTTATAGGACTATCACAGATTGCCACTATTTGCGTGTAAAGAGTATTAATATATTAATATGTCGTTTTCACAGTATTCAAAATTAAATTAATGTGAAGTATTATATCTATTTAACAGTTTTGTCATCTATACTATTCATGTAGCCTTTTATAACTTTTACATGGCGTGAAGAGGTTACTACCAATAGACCAAGGACCAATATATGTTTAAGTAATGAAAAAATATAGACCTACAGTACTAGCAGATACAGCGGCTTTGCCCGCTGAAAGGATAACAATGTTTAGTACGACTATACATTATTTGTAATGTAAAATATATAAAAAAATCATCAAATGTTCTGATTGGTTTTAATCATTTATCCGAATTATCAATTTTGAACATTTAATTACACCCTAAAGGTTGCAGATAGTGATTCTACCTCAGATTGAATCGAAGAAGTTTCCTTCATTGATTTCTTTTCCTTAGTCTACCATGTGCTAAAATATTATAATTTAGCAGTCTAGACTTAAGAATACTGAAATTTCTTTGTTAATCCATCATTGAACTAATAAAATTGGATTTATATTAGTTTGAATACAAAAGTAGCATTACCACTTTAGAGGTTTGAACCAACAAATTTCATCGCACCACGCTCTCGCCAATTTGGCTCATGAGAATATGAGGCATATGAAATATTACTAATGTAAACAACAATAAATAGTGCATGAGGGGAATCTAGACTAACATCAACACTTGAATGTAGTATATTATTCATAAAATAGACCAAAAACTGAAAAACAGAATATAAAGATAAAGTTTGGGCAAAAAATTAGGAAACATAAGTAATTCCCTAAGCAAATGTTTTTCAATCACACCAAAGAGTGGATTACTCATATTGTTTGGTAGAAATAAATATTTTTTTGGAACTTAGCCTAAATCGCCCTCGGCCAACACTGAAACCTTTCTAACATTTTAAATTCTGAAAAGCCCGATTCTCGTGGAATCTTTACAAAGATAATGGAATGAAATTTGTTTATAGAGTTTCAAGATTCTAGTTAAATTACTTCAGGTGATCCGCAAAACAAGAAGAGCCTAAGTGGTATCTGACCGATATAAAGTAGATAACCACAGTACTTTTGTAGAGTTCATTATGTTAGTATATTAGACTTCTACCTTTTTACCTCTTGAAAATATATTCGTTACTTCCATCCATAACTTTTATTTAATCATAGCTCATCATAGCATAGAATGAAAAGACCGCCATTTAGAATTTTATAATTTATCTTATTTCAGCCTTTTGAGAGAAAGTATTTTTAAATCCTCCTTAGTAAACGCATCTAGTACCTATAAAGTATATTTGAGCCAAGTTTCATAGCCCCAATCCTTATATTGTTTTTGAAAATAGGCTTTGAAATCAGGAAATGGTAGCCATTTATAATTTGATAATACACCCTATTTCAGCGTTTTTAGACAAAATATTTTAAAAATCCGTTGTTAGTACACATTTAGAGCCCTTAAACAAGATTTGTGCCAAGTTTCATGGTCCAAAGCCTCATAGTTTTTGAGAAACTGTGATGAGTGAATTAAGTGAGCCAGTCTTAGCTTTTATATGAATATATATACATATATACTGTACCTCACACTTGCTACATTTTACATTTAAAGTGTTGCTTGTAAGAGCATCAGTTGAATGAAATCGTTGACAAAGGTCTTTAGTGATGGTTAGATAAACGTAATATAATTAATTTAAGTAAGCACAGTTTTTTAAGGGATGAATATATATTATCATCCCTCAAAAAACTGTGCTTACTTAGTTATATTACATTATTTAACTAGCCAACGCTAAAGATCTTTGTAAACGATTTCATTCAGCTATTGCACTTACAAGCAACACTTTAAATGGAAAAAGTAGCAAGTTTGAGGAAATTATCAAAATTAAAATAAGTATTATTCAACTTATTATCAATATTGATGGAACATTTGAATATCAATCGTTACGACCATAAATGCGGATAGAAAAATGGTATCAACGTCAATACTGTAACAAAGGGAATATTTAAATATATCAGCTAAAAATAGGGTACTATCAAACAAATTGATCTAAAACCTTAAAAACGTTTTAACCAGTAGGTAACTAAAAAACTATTAACTAAAACTATTATCTGTTGAAACATTAACTGTTTCAAGCGCTATTGTAAATAGCTTTGCCTATCTTAGTCTAATCATTACACTTCTTTCAGTTTTTAATAACCTTTATAAACAATAAAAATTTGAAAAACTAATAAAGATTGAGTAAATCAACACCAGCTTGGCCAACGAATTAATCATAATCCTCCTGTCAAGAGCACAAAAGTTCTTAACTACAAAAACAACACCAGCCTTTGTTTCTGTGGATCCGATTATTCCTTCCTTGTTCTCGGATGAAATAATGGGAATATAATTTACCATGTCCTTAGAAAAGTGAAAAAAGATAATAATAAAATATATTAATTAATATTTACCATACAGTCTGTAAAAAGTGCGTGCCTCCTCTTTATTTAATTTTTTTTACAAGTAAAACACCACCTTTATGGGAACGACACTGACTTAACCCAAAGTATTTTTAAAGTCATCGGAAATTTAGAGTGTCCCCCAAAAATGGGGGATTTAGAGGCATATACAAATTTTAGAATGCAAAACCCTGCTTAGGGGCTGCTACAAATTAAAGGGGCTTTCAAGAAATAGGTGAATGGTGGAGATAGGAGCTCTCTAATAAGTTTCTATCCATATTGGCGGCTTGACAAAGTTTTAAATACAGCTCATTCTTGAAACCTGGCATCTAAGACTTTTGGAATTTTAGTTTCATCTTTTCCGTCTTTTGCGACTTAAAAAAACTTCCATGTCCAATTGCTCTCTTCTTGTTAGATGAAAAAGTGGTCTCTATTGGTAATATTTAAAACTTTGAGAGTCCCGCAAGAACGTGGGATTTTGGGGGTAAGTTCTCAAACATCTTTTGAGTGAAACCTCATTTTAAAAAGCGTTTATAAAACAAAAAAAACATAAAAATCGCTTCTAAATAAGGGGTTAATACTCAAAAGAGGTTAACGTACATTAGAAAAGTTTGAGTTCCCCCAAAATTCTCCAATTTTTCAGTACCCTAAAAATTTACGTATTTATAAAAGAGGCAAATGTTTAAATTAAAAACATATTCTTAAGAGAAGTTTTAGTTTTTACCAAAGGAGACGCCAGCCAGGTTTAAGAAGGAGTCACAATGACAAACTGCCAATTTGGATAGAAACACGTTAGAAACCTCCAACCTCCACCATTTGCCCATTTTTTTGTAAAGCTCTTGAAAATGAGGGGTCACTTAAAAGAGGTTTACATTTAAAAATTATGAACTGTCCCCAAAACCCCCCATTTTTGGGGTATTTCCGATAACTTCAAAATATACTTCCTTTAAGTTAATACCGTTCCCCAAATCTGATATGTTTGTTGTAACAAACAAAAAAAACTAAAGAGGGGGACGGACTTTTTTACATACTCTATATGTTTTGTTTGTTGAAGCTTAAATCATCTAATGATAAGATAGTTTTAATACCACCAAATAAATTTTCAGAGGCATCATAAGAAAAGAAAAATTTACAATATGGTTGTTTGTAAATAATTTTCAGATAATTGTACAACTAATTTTTTAACGTTTTACACGTATTTATTTTAGGTCACTCAAAATAAACAAAAGATTGCATATATTGAAAAATTAGTTCTGAAATGACTATCCAAATTTATTTCATGCAGCCTAAAGAGAGGTATAATTTACTTTCTGAGACAACCTATACAGATTATCATAGAATTTAATTTGATCTTGAATTATTTTAAACTTTATTTTAAATATTAAAAATTCGTGCAAACGTTGACAGTAAAACTGGGATGTGTATACACTGTAGTTGTAAATTCTCTATTCAGTAGGTAAGCTGCCGTAAAACAAAATGTGACCGACCAAATAAACTACTGACTTTCCTTAAAATAAACTACATTCCATGAGGGAGTATAAAAACATACGTTGTTTGATGGAACGAAGTATAGTCTTTATATATGTTATATATGTATACGTTCGCATTGTTCCCTCTATTATAAATATTAAAAAAAACATTGAGAATATTGTATATTACTACGTAATTGAAGACTTTGAGTTCTCTATAAATATAGAACCGATCTTCAAGATGTGTGTGTCAAATTAAAGGGCATAATGCCTAGGTTTGCCGAATTACTTCAACATTACTTTTTTCTCAAGGATACGACCTTCAGTCTTTTAAAGGTTGTGTCAGTACAATTCTTAAGGAAAATTAAATTTCAAGTAAAACAGCTGATTATACATTGCAAGAAAAGCTGCAACAGTAATCTAATTTTGATTTAACGATGTATTTTACATATTAATTCTTATATTTTTTATTGATATGCACTGCTGTCTAACAGTAAAGCTCCAATCTAATATATTGTTATGAAGAACAATTTTTCTTTTCAATAATAACAAACATAGTAAAATTTATATTGATTATATAATGTATCCAATGTATATGTATGTATCCAAATAACATTAATTGGATATTTATAATTAAGTCCAGCCAAGAGCAAAGCTAATCACGGGGAAGACACAATAGGGTGGGGATGGAGAGCGAGGTAGACATGATTAAACATGCAAAGTCAGTTAACTCTGTAATATAACGGGACCGGACGCTGAGGTGTAGCAGATTGCACAACTTGAATATATATTACGTACAACGTAACGGAAATTTGGGTTTTAATTTAGTTGAAAATAGTTTTTTTATTTTTTTGTCGTTAGATTATTTTAAATGCTGGGGTATTGCAATCTAGTGGTTGATTAAGATCTTTATTCTTATACATGTTATACGTGTAATATACATGTAAACCTATGCAACTTTAAAGAATATCTCACTACTTATTAAGAGTGGGAAGGGGAAAATTACCTGATGTTTATTATTGCGAATTTGTTGCTACTTATTATTACTTGTTTCCTGAAGGAATTGAGAGCTGATAATTGATTAAAAAAAGAAAATTTAGTATCTAAAATACTTGTTAAGTAAGAAATGAATAACTACTGCATGAATTTTGTTTAATACGTTGGGTATCTATGTAAGGAAAATATTACTAGATGAGCGTAATACAAAGAATTAATCATAATTTAGTCCTTTTGATAATCAAGAACACACACATGACTATTTTGAGATCAAGGTTTCTGGCAACCATCCCAGTACCACTAAAATATGGTAAAGTTATGTTAGATTTTAGGTAGAACGTCCCTGCAACATTTCTAAGTCTATAATTGTCGTATAATCATTGCACGGGAACTGATTGCTCAGTTATACTTGCTAGTGTTCTTTCATTTAAAGGTCTGGGTGCTTGCCAAATTAGCTTGGCCACTTTCCATTAACGCAGCTACTGAAATGGCAACAATTTATACAATAGATTCGTTAACTGTGACGTATTAAGAAGCAATAAATACTGTTGAACAAAAGCAAATATTTTAAAATTCATACGGACTCACTTCTTGTAGTTTATTCATTGTTATTCCAATCTTTGCCATAGCCTATACAGGGTTGGGCAAAAGTCTGGAATATATCAAATAACTTTTATATTATTTTGCAGAAAGTGATGAAACTTTACAGTTGTGTATCTAGTACAAATAGGAATATTTTGGCGTATTTTCTCAGTTTTTCGCACGATGAGGGGACGGCCCACGCTGGAAGTCTTGAAATTCTTAAATGTAAGCATACCTCGAGTTGACCTAACTTTAAAGGTCTTAATTAGTATATAACAACAGCGCAAACCGCGCCTCAAATGGTTGACCCAATTAGAAGTTACAGCTCCTCGAATATTTTAATATTGGCCATTACTACACTCAAGGCTAAAATCAAATCTGGAATTAAAATCTTTGAGGAGCTGTAACTTGTGATTGGATCAACCTTTTGAGGCGCGGTTTGCACTGTTATGATCTATCTATTAATTAAGACCTTTAAAATGAGGTATAACTCGAGGTATGCTTACCCTTAAGAAATTTTGGATTTCCATCACGGGTCGTCCCCTGGTCATGGGTAATTTTTTTTAAATGCGTAAAATTATTCTTATCCAAGAGAAATACATGTATCTAAAACCAAACTACATCGTTCTGAGTGCTTTATTAGTAGTTTGAGTGCTTTATTTTCCCCTGACTAGAGCCTTGAGTTTTAAGGCCAACATTAAAACCTTTGAGGAGCTGTAACCTCTGATTGGGTCAACCTTTCGAGGCGCGGTTTGCGCTGTTGTTATATACTAATTAAGACCTTTAAAATTAGGTCAACTCGAGGTATGCTTACATTTAAGAATTTCATCGAGCGAAAAACTGAGAGAATATGCCACGATATAACTAATCGTGTTATATTATTCCCTACGGGTGCACGGTGTATTTTTGTTTCTTTGTCTCTAGTGGGACGAACGCAAAAATGGAAGTTTATTTCAGAAAGTATTAGTTCGGTTTATATTTAAAATTATTTCATGATTTACTTTTTATTTTGCTAATTTTATAATCGCACCTGATTTTGGTGTCCGATTTCTTTTATTACAGTTTTTTTAGTACGGTAAAAAAAATTGCTCAAATAACTTTTCCGCGAATATTTTTACTATAGACAAAATCAATATGATTAATTTCAAAGGAGGATTACATAAAATTAAATATTACACCTGAAGAAAACTAGACACTCTGTTACCGCTTCGATTGCAAACGATTTAATAATATTTTTTATAAAAATGCTACATCTGTCGTTATTCTGACAACTATTTCAAACCATGTCTATATGTTTGGTTGTAAGCAAAGTGAATTGAATTCGATAGTGACAACATATAGCGCCACTATTCCGTAAATTCTGCATTTAAATTTACTTAAGTGATATCCTCCTTTTCTTTAAATTCTGAGACGTAATGCGGAATATCATACCTCAAATCTGAATAGAATTAATTTGACACCTCAAGCAGCGTATTAATATATAAATCCTAATACCAGTTTATTTGGTGAAAAGTAAAATATTTTTCTGTCTTCTATCTTTTCAGAGAAAATATATGAAAATAATTATGGATGAAAAAACTTATGAATATCATGGATGAAACAGAGAAAACATTTTAAAACATATAGGAATGTTGGTTTTACTTTCACAAACACAAGTAAATACTAATTATGGGGCCTGGAAATTACTTAGAAAATTAAAGCTAACATTACTGGTAAATAAGAGATGGGAGGGGGTAAAAGTTCTTGCAGTTATACAAAGTTACGTGTGATTTTGAGTCGTAACTGGAAAGTGATATATAAGTATATTGATTACTTGATGAATAATGACAGGGAGTAGGAAATCCTACCCAAATTCACACTGTCAGAAATAAAAGTATTGTCCAAGACTCATTGTCAATTCTAAGTAATAAATAGGTAATTATTTTAAGAATAAAAAATTAGGAAGTTTTTAGGAATTAGGAAGTGGTAAACACAGTACGTTGTCCCAATGTTAACCTCATGGGCAATAAGTAAAATTCTATATCTCGTTTAATTCTCAACATATCTTGATAAAACTTGGTAAATGGCTTCTTCTAGTTCAGATCTACTAAATATTGAATTAAAACCACCCAGTTTTAATTTACCAGTAGCAGCAAACCTGCATACTCATTCCCCATGTTATTCTTATGGAGCTTACAAAAACATGTCAAATCTCGCTATGTTGGATTGAAATATGTGTTTTTGCATTTGAAATTCGCTGAGTATGCAGGTCTGCTGCAACGGGGGTATTTTGTACTAAACATGATTAAAAATTATTATTTCTGTAAATATTTTAGTAAAATCCCTCCAGACTTTTTATGGACTCCATATTATAAAGATAACAAAAATAAACATAGAATACTAATATGTATGTAATAGCGTTAGAAGAATTAAGGTAACCGTCAATTAGGCATCACCGTAACTCAGAGAAAATATCGTCGTAATCATAAAACTTCCCCAGGCTTTGCATAAATTCCAAGATTTAGACTGACATCGTAAGCAGAACTCAACGCAGAACTAAGTTTCTGATTTAGGCAATGTTTTGACTCGCCAATTTACAAGCTGGCTGTTTACCCATAACCAATAATTGTTATGGGTTTTAAACAAAAGGAACAAAGCGTGTGTTCCTTTAATTAAAAAGGTTTTTCCTGAATAATTACGAATTGATTGAAAATAAAGAATTAGTACCACTTAATTCGGTATAAAGTATTGGTTCCACAGTAAACCTAATAATCTGATAAATAATCACTGTAAATACAGTCTTCTTTTCCCTATCGCTGAATTATTCACTTTTGTTAGCTGTGCAGTATAGTTTTATTTTAACGTTAAGCACTAATACTAATAAGGCTCGGTAAAAATATCAATAACATAGGTATCAATCATTAAACTTTTCCTTTGTTAGTATTATAAAGGAACATTCTATTCAAAGGCAGACCCATTTGTTAGTAAAGATTGATTAAGAATACGATCAATGTGAGTTGCTCTTTGTTATCGGGCTTTATTATGAACATATTAAATGAGTAAGACAGTAGTGCGCTAACGAAAAGGTTTATCCCGTATATTAAAATAACTTCCTCACCGTGAATATATATAGATAATCAATATATTATCAATATCAAAAAGAGGGTTGTGTGATGGTATATTTCGGGCTGCAGCCAAAAATACATGTCGAAGAAACTTGATCTTGCTATGGTGTCTAATTAAAGCTTGAAATCTCATGATGTGCATTATGGTGGTTTGGTTTTGATTTCTTTAAGGGCTTAAGCCTAGGATAGTCCTAATGGGACCTATGTCAAGGTTTTCAGGAGTGCTTAGAATAGTTGCTATGGTTACCGTTAGAAACAGTTACTATGCTTACTAAAAGAACGCAGCACTAAGTCGCACAAAGAACACGACAAGAAAAATTATCTCCCAGGCAATGCCGGGGTTATCAGCTAGTGTGTATTGAAAAAAAACTCTTTAACAAGATATAAATGCTTATATACTATTCAAGGTATAAATACTTCATCGCCTTTACAAGGGGTTCTGAAACTATCTTTAATCTAAACAAAGTGAAGCAAGAGTAAACGAATGAGTTAAACGAAATACGAGACACATATTTTAAGTTGAGCAAACAACTCTAAATAACAAGACATTCGGGGACAGTGACGGATGGTGAGGTAATCCGGTCATTAAAGGGACGCTCCATTCTGCAAGACTCCGATGATGAGCATGCTGCTGATTAAACTGCTAGGATTTTACTATTCTATTTTGGGCTTCTCTCACCTTGGTAAATTTGCTGCAGAGCTGTATGTTCAATTTTCTGTTGATATGTGTTGAAATATCACCGTTTCAACAGAAAATTGAACATAGCTCTGTAGCGAATTTACCAAGGTGAGAGAGCCCAGAATAGAATAGGTTTGACAATTCTACCTCACCTACAAAAATAATATCATTTAAAATTAGGATTTTACTGTAATTAGACAATTATAGATCTAAGATTTAGATTAGATCATTAGACAGTTATACAAAGTCAATAATTAATTAAAGTCAATGATTAATAAAAGTCAAAATCTCGGTCAAACGTAAAGTTATAAAAACAAAACTATTGCTCATACGATGATAATACTGCTGATGAATAAGAGTATGCTGTACAGTAAAAAAAATTAGTTAAATTATTGTAAAAAATCAAAATGATATGAAGCTAATATAGACTACTAATACTATCCCGTTAAAAGAACACTTTTTTCATGACATATTAAATATTTTGTTTACTTTATTGATCTGAGGTGCTTAATAAACGAGTTCGATCATTTCTATAATCGGTAAAGTCAATTAACTCCAGAATATATACTAAATGTTGGATTGAAATTGGATTGAATGCCATCTTCATTGATAAGTTCATTAATCAACAATTCAATCTGCCAATGTCAGGTCTGGAAGGGAAATGTATTTAATGTATTCACCCGCCCTATTAATTTTAACTGCCCATCAATAAAGTATTCCAGGAGCTTTTTTCAAGGAAAGAAATTTGAAATCAATTATTAAACATGAATAAGCCATGAGATGTAAATATAAATATTTAAGGAATTCTGACTAGCTTTTTATGTGATTAAGTTAATTAAAAAGATATGAATTAAATAATCAGGAATTCTGACTAGCTTTTTATATGATTAAGTTAAATTAAAAAAATATGAATTAAATAATCAGGCTTGTTAAAAATAAACATACTGAAAGTAGCTATATGATGGATTTAAACTTAATTTTTGAATGTCAACCAGGTTTAGTCAGGTTTAGAATAGAAAATCAACCTTAACATTAATTGCTCTAATATTTTCAGGATTAAGGAATAAAATCTTGAGATTTACAATAGTAAAATTTTCATTACTGACGTATAAATCTAAAATAATAATAAAAAATTAAAGTAAAAAATTATTATTACTTATTAAATTATTTTTGTTGGTTGTGTTCCGGATCAATAAATTAGACTATAAATAGGTTACAGTACCTTATGTCCGCCGTATGATCCTGAGTGTAATCCTTTTTTACTGGATGATGCGCATTTCGGTGTTTTTTAGAACACCATCTTCAGATCCATTAGTTTAAGAACTTGCCATAAACAGGTGTGTCAAAAGTTTATAAAAATGTACATAACATGAACACAAACACACACGAACACGTAATAAATTGAAAAACATTGAATATAGATTGTAGGCCTACTTTTATAAAAACCAACACGAACGCCACGAACAGGTTGGACGCGCCAGGTTGGCGGTCATGTGCCGTGACTCAACTGAGGTGGCCGTCCGGTGTAGGTTGACCTTTGTCCTGTCGGTGGTAGCGTTGATCTATTGTTATCTATCTTGATGTAGGTTTCAAAAAGACTGTTGGACTGTAGGGTGTTTTTGTCATTGAGTAGGTCATCGGGGTTGGTTTTATTGGCTTTATAAATTTCATATTGTTCTAGGGCTGTCATGATTCGGCCTTTTTGACATATATGCAGGGGCGTAAGATTTTCATTAACACCTGTGTAATTGTGTTTGCTATTTGCCAGGTGTTCAGCATAATTAGACCTTTGGACGGTAGTTTTTTTGGGAAGGTGTTCTTTAAACCTTTTAATAAAAGGCCTACCCGTTTGTCCTATATAAAATTTCTCACAATCATCACAGGTTATTTTATATACTCCTGTTTTATTGCATGAATCTACATTATTCTTTTTAGTCGTAAGAATCGTTTGCAGTTTATTGGAAGTTTTAAACGCTACTACTTTGTTATGTTTCTTCATTTCATTTTTTAAAATTATAGGGAGTTTTTCACCAAATTCCACAGACACATAATCAGTCTTTTCTGTAACAAGATCTGGGTTTGTTTTGGATTTTTTCTTTATCTGTTTTTTAATGAGTTCATCTATTAAGTTAGGCTTGAAACCATTAGACACAGCTATGTACTTTATAGTGTTCAATTCAATCTCATAGTCATTAGGGCTTAATGGTATAGTAAGCAATCTATGTATAAAACTATTGTAAGCTGCTAATTTGTGTTCAAACGGGTGATGAGAAGTTTCATGGATTGTTGTGTCAGTGGCCGTTGGTTTTCTATAAATATTAAATGATATTTTATCTTGATTTTTTATCAGTGTCAAATCTAGGAAATTGAGCTTTAAATTGCCTTCTAATTCTATTGTGAATTTCAGTTGAGGGTGGACATTATTCAGATAGTTTTTTAGGAGCTGTATTTGTCTTAAGAAAAATCCCAAGAAACCTAAATATAATAGTCTTCACAGAAAGGAAAATAAGATACTAAAGAACATTTTAGAAAAAATAAATAACAACCAACTGATCATAACTAAAGCTGATAAAGGAAATACACTAGTGATAATGAACAAGTGTGAATATAACAATAAAGTTTTTGAATTCATTAATGCCAACAACATAGAAAAACTACCAGGTGACCCACTATCAAATACACAACAGAAATAAATATGGCCATATCCAACAGTAAGCTTTTACTAACTGAAAGAGAAATTCGGGAGCTCAAACCTATCAACCCCCATGCTCCACCTTTAAAAGGTTTACCAAAATTGCACAAAGATGGTCAACCAATGAGACCTTTAGTGAATTATATGCCTGCCCCCGGCTACAAACTAGCTAAGAAGTTAGAACGTATCATAAAACATCATGTAACATTTCCGAATAGTCATAGTTTAAAAAATAGCCTAGACCTGATAGAAAAGATAAAAGACGTGAAACTAAAATCCCAGACACACCTTGCCTTCTTTAGACATTTCAAATCTTTACACAAATGTGCCAGTGCAGGAATCTCTCAATATATTACGGAAAAAATTACAGGAAAGTTCCAGCCTAAATGAAAATGAAATAAAAGAATTGATGTTTTTATTAAAAACAGTTTTGCAACAAAACTATTTTAGCTTCAATAACGAAGATTTCTCGCAAACAGAGGGGCTAGCCATGGGCTCACCACTGTCAGGCATTTTAGCAAAAATATTTTTGAATGACATAGAAAATAAACATCTATGGGCTGCCGATAATTCAAAGTACCAGGAAAAAATAATATTCTATTTCAGATACGTCGACGACATTATTGTCCTGTATGATGGAAATAGTAGACAAATACAGCTCCTAAAAAACTATCTGAATAATGTCCACCCTCAACTGAAATTCACAATAGAATTAGAAGGCAATTTAAAGCTCAATTTCCTAGATTTGACACTGATAAAAAATCAAGATAAAATATCATTTAATATTTATAGAAAACCAACGGCCACTGACACAACAATCCATGAAACTTCTCATCACCCGTTTGAACACAAATTAGCAGCTTACAATAGTTTTATACATAGATTGCTTACTATACCATTAAGCCCTAATGACTATGAGATTGAATTGAACACTATAAAGTACATAGCTGTGTCTAATGGTTTCAAGACCAACTTAATAGATGAACTCATTAAAAAACAGATAAAGAAAAAATCCAAAACAAACCCAGATCTTGTTACAGAAAAGACTGATTATGTGTCTGTGGAATTTGGTGAAAAACTCCCTATAATTTTAAAAAATGAAATGAAGAAACATAACAAAGTAGTAGCGTTTAAAACTTCCAATAAACTGCAAAAGATTCTTACGACTAAAAAGAATAATGTAGATTCATGCAATAAAACAGGAGTATATAAAATAACCTGTGATGATTGTGAGAAATTTTATATAGGACAAACGGGTAGGCCTTTTATTAAAAGGTTTAAAGAACACCTTCCCAAAAAAACTACCGTCCAAAGGTCTAATTATGCTGAACACCTGGCAAATAGCAAACACAAATACACAGGTGTTAATGAAAATCTTACGCCCCTGCATATATGTCAAAAAGGCCGAATCATGACAGCCCTAGAACAATATGAAATTTATAAAGCCAATAAAACCAACCCCGATGACCTACTCAATGACAAAAACACCCTACAGTCCAACAGTCTTTTTGAAACCTACATCAAGATAGATAACAATAGATCAACGCTACCACCGACAGGACAAAGGTCAACCTACACCGGACGGCCACCTCAGTCGAGTCTCGGCACATGACCGCCAACCTGGCGCGTCCAACCTGTTCGTGGCGTTCGTGTTGGTTTTTATAAAAGTAGGCCTACAATCTATATTCAATGTTTTTCAATTTATTACGTGTTCGTGTGTGTTTGTGTTCATGTTATGTACATTTTTATAAACTTTTGACACACCTGTTTATGGCAAGTTCTTAAACTAATGGATCTGAAGATGGTGTTCTAAAAAACACCGAAATGCGCATCATCCAGTATGAGTGCTTTATTAGTAGTTTGAGTGCTTTATTAGACTTTTCCCCTGACTAGAGCCTTGAGTTTAAAGGCCAACATTAAAACCTTTGAGGAGCTGTAACTTCTGATTGGGTCAACCTTTCGAGGCGCGGTTTGCGCTGTTGTTATATACTAATTAAGACCTTTAAAATTAGGTCAACTCGAGGTATGCTTACATTTAAGAATTTCATCGAGCGAAAAACTGAGAGAATATGCCAAAATATTCCTATTTGTACTAGATACACAACTGTAAAGTTTCATCACTTTCTGCAAAATAATTTCAAAGTTATTTGGTATATTCCAGACTTTTGCCCAACCCTGTATGTATGGTTTCTAGATCATAATCTTCTCTTTTAAAAAATGCAAATATGTTTAGATTTATAAGTGCGAGAGGATGTTAGCTAGAAAGGTGTTTCTAAATCCTGCATCAATTTTTATATATGTGTATTAAAAGAAATAACTGAAATCTTTCTATTTTATTTTTTAAATACATTCAAGGGGCATTTTGTGAATCTATATAATATTTGAAAAAGTATTCCTTATATACATCAATTTAATGGCGGTTTTAAAACTGTACCGTATGAAAATTAAAACCGCCACTAATCGTGTTATATTATTCCCTACGGGTGCACGGTGTATTTTTGTTTCTTTGTCTCTAGTGGGACGAACGTAAAAATGGAAGTTTATTTCAGAAAGTATTAGTTCGGTTTATATTTAAAATTATTTCATGATTTACTTTTTATTTTGCTAATTTTATAATCGCACCTGATTTTGGTGTCCGATTTCTTTTATTACAATTTTTTTAGTACGGTAAAAAAAATTGCTCAAATAACTTTTCCGCGAATATTTTTACTATAGACAAAATCAATATGATTAATTTCAAAGGAGGATTACATAAAATTAAATATTACACCTGAAGAAAACTAGACACTCTGTTACCGCTTCGATTGCAAACAATTTAATAATATTTTTTATAAAAATGCTACATCTGTCGTTATTCTGACAACTATTTCAAACCATGTCTACATGTTTGGTTATAAGCAAAGTGAATTGAATTCGATAGTGACAACATATAGCGCCACTATTCCGCTATTCCGTAAATTCTGCATTTAAATTTACTTAAGTGATATCCTCCTTTTCTTTAAATTCTGAGACGTAATGCGGAATATCATACCTCAAATCTGAATAAAATTAATTTGACACCTCAAGCAGCGTATTAATATATAAATCCTAATACCAGTTTATTTGGTGAAAAGTAAAATATTTTTCTGTCTTCTATCTTTTCAGAGAAAATATATGAAAATAATTATGGATGAAAAAACTTATGAATATCATGGATGAAACAGAGAAAACATTTTAAAACATATAGGAATGTTGGTTTTACTTTCACAAACACAAGTAAATACTAATTATGGGGCCTGGAAATTACTTAGAAAATTAAAGCTAACATTACTGGTAAATAAGAGATGGGAGGGGGTAAAAGTTCTTGCAGTTATACAAAGTTACGTGTGATTTTGAGACGTAACTGGAAAGTGATATATAAGTAAAATGATTACTTGATGAATAATGACAGGGAGTAGGAAATCCTACCCAAATTCACACTGTCAGAAATAAAAGTATTGTCCAAGACTCATTGTCAATTCTAAGTAATAAATAGGTAATTATTTTAAGAATAAAAAATTAGGAAGTTTTTAGGAATTAGGAAGTGGTAAACACACGTTGTCCCAATGTTAACCTCATGGGCAATAAGTAAAATTCTATATCTCGTTTAATTCTCAACATATCTTGATAAAACTTGGTAAATGGCTTCTTCTAGTTCAGATCTACTAAATATTGAATTAAAACCACCCAGTTTTAATTTACCAGTAGCAGCAAACCTGCATACTCATTCCCCATGTTATTCTTATGGAGCTTACAAAAACATGTCAAATCTCGCTATGTTGGATTGAAATATGTGTTTTTGCATTTGAAATTCGCTGAGTATGCAGGTCTGCTGCAACGGGGGTATTTTGTACTAAACATGATTAAAAATTATTATTTCTGTAAATATTTTAGTAAAATCCCTCCAGACTTTTTATGGACTCCATATTATAAAGATAACAAAAATAAACATAGAATACTAATATGTATGTAATAGCGTTAGAAGAATTAAGGTAACCGTCAATTAGGCATCACCGTAACTCAGAGAAAATATCGTCGTAATCATAAAACTTCCCCAGGCTTTGCATAAATTCCAAGATTTAGACTGACATCGTAAGCAGAACTCAACGCAGAACTAAGTTTCTGATTTAGGCAATGTTTTGACTCGCCAATTTACAAGCTGGCTGTTTACCCATAACCAATAATTGTTATGGGTTTTAAACAAAAGGAACAAAGCGTGTGTTCCTTTAATTAAAAAGGTTTTTCCTGAATAATTACGAATTGATTGAAAATAAAGAATTAGTACCACTTAATTCGGTATCTTATAAAGTATTGGTTCCACAGTAAACCTAATAATCTGATAAATAATCACTGTAAATACAGTCTTCTTTTCCCTATCGCTGAATTATTCACTTTTGGTAGCTGTGCAGTATAGTTTTATTTTAACGTTAAGCACTAATACTAATAAGGCTCGGTAAAAATATCAATAGCATAGGTATCAATCATTAAACTTTTCCTTTGTTAGTATTATAAAGGAACATTCTATTCAAAGGCAGACCCATTTGTTAGTAAAGATTGATTAAGAATACGATCAATGTGAGTTGCTCTTTGTTATCGGGCTTTATTATGAACATATTAAATGAGTAAGACAGTAGTGCGCTAACGAAAAGGTTTATCCCGTATATTAAAATAACTTCCTCACCGTGAATATATATAGATAATCAATATATTATCAATATCAAAAAGAGGGTTGTGTGATGGTATATTTCGGGCTGCAGCCAAAAATACATGTCGAAGAAACTTGATCTTGCTATGGTGTCTAATTAAAGCTTGAAATCTCATGATGTGCATTATGGTGGTTTGGTTTTGATTTCTTTAAGGGCTTAAGCCTAGGATAGTCCTAATGGGACCTATGTCAAGGTTTTCAGGAGTGCTTAGAATAGTTGCTATGGTTACCGTTAGAAACAGTTACTATGCTTACTAAAAGAACGCAGCACTAAGTCGCACAAAGAACACGACAAGAAAAATTATCTCCCAGGCAATGCCGGGGTTATCAGCTAGTGTGTATTGAAAAAAAACTCTTTAACAAGATATAAATGCTTATATACTATTCAAGGTATAAATACTTCATCGCCTTTACAAGGGGTTCTGAAACTATCTTTAATCTAAACAAAGTGAAGCAAGAGTAAACGAATGAGTTAAACGAAATACGAGACACATATTTTAAGTTGAGCAAACAACTCTAAATAACAAGACATTCGGGGACAGTGACGGATGGTGAGGTAATCCGGTCATTAAAGGGACGCTCCATTCTGCAAGACTCCGATGATGAGCATGCTGCTGATTAAACTGCTAGGATTTTACTATTCTATTTTGGGCTTCTCTCACCTTGGTAAATTTGCTGCAGAGCTGTATGTTCAATTTTCTGTTGATATGTGTTGAAATATCACCGTTTCAACAGAAAATTGAACATAGCTCTGTAGCGAATTTACCAAGGTGAGAGAGCCCAGAATAGAATAGGTTTGACAATTCTACCTCACCTACAAAAATAATGTCATTTAAAATTAGGATTTTACTGTAATTAGACAATTATAGATCTAAGATTTAGATTAGATCATTAGACAGTTATACAAAGTCAATAATTAATTAAAGTCAATGATTAATAAAAGTCAAAATCTCGGTCAAACGTAAAGTTATAAAAACAAAACTATTGCTCATACGATGATAATACTGCTGATGAATAAGAGTATGCTGTACAGTAAAAAAAATTAGTTAAATTATTGTAAAAAATCAAAATGATATGAAGCTAATATAGACTACTAATACTATCCCGTTAAAAGAACACTTTTTTCATGACATATTAAATATTTTGTTTACTTTATTGATCTGAGGTGCTTAATAAACGAGTTCGATCATTTCTATAATCGGTAAAGTCAATTAACTCCAGAATATATACTAAATGTTGGATTGAAATTGGATTGAATGCCATCTTCATTGATAAGTTCATTAATCAACAATTCAATCTGCCAATGTCAGGTCTGGAAGGGAAATGTATTTAATGTATTCACCCGCCCTATTAATTTTAACTGCCCATCAATAAAGTATTCCAGGAGCTTTTTTCAAGGAAAGAAATTTGAAATCAATTATTAAACATGAATAAGCCATGAGATGTAAATATAAATATTTAAAGAATTCTGACTAGCTTTTTATGTGATTAAGTTAATTAAAAAGATATGAATTAAATAATCAGGAATTCTGACTAGCTTTTTATATGATTAAGTTAAATTAAAAAAATATGAATTAAATAATCAGGCTTGTTAAAAATAAACATACTGAAAGTAGCTATATGATGGATTTAAACTTAATTTTTGAATGTCAACCAGGTTTAGTCAGGTTTAGAATAGAAAATCAACCTTAACATTAATTGCTCTAATATTTTCAGGATTAAGGAATAAAATCTTGAGATTTACAATAGTAAAATTTTCATTACTGACGTATAAATCTAAAATAATAATAAAAAATTAAAGTAAAAAATTATTATTACTTATTAAATTATTTTTGTTGGTTGTGTTCCGGATCAATAAATTAGACTATAAATAGGTTACAGTACCTTATGTCCGCCGTATGATCCTGAGTGTAATCCTTTTTTACTGGATGATGCGCATTTCGGTGTTTTTTAGAACACCATCTTCAGATCCATTAGTTTAAGAACTTGCCTTATACAGGTGTGTCAAAAGTTTATAAAAATGTACATAACATGAACACAAACACACACGAACACGTAATAAATTGAAAAACATTGAATATAGATTGTAGGCCTACTTTTATAAAAACCAACACGAACGCCACGAACAGGTTGGACGCGCCAGGTTGGCGGTCATGTGCCGTGACTCAACTGAGGTGGCCGTCCGGTGTAGGTTGACCTTTGTCCTGTCGGTGGTAGCGTTGATCTATTGTTATCTATCTTGATGTAGGTTTCAAAAAGACTGTTGGACTGTAGGGTGTTTTTGTCATTGAGTAGGTCATCGGGGTTGGTTTTATTGGCTTTATAAATTTCATATTGTTCTAGGGCTGTCATGATTCGGCCTTTTTGACATATATGCAGGGGCGTAAGATTTTCATTAACACCTGTGTATTTGTGTTTGCTATTTGCCAGGTGTTCAGCATAATTAGACCTTTGGACGGTAGTTTTTTTGGGAAGGTGTTCTTTAAACCTTTTAATAAAAGGCCTACCCGTTTGTCCTATATAAAATTTCTCACAATCATCACAGGTTATTTTATATACTCCTGTTTTATTGCATGAATCTACATTATTCTTTTTAGTCGTAAGAATCGTTTGCAGTTTATTGGAAGTTTTAAACGCTACTACTTTGTTATGTTTCTTCATTTCATTTTTTAAAATTATAGGGAGTTTTTCACCAAATTCCACAGACACATAATCAGTCTTTTCTGTAACAAGATCTGGGTTTGTTTTGGATTTTTTCTTTATCTGTTTTTTAATGAGTTCATCTATTAAGTTAGGCTTGAAACCATTAGACACAGCTATGTACTTTATAGTGTTCAATTCAATCTCATAGTCATTAGGGCTTAATGGTATAGTAAGCAATCTATGTATAAAACTATTGTAAGTTGCTAATTTGTGTTCAAACGGGTGATGAGAAGTTTCATGGATTGTTGTGTCAGTGGCCGTTGGTTTTCTATAAATATTAAATGATATTTTATCTTGATTTTTTATCAGTATCAAATCTAGGAAATTGAGCTTTAAATTGCCTTCTAATTCTATTGTGAATTTCAGTTGAGGGTGGACATTATTCAGATAGTTTTTTAGGAGCTGTATTTGTCTCAAGAAAAATCCCAAGAAACCTAAATATAATAGTCTTCACAGAAAGGAAAATAAGATACTAAAGAACATTTTAGAAAAAATAAATAACAACCAACTGATCATAACTAAAGCTGATAAAGGAAATACACTAGTGATAATGAACAAGTGTGAATATAACAATAAAGTTTTTGAATTCATTAATGCCAACAACATAGAAAAACTACCAGGTGACCCACTATCAAATACACAACAGAAATAAATATGGCCATATCCAACAGTAAGCTTTTACTAACTGAAAGAGAAATTCGGGAGCTCAAACATATCAACCCCCATGCTCCACCTTTAAAAGGTTTACCAAAATTGCACAAAGATGGTCAACCAATGAGACCTTTAGTGAATTATATGCCTGCCCCCGGCTACAAACTAGCTAAGAAGTTAGAACGTATCATAAAACATCATGTAACATTTCCGAATAGTCATAGTTTAAAAAATAGCCTAGACCTGATAGAAAAGATAAAAGACGTGAAACTAAAATCCCAGACACACCTTAGCTTCGTTAGACATTTCAAATCTTTACACAAATATGCCAGTGCAGGAATCTCTCAATATATTACAGAAAAAATTACAGGAAAGTTCCAGCCTAAATGAAAATAAAATAAAAGAATTGATGTTCTTATTAAAAACAGTTTTGCAACAAAACTATTTTAGCTTCAATAACGAATATTTCTCACAAACAGAGGGGCTAGCCATGGGCTCACCACTGTCAGGCATTTTAGCAGAAATATTTTTGAATGACATAGAAAATAAACATCTATGGGCTGCCGATAATTCAAAGTACCAGGAAAAAATAATATTCTATTTCAGATACGTCGACGACATTATTGTCCTGTATGATGGAAATAGTAGACAAATACAGCTCCTAAAAAACTATCTGAATAATGTCCACCCTCAACTGAAATTCACAATAGAATTAGAAGGCAATTTAAAGCTCAATTTCCTAGATTTGACACTGATAAAAAATCAAGATAAAATATCATTTAATATTTATAGAAAACCAACGGCCACTGACACAACAATCCATGAAACTTCTCATCACCCGTTTGAACACAAATTAGCAGCTTACAATAGTTTTATACATAGATTGCTTACTATACCATTAAGCCCTAATGACTATGAGATTGAATTGAACACTATAAAGTACATAGCTGTGTCTAATGGTTTCAAGCCCAACTTAATAGATGAACTCATTAAAAAACAGATAAAGAAAAAATCCAAAACAAACCCAGATCTTGTTACAGAAAAGACTGATTATGTGTCTGTGGAATTTGTTGAAAAACTCCCTATAATTTAAAAAAATGAAATGAAGAAACATAACAAAGTAGTAGCGTTTAAAACTTCCAATAAACTGCAAAAGATTCTTACGACTAAAAAGAATAATGTAGATTCATGCAATAAAACAGGAGTATATAAAATAACCTGTGATGATTGTGAGAAATTTTATATAGGACAAACGGGTAGGCCTTTTATTAAAAGGTTTAAAGAACACCTTCCCAAAAAAACTACCGTCCAAAGGTCTAATTATGCTGAACACCTGGCAAATAGCAAACACAAATACACAGGTGTTAATGAAAATCTTACGCCCCTACATATATGTCAAAAAGGCCGAATCATGACAGCCCTAGAACAATATGAAATTTATAAAGCCAATAAAACCAACCCCGATGACCTACTCAATGACAAAAACACCCTACAGTCCAACAGTCTTTTTGAAACCTACATCAAGATAGATAACAATAGATCAACGCTACCACCGACAGGACAAAGGTCAACCTACACCGGACGGCCACCTCAGTCGAGTCTCGGCACATGACCGGCGCGCCAACCTGTTCGTGGCGTTCGTGTTGGTTTTTATAAAAGTAGGCCTACAATCTATATTCAGTGTTTTTCAATTTATTACGTGTTCGTGTGTGTTTGTGTTCATGTTATGTACATTTTTATAAACTTTTGACAAACCTGTTTATGGCAAGTTCTTAAACTAATGGATCTGAAGATGGTGTTCTAAAAAACACCGAAATGCGCATCATCCAGTAAAAAAGGATTACACTCAGGATCATACGGCGGACATAAGGTACTGTAACCTTTTTATTATTAAATTATTTAATTATAGTTACAAAATATTTTAATTTAATTATAATTACAAAATTATAATTAAATTATAACTAAACAATTATAATTAAAAATTTTAATAAAAATTGTGATTTAAAAATTATTATTTACGGTAAAACAATTACAGATCGATGATTAAAAATATCATCCTGTAAAGTATTTTTCTTACCACTGCATGGAAATAATCACATTGCCACACCTGTCAACTGTAAGGAGAACTGATCATTTCCGCTTTCATTTCATTCTCGCTTGCTAAATCAGTGTTACTTATTAGGTTAAAGTGGCACACAAGAGAGATAACTATGACGTCAAACACCAAAGAACAGTTTCTTTTGGTCAGAATTCCCATTTCACTCACCGTATTCTAAATTCTAGTTTCCTTGCTCTAAATCAGCTTATTTTACTGTCGGTGTTTCTACACACTAACTTCCGGTTCGTTCCAATAGAAATAAGCAAACATAACCTCAATGAACCTTTATGTACAGGTTAGCTAAAAAGTTAATCTGTTTAAATAATGGTGGTAGGAAAAATATTGTGTGTATTACGAGCACAAATAGTCGTTGCCACTCTCGAAATGCTAAAGCTTCGTACGATCTACAATTATCGAGCGGCAATGACGTACCTTGCGCTCTTAATACACAAATAGCTATTTCCACTCATGAGTCCGTTTTAAGAATACGTTTAGGGTGTCTGAGCTAAAATTAATTCAAAACATCACAAACAAAATTACTGAGCATTTTTGTGTTATAGAAATGTTATTTTCTTCAACGATAAGAAGAATAGATGAATTAGTGGACAAAGATGGGGTTGGCACCATTCTGTCGCGTTTTAAGGAAAGAAGAGCGAGGCACACTCATTGTTTTTTACTTTTGTTTAGTTAGAAGAATAAAAGCATTGCAATTGTTTCCCAACTTGTCTTGGCAAGGAGATGGTAGGAAAAAGTATCAGAAAAAATTGCTACATGCAATTAAAAAAATTGTGTGGACTCCATTGTTTTATTGAATTTTATTGAATTGAATTGTATTGAATTGTTTTTGCGATGAATAATAAAGCCTAGCAGCAATTATATTATTCATCGCATTTACCAATTCAATGATTTAAAGTAAGAATTATGTATACAGCAGATGTAAATATAACTCAGATTGGAAACCTAAAGCATTTTTCGGCGGCTTTAAGGCTATTGGATCGTTTTGCCACATTTAAAGGAAACAGTTCTCAAGAGATTTAGATAGAAAAAATTTATTCTGTTACCAGAGCGAATTGGCAAAAAACAGCAAGAAAACTAAACAAAGCGATTTAGTGAAAAAAGGGTGTAGCGTTGCAAATTAATATAAGTTCTTTATCTGTATATATACATGTTTAAAAAAAATGTAAAGCCTAAGCCCCCTATAATTTGGTGTAGATTGTTATACATTAAATTTCGTCTAATGGTTTGCTTCTATATTTTTATCCAATAGAAATAAGATGTACAAAATAAATAAATAGCATACAAATAGAAACGAAACGAAAATTTCAAAATACTATCATCAGGTACACATCACACTCAGAGAGAGAGAGAGAGAGAGAGAGAGAGATAGAGAGAAACGGACAAGGAACTTTTTACTGCGCTAATACCTAAATTTACTTCGTTGATCAATAAGATATTAAATTTTACCATTGAGTCAAAGATTCAATATTGCACCATCAGTAACTAACTATTCATTCTTCTTAAGAAACGACCAGACGTTAATTAACGTAGGCTCAATATTCAGTACGAAAATATACCTCTTTCTCCTGTAAATTGTACAATAAATATAATTTGAATGCCTCTTAACGTATTCTCAGACTGTCTCATCTAACAAATAAAACCAACATTTATTTAAATATGAATCCACGGCTTCAGAAAAGCAAAATCTTGTTTCTGAAAAACAATTCTATGAACAATGAGAACGAGCAAGCTGTCACTCTTGAAAATGTCACTTGTAAGCTAAAATGTTTACTTTTAAGCAAAAGATATAAATGTAATTGTTTAAACACATTTCACCAACACAAAGCATAACTTATTCTTGGTACTTGTTTTAAGTAGTGAGTTGTTTTGGCTTGGTTGTGTCTGGTAAATCTCTTGGATTAGACGAACAATCGCTTTTACAATTTACTCTGTTGATGACAATTTATGTAAAAAAGAGAATACCATAGTTTCAAATAACTCAGTAGAGAATATAAATAACGGGAACTAAACAGGGAATAATACGTAAGAGCAAGACTTTCAAAGAGTACAGAATGTTGTTGGTACAATCTCTGATTTATGTTGGATATTCTAAAATCATTAAGAATTTTAAGCTGAAAACACCAATTGTTTGCCAAAAATTTGAAGACACTTATAATCGCCTTACAATGGCGTTATAAATCGCCATTTGCAGTAATACGTTAATAAATCTAAAAATAAGTAATATTTTGAAAGAGGTGTGCCGTGCGCGTCACCTTTATATATATGGCGCCAAACCAGGTACTGGCCATAATGCCTGAACAGAGGCCAGTCCACCTGAACATTCTAGGAAGACAGAGGGAAATTTAGGATTTTGAAAGGCCTACTCTCTTCCCACTTCAAGCTGGAGTAGCCTGCCAGAAACACCAGTGACAAATCCGATAAGTATTAATGCTAAAAATTAGGTTCCTTTCTTTAAATTATTGATATCAACTAAAAATGTTTTAAATCATCTTGGTTTTGGGGTGCCGGGGGGAAAAATTCTAGTTGGGGGTTTTGCTAAGATGTGAATTTCTGTGGGTTTCGCCTCTCAGAGGCGACCCTTCAAAGTATTACAAATGTAGCTTCATCAGGAAATATTGCTTGTCATATTTATCTGCCCAACAATTAATTACTTAGCTCAATAGTTAATTAAACCTTTATTCAGAATCATAGTAATCAGCGATTAGACAGTTATGCTTAGTTTCAGATAGTTTTATTCCCAGTCACATGGAAGGTAGGGCCTTCTGGCATTTGATATAGTTGTACATGGAATTAACTACTTAATTATTGTTCATCAAAGCTGGCTTAGGTGACCATATGGCAATGGGCACGATCGGCCTCAGGGTAAAACTTCCACTTAGATAAATTATCCTATTCACTTTCACAGTTATAGAAATTTGCTCTGATCAATCCTTTCCTGACAATACAGGATTACCTTATTGTACCTCAGATCCACCCTGGTCCATATTGTTCCAGCCTGATCCATATTTGGCTATTTCCAACAACCTTTCACATCATTCTTCCGACAACCAACAACCTCCATCAGTTACAGAGGTTAATAGGGTGTACTAAGTTTATGTTTTAAGCTATGGGACACTGCTAACCATATCGGATTGCCAATGCAATTTGAATATTAATGTAAAGAAATAACTCATTGAAATACAACTTTAAATGATTGAGACAGCAATAGATCATACAACTGAGAATATAAATTATTCAGCTAATGTTTTGGAAATATAATGGTTAAAATTTCGATTTTATTAATTTTTATTTTTCACTGTATATAAGTAAAGAAGGCTTCCTGATTAGGCTTGGGTTTTGTTGTTGTGATATAATATATTTTGCATTTCGAATGTATGAATGAATTACACGTTTGTAATCTTGCCCATAGTATTTGGTTCACAATTAAAATATCTCTGATGACAAATAAATATGTCATAATTACTGACCCAAACACGTTTTCATGAATGTTTAAAGACACACTATTACTATAGTCTTCCATAATGTACAAACAATATGGTTGTATCAATCAAGAACAATATTAATTACAGGACACGGTTGGTTGGTAGGGGTGCAGTTAAGAAAATCTGATTAGTCTTACAACGTTGACTATCCTTGTATCCCTCCCAAGCCGGTCATTGCGGTAGATAGCAACTGAGGCAAAGCCTCAGCTCAAATAAGTAATAGCATCATACAATGAGTGTTTTCAACTTAACATTTTAATGGGTTCGGAATATCCTAGCCTTATTGAAAATTTTAATAATATAATAACATTCTGTTCTTTTTAAGTTTTGCTCTTAAGTATTATTACCTGCTTCGTTCTCTTTATTTATATTCCTTACTGAGTTATTTGAAATTATGGTATTCTCTTCGATTACATATTGCGTGTTTTCAAACTCTCTGGAGACTTTTGTGGAACAGCTCCTTCCAACAAGACAAACATATTTCAAAATAAATTATGGATTTCTGCTGCCTCGATTTCCTTCTATCTGTATATTCAGATATATGTCATTGTATTAAACTCATTACTTGTAAGCGACTAAGTCTCTATGCGTTTAAAAGTAGAAATTCATTCTTGGGTGGTAAGACGGAAAAAGAGGAAAAACTGTTAAGTAATCGAACTGCTACCGTTCTAGAAATGTGTAGCTATGTATCTACTATAGCTTTACCTGAAAAATTGTATCAAATTATTACCGTAGAAAATGAACAATCCCAAATAATTGGGACTCAAAATCAACCGAAATTCATTAACCAAAAATATGCAATGAACTCGAAAATAATCAGTTTAATGTATGTTTTATTTCTTGTTTTATTGTTTTTCTTCATCCCAATTCCCAATTTTGATATAATGCTCCGACTCCATAAAATATGTACAAGCTACGACATTTGAACAATTAATAAATCGACTTTTTTATCGGTTATCAATGAAAATAATTTTGTAAAAATCTAAATATAACTTTTTTTAGTCTATTGTCATCCAATTTCTTCTAAGCCCCAATTAAGTCCCGTTTGCATGCCCTTGGATCCCACTACTTCTTTTTGTTCACTTATATATGTGTATTTATAAGGATTTACAGCTTAACAAAGCTAGGATATGATGATTTAGATAATATTTTTTATGGCATTTTTAATTAATGAAGGAAATAATAACGTCATGAATTATGGAGTGGTTAAAGTGTTTACACATTGTATTAACAACTGTCGCAGCCAGACAAAACGTTAGGGCGTAGTAATTTTGCCGCGCATCACCAACAGCGGAAAACAATTACTAGAATTAGGTGGAATTATTATCTCTGCAATGAATTAAAACAAAACTTACGACGAATTGGATTATTTCATGATTTAAATTAGTTTTTGATCGTATTTTGATTCATTTGTAATAATTAATTAAATATTAGGACATGATTATAATTACTTAAATAATATAATTTACTTTTATAATATAATTAATATTGGTATTTCAAATTCTGATATTTATTAAGCTATAAAAAATTCAATCTTATTACTGTATAATATAGTTGAGATGCTGAGGAAAAAATACCAAGATATAAGCTTTCTTAAATAATTAAATCCCAGAAATATTCTTCATAGTAATTTGAATTTTTCATATTTTACATTAACTATGCATTAACGTAGCTTCAAACAGAAAAAAAAATTATAAAAGTTTTTTTATATTTTTTTCCAGTAATAATTTAAGAAGTATGTGATTTTTTTTAACAGAGGGCCAAGAAGTATGTAATGCTTATAAGAGAAAAAGAACAGAAAACTGGTGTACCCTTGCGGTTCAGCAATCTAAATTTAGCCATATACACTTTTTTTCCTGAATTTTTAACTAAGAAAACGTATTTCTCTGTGAAATATATTTACCTTTTTTTTATCTATAAAGAGAACCATACTTGTTTGATACACCAGGGTTTTTTCGACGACGACTATTACTAAATATTTTAACTGATTTATATAACTTATCTGCCATTGGAAATATCACGGCGTCAAGTTTACATTACCAAAAATATTTAAAGATGAGCCCAAAGGTCTTAACACTAATGCTTTGACTGAGGAATCATAATTACGTTTATTATTCTTTAAATTTGTTTATGAATCACGCACGGCGTCATTGATATCTCTTAAGCCCTTAAACTGCCTTATTTACTTGACAACTCTTACAAAAGAAAATTCTTTTTAGAATGTCCTTAACTTCTGGAGTTCATTATTAAAGCAAAAGTGAAGAACAATTTAATTTCCTCTCGGTTTTTGGTTTGCCCGAAACAAAAATTATAACATATTAACTCCAATTACTTTGATGTGAAATAATGTAAGGAAAAGTCACATTTACATATTGTTTTTAGTCAAAAAAGAAGTCCCTTCTTTTTTCAAAGGGAACTTCTTTTTTTTTTGAAGGGACTTCTTTTTTGACTGAAAACATTTTTTAATTTATACGTACTCTCATAAGACTTAAATATCTAACTCTCATAGAACATAATTATCTGGAAATACTGCAAATTAAGCCTTAGGTTCTAGTGCTTATTTTTAAATTTCAACGTTAAAGAGCTGCATTACATAGTTTAATTGTGACTGTTTCATAGTATACTTCATATATTAGTTTTAACAGCCGCTTTTCATGATATCTTAAATTAATTTAACTAATAAAGCGCATCGAGGATGAAGAGCCTCCGTAGCTATTAGGCTGATTTTTTTCTTCCTACTGCACAGTGTATTGGACTATCTATGAACTTGAACTACTCTACCAGTCAAACATTAAAATGTTTGTTTCCAAAACAGCTTTCATCTAGTTCTTGGGTCTTTTTCAGAAGAGGGCCGCCACTATTTAAAGTTTCCCTAAACGATTAAATTGTTATCAAATGAGTTCCTGGTATAGTCGTCGTCAAGAAAACCCTGGTGTATCAAACAAGTAAGGTCCTCTTTATAGATGAATGAAAACTATCCGCAGTCATAGATGAATGAAAACTATCCGCATTGTGCATATTGAAAGTCAGGTTCAGTCGTTGGGCGTTACCTTATCAACCGTAATCTTATCTCGTGTCGCCGCTCGTGTCCGTGATCCGCGGAGTAGCAGGCGGAACTCCGCGCTTTGGCCGGTTTTATGTCAGACATTCAGGTGACGCTGGTCATTATGTTCGTGCGGTGAAATCATGGAGTCGTCATTATCACTAACAGGTGAAATAAATAATTAAGACTAATTAGGATTAACTGTTTAATCCTGCAGTTAGGTTTTTGCAGGATTAAACAGCTTCGAGACTTACAATTCACTTCAGGTCTTATTTTAGGTAAGGTTAGGCAGATTAGGTTAGGTAGGTAACTTAACCTTACCAAGCCTAACCTAACCCTTCTAAGGCCTGGTTTGCACGACGACCAGACAGTAGGACAGTAGAAAAAATGTATTTTGTTCTCTTTTGTTTAAAGGTGTTATTATGGAGTCCACTGTACTCGTCGTCGTGCAAACCAGGCTTAAACGATTTTTACTCATTTAAATGAATGATAGAAATAAGAATACATAAAAATGTCCTTTATATAACATGGGGAGTGAGTGTGCAAGTCTACTGCCACAGAAATACAAAAATGGGGGATTTTACTCTATAATCCGGTAGATCTAAGCTATCTGAAGCTATCTATCAAGTTTTATCAAGACATGTTAAGAAATAAGCAAACTAGGAAACTTTAAATAGTGGCGGCCCTCTTCTAAAAAAAACCCTTCATACATACACACACACACACACACACACACACACACACACACACACTCACACCCTATTTCTTTACACATTTATAACAATAAAATAGTTACAGGTAAACTAATTTGTATATCAGACACTGAGGACTAGTTTATTGTAGGAACTAACACTTTCAAAACCCGTTTCAAACTATGGCATGCAACAAGATAAACAGCAATGGAACTAAATTAACTCTAGTAACTTGTATACCGGCTAGTTCAAACGGTTGATTACATCATAAGTCTTCATATTTTTAATATTTTTCTGTTTGAGATTTGGTTTGCGTTGTTTTGGTGTTCCGAATCCGCTGGGGAATGTTTTTTTTCTTGGAGCAGTTTTTCTCATACGAAATTTAAATATTAAGTATCCCAATAGATGTAATGTTTCTAGAAAATTTTCTTAGAGATTTGCCTGTCAATGCTATATTGATCATCAAATGTATGGAAAACAGCCGCTTTTGCTTTAGTCAGAAGAAATTTAAATTTTTCTCCTTTCTAATTCTAGATAATTTTGTTCTATAATTCAAGTTAATAAAAATATAATTTGTCCTACTTTTGCTTTTAGCCACATAGATTAATTAAATAAAAATGTAATATTAAATAATTGCATCGTACTTTGCCAAATGATTCTAAACACTATGTCTAAATAAAAGTTTTATAGATATAATAGTACACGTAGGGCCTACGCAATATTTAAAGCCGGTTTTGAGAAGTATGAATTTTTGTAGTTTTTATGGTTTTATTGGTAAAAGTCATAAACTTCTAAATATTAGCAAAACCTGGAGATATCACGGTGTGTTACCCATACTCCAAATTTTATGAAAATTGGTGTCGATGTCGAAATTTTATGAAAATTAAGTTCTTCCCTAGCTCCATTGGTGTCGTCTATGATTAGTAAATTTAAAAATACATGCAAACGGACGGACAGGCAGACATAACTCTGAAAACCTCCTTTTTCGGTTTAGGTATCACGAAAACAAATATTTCTCCTATCAACTCAAACAGAACATTTCGACTAGACCCATACTTTCTTCATATAATACGTATAAAGGAAAGACAGTAACAATTTACAAACACTGTTTAATGGTATGAGTGTGCCAATTAAAAAAGACACATCATTTTAATTAGTTTTAGATATACATAATATGGTAATGAACACTTTTCAACTGTAAAAACTCGTCAGTTTATAAAAATCTCACCCTTCAATGATTCGGTTTTAAATTTAGAACTAAAGTTGCGATATATGTAGCTGAATACATCGTAATGTTCGCAAACAAAAACAGTAGGTGCAATAATGTGAGTGGTGGGTGGGCTTGAACAGATGGTAATACAGTGCTTTTTAGTATAATGATATACGGCAGGGGCTCTCAGCCCAAAAAAATAAGTAGGACAATATATTTTGCTGTGTTTATAAAAGTTTTTTTACCTTTATGTTATAAAAAATAAGCAAGTTTTATCCTAGCGTTTAGCAAAAACCGAAGGCTTTTATGGCACTACTATACGTCTGCAAAACCTGTTGATGGAGCCTACACATAATGTATAATCCTATTAAAAAACATTAGGTATACATATATTTATTTACAATAATTGTTTTTAATGAGACAGCTTTCAGGTCGCCACCAGCAGAGTTAACATTTAATGTTTGTGGTCAAAATTCTATCAAGAAATTTTCAAATCCTCATGAAAAATACATTTAATTCAAAAATGTTTCAGTTATAAAAATTTTGAACACGATACAGAACAGAATTTATTACTAAATTTTATTATTACCGATGCGACAAATCTTTTATAAAAATGATTGCAAAAAAGTCAGTTTATTTAGGTTTTTGCCTGTCCAGTTGGGAATCATTGATCCTAAGCTGCAGCTCTGCTGATATTGGCAGGTTTATCGTTGCCGTTCGAAGCAATTGTAGGAGGAAACCCAACAAAATACGACCTGAAAATACATTTATCACATACTAGATTGTGATACACATACTGAAACAGTGTTATCATTTAAACGTTTCTGTTTAACGTATGTTTTGATCCTACATGTCTATGCAGATATTTGGCATCGACCACATAAAAGTGGTTCAAAAGTAATTTCTAAAAAACGTCAACAAAAAAGCAAACAATTAAAAATAAACTAAATGTTTGAATAAATTAGAAACAGTGTTTGATGACGTAAGGCATATGGAAAAGTTATTTGATGTTCAGCAATTATATAAGGAAATCTGTAAAACTATTATAAGCCTTAAACAAATATTTGCTTTAATTTTCTATGACTTAGGCTCTTAGAATCTAAAAACATATCCCATATTGCCTTTCAAGTTTATTTTGGCATATTAGATAATTTCTCTGGATTTAAAAATAAATTATCGCGTAATTAAGCCAAAAAAGTTTTTGAAAACACCTCAGCGGAGGGAGAAATTTGAGTCACGAATACGTTCAATCAACTTGCTCGTTTTTGACACAAAAGTTTACAATGGGATTAAAGCATTTGAGCCACTTACAAATTTGAAGTGGAAATTAAAGAGCTATCAAAACAATCGCCAACTTTGTAAGGGAGCTGAGACAGAGCAAGGCATTGTGAGGAGTTGAGTTACTCGTTCTTCTTCAGGATTGTGATTCACTTTCAAAAGATTTCGGTTGTTAATGTAATAAAATTGCACGGATATAAACAAACACTGAATGGCATAATGTCATGTGAAATTTAGTAGTAATAAATGGATACAGCACGCTGTAAATTTAAATATGTTTTCAATGATTCACGATGAATACCGGGAGTCTCACCTAAAGTGAACCAATAGCTATTTTTTTATCATAAATCTGACAAAGAACTTCTTATGGGAGACTTTCCTTTATTTTTAAAGCTGCTTTTTGGAGTGACTTCGAAGTTTAATAATATGGCCTCCATTTGCCAAAATGGTAGAAAAATTTAATTTTTCTTATGGAATATGTTGTACTTTATGGCATTTTTTAATTTAACGCTTAATTTGAGGAACTTTTTATTCCTTCTTATTTTTTCCTAAACCCATTGTTCAGTAGATACGAGCGGTCCAGTTTTGATTTTTTCCCATTTAAAAAGCATTGTGTGCATTTAAGTATGCCATCCCATGTATTCCTTATGGAGTAAAAGCACATTTCAAATAATACATTCCATGAGTGAATCTCATCTAAAAATTATTTAATGATTAAATCTCAACTAAAGTCAGATTTTAAGTCACTTTTAATCTTTGGTATGTATTATTAAACCCAACCGTTTTCAATATAATATGGACTACCAACAATTTTCAATGCATTTTTAATGGGAAAAAATCTAACTTTAACTGTTCGTACTTCCTTAACCATTGGGTTTAAGAAAAAATGAGACAGAATGAAAAGTTACTAAAATTATGTGTAAAAACCAAAACGCCATAAAATACAGGGTGTTCCATAATAAAAAACAAAGTTGTCCACCATATTTCAAAATTTCTAAGTGACTCCAAAAAGCAGCTTTGAAAATGAAGGTATGTCCCCCGCAAGAAGTTCTTTGTCAGATTTATAATAAAAAAGGTAACAATTGGTTCACTGTAGGTGAGACACCCGGTATACATAGATTAAAATTTTCGAAACTTGATGTAAACCACTAAATTTAAGTAGGCTGTTTAGGGATAGGTTTACCGTTACTACAAAATATAAATTAGTGTTCTTCATTGCTTTAGAGTAAATTGATCCATGGGTTCGTTATTGGAGGTAATTTTTAAATACGTTAAGTGTGTTCTTGCAAAGTACCATTGTTTTTTTTGTTACTTAGTCCATTTAATCAGACTATTACATTGTGTTTTTCCTAAGGAGTTCTTAAAACTATTCCACCGTAGTAAAACCTTCACATTTCAATCATATAACAATCTATTTACTGAATTAGATCCTTAACGTTCGCAGAAAAATAACAACGAAATTCATATTTCAAAAATACATAAGTTATAGGCAATGTTTGCGCGTGATGTAATATGAATACCTGTAAGTTAATTACATTGGGTTTAGATATAAATAGTATAGGCAATACAATTGTTAAGAAATAATGGTCTGAAAGAAACTCAAGAAGATTGATTCTGATTCCCATTATCTTCTTAGCCGTCGATGCGATATGATATATAACGTGTAGTCAAGGGTAGGCTCCATTATTATTCTCGGAGCCGTAGGGCAATATATTAAACAAGCGACGCTGGGTATGCTAAAGAATGGGGTCTGCACTGTCGGCAACTTGGCAACACCGCTTCGCCGGATAAACTAAAAAAATATATCTGTGCTCGTAAGGAGTCATAACACTTTGGTTAGCCTTATTCTTATTGCATTTATTGGTTGAGATAAAAAGAGTCTTGCGTCACTGAAAATGAATTTACAACCACTCCAAATTTTAGGTCAAGACTGTAAAATATGGAAAAAATTGAAAAGGGCATTCAATTTGAGTTGCTCCGATCATATAGAGCGTGATGAGAGTCATAGAGTCTCAACAGTGTAAGGTTTAAACCATTTGATATTACCTATCAAATTTCATTTTGGTCCTATAAGTTATGATGGTTACTGCTATTACAGGTTTAAATGGACTATCTTTTTCCCTTAAATATATGAAATTATCTGTGGACGCAGTGAAAATGAGGACTTCAGATAAAGTACGATCATCAAAATTAAGTCCGGTCCTAGCTGTAGTGATCAAGTGGAACCATAAGTTGATAAATCAAGTTTAATTATTCGCCATTTACCGTGAACGTCTCGCGTATTATTGAAAATGGAGTTGAGAAAGAGTTGAGAAATAAATTTCTATATCAGCTTTTTTATGCGAAAAATGCCCTGTTTCGATGAATATTTTGCCAACAGTCTGCCATATTTTTGTTCGAAATATTAGACATATTAGTTCATTCGAGCTGGAATAGACTGACCATTAAGTTCTGACAAATTGCTCAAACATATCTGAATGTCAAAACACTGCACTGCACCATTTCATGATACTGCATTTTGGAGTAATATATTTTATTTCCTATGAGTACTTAATGATTTTTCAGATTAGTATTTATGATTGGGGTGGCGATTAGTGGTTTTTGAGGTCGAGTCGAGTTTTAAAAAATACTCGTGAGTTTTGAGCTTTTTTTAGTCGAGTTTTTTTAAAATAATAAATAATAGTCATCACGTTTCTACAAAAATTGTCATGTCAAAAATTATTATTACCAATAAAATACAAATTACAAATTTAAGGTAATTAAACTTAAAGAGCTACTAAACTAAGAGCAGATTAAAAAATAAATAATACATACCTTTTACTAAAGCTCACAATAATACTTGCTTTTATGTATATTTTTCAAGCTTAAGTTGTCTTTAGGTCTTACCTGGGTTTTAAAATGAAATGAAAACACAACCCTTCTATACCTGACTCGATACATGATTCAAATATATACTCAGAGTTACTCACACAGATACATTTATATTCATGTAATTGTCAACAAAAAATTGAGTTTGTCATTTATTTGGTATGGTTTCTTAAATATGACAAAAGTCACTTTTATAAGAGAAGGAATAATAAATAGCTAAACTGTAGAAAAGATCGAGTCATATAAAAATTATGTATCTTTAATACTGTAACTCAAAAGAACTCTCTACTTCAAGTTTAACAAACGAGGTTTTGGTTTTGTTCATTAAAGATTTATTGACATTATGAAAAATGACCGTAATATTCTTTCGCTCGTACCCTGAGTTATTTCGAGCATTTTGCTATAAGTCGAGTCGAGTCGAGTAGTGTGAGCTCGGCTCGAAAAACTCGATTCTTGAGTACTCGCACGTCCCTAATTTTTTAGTTCGATTTAAACCTAAAGGGTACATGTGATAGCCTGTAATAACATATATACACCATAACTGTTTAAGAACTTTTCACTCGGCTGATAAAGTTTCTCACTGAAATAATTCCATGCGAGTAAAGATTTGAATGATGTTTTGTGAAGTTAAAAGACGTAAAAAGGCGAAAGAACCACTGAAGATCGTCTAATATTCGGGGTGTCTCAGCTAAAGAGTCTCACAGATTGTAATAGACCAAAAACTTAAAGGGAGAAAGTAAAAAGATTTATAGCTTTTAAAATTACAGAATGTTTTTGCGAACTGGGCGACACGGTACGAATCTTGTAACATACCTAACCTTATTAATACCAAAGTGGCGGTGAAAAGTGATATCTACAGAATACGTTTTTATCTCATTAACAACAATATATTCTAATATCATTTCCTGTTGTACGCTTATCTTTATTATAGTATATCACTTAAACATTTATTAAAATGAATTTTCTCAATTGTTTGAAATTCTTGATAGCGCTAAACGATAATAGTAGTTTATGCAACGATTGTATAATGAATGCCTTTAAGCCACGAGTGAGATGTAAGTTAGAACACGAGCGAAGCGAGTGTTCTAAATATCTCACGAGTGGCTTAAAGTCATAATACAATCGTTGCATACACTATTTTATCTACGACCAACAATATACGACAAAATTTGCCCCGAAGTTAAACAAAACTCATGACTTTTACTAATGATGGAATAGGTCAACTAAAATTTGAGGTTAGGCAAATAAGCAGACTGAACCATGAATCGTTGTGGAACAATCAGCTGATGGGATAAGTAAACTCAAACATGAATCGTAATGCAACAATCAGCTGATGTGCGCATTGCGTAATTGTTATTATGACACTACTTCCGTCAAATGCCGAGCTCTCATTGGTCTAGAACCAGTACTCTAAAGTGACTCCAGTACTCTAAAGTCTTCATTAGAGTACTGCTTGGTTTTTGGTGTTTTAATGTATATCATTATAATGTTTATTGTAATACCATAATTGGTGCTTATTGCAATGGTCGTAGATAAAATTATTAAATGACAACATATGAGAAATTCTATGTAATTTAAAGGTTTTCATAAAGTCGAGCAGCCTTTCAGGTTACACACAAAATCTACACTTACAATATAGTTTGTATTTTGTACCAAATTAAAATGGTAGTCTTTTTTAGTTTTCAAAGCTTAATATCATGATAACTTTAACTTTCTTGAGACATTGTCTGCAATCAAAAATTTACAATTGTAATACGATTTTACTAAAAATAAGTAAAAACATTTAATTGTCCTGAAAGCAAAAATGTAGGGAAGATGTGATGAATTTTAAGCTTTAAGTTTAATGTACTCGTATTTATGATGGTTTGCATTTTTTTATACAATTATTTGCTTAAATGTTACCCACTAAATGGATATGTTTGTTGTTTGACTATTAAACGATTATGTAATCAATCAACGTTGAATTTGCAGAGTCAATACCTACTTCTCATTAGTACGCTTTACTTAGCAATCAGCGCATGAAAACTATTTTTTAAAATTTCCTAGGGTTCAGTTTTTTCACTCTGCATTGACCTTTGATTGAGATTTTTTATGTTTTCATAGGGAATTTATGTTGGCAAATGTCCGTTCCGCTGAGATTTAATTAAAATTTAAGGCAGAATGTAAAATAACTCCCTCGAGGAAAAAGAAATCATCTTAAACTACTCTTTTCCTTCAATCTTTTTTAGTTAATATTTAAACTTCATGTAAAGGAAATCATAGAGTACTTCTATAGAGTGAGGATACATATTGTTTGTATATGTTAGGGTAAAAGCTTAGAACCTTTTTGAAGTTTAAAACTTCAACTATCGAAAAAATTTTAGTTTCATCCCCGGATATAGCTTACGTTTTTTTTGTATAACTAATTAGACATGTCCTTTTGAAAAACAGATTGCTTAGTCAATCTTGACATCAACCAAAAAACCTCACCACTTTTTACAGCTGATATTGTGTCATGTTTAGTTTAAAAAATAGTTTTCAATAACCAAATTCTATACACCTAAGTAGTGTTAGTTACCGTCAATTTTACAAATTAATATGTGTTTTTAAAAATTAATATATTTCACTTTTATGTTATGGTCATAATGCTTTGAAATTGGTCAATTCAAAGGCATTCCTACGTGTCAGGATGTAACGTATGGCTCACAATAAAGCAGGCCTCTCTATGTCCACACCAATATTGGAGGTCACTTGCACTTTTGAGGAAATTAGGTAATTAATTGAAAGATTCTAGTCATTACGCTGTACATTAGGATAAAATAAGTTAACTTGTTTGCTTTAAAAATAAAATTAAACATTTTTTTAACACTATAAATGAAAATTGGAAGAACAACATTAGGATTGTAATGTATGCATATTAGGGGTGTGCGAGTAGTGATTTTTCAAGTCGAGTCGAGTTTTGAAAAAAGACCGCGAGTTTCGAGCTTTTTTCGAGTTGAGTTTTTTTTAGTTTATAATATAATAGTCATCATGTATCTACATAATGGTAAAAAATTATTACCATTACTCATATACAAATTACAATTTGAGGTAGTTAAACTTAAAAGAGTTACTGATCTAAGATATACAGATAAATGATAGTAAAAAAGAAAAAAAACCTTTTACTTAAACTCATAATAATTCTTGATTTGACATATTTTTCAAGCCTAACTTGTGTTTAACGCTTACCTGGGTTTTGAAATGAAATGAAAACACTGACTATAAGTCATGATTAATTACCTGACTCAATTCATAATTAAAATATTTCCTTTGAATTATTCACAGAGGTACATTTTTATTCATGTAACTGTCAACAAAAAAACTAAGTTTTTCTTTATATTTGGAATGGTTTTTTAAATCATAATTAAAACTTTTTTTAAGAGATATAATAATAAATAACCTCAAACTAGAAATAGATATAGAAAAGATAGTAATATTGTAAAAATGTATGTGTCTTTAATAACTAAAAAGAACGCTTTACTTTAAGTATAACATACGAGATTTCAGTTATATTTGTTAATGATTCTTGGTAAACGGCGGGCGTAACAATTTGACTCGAACTTTCGAGTATTTTGCAATAAATTGAGTCGAGTCGAGTGTGTATGCTCTGCTCGAAAAAAGTTCGATTCTCGAGTACTCGCACAACCCTAATGCATATAAACTTCTTTATTTTCGTTTTAAAAAGTTCTAAATGGTGTAAAAATTTCAATACCAAAGTAAATAAAAATTTATCGTTTCATAATATTTTTTTTTGTCCTGCGAACTACACTGATTTTTGTTATACAGGGTTAGGCCAAAGATTTGTTATTCCCACTTTTGAACCCGGTTCGGCAGGAAACCCAAACTCGGCACAGGTTTACAAAATAAAAAAATACACTTTATTATCACTTCCTCTAAAATTGGGAATTGGGAGAGGGGAGAGTCCAGCATTTTTGAACATAACCCCGTTTTAAGTGACCCTAATTTTGAAGAGTTAAAAAATTAAATAAAATAATAAATGATAGAATAAAATACCTCATCTTACGTCCTAAATAGTTACAGTGGGCAAACTAAACTCAGACTTCCATTGCAAGAGTCACAAAAGTGGACATTTTTCTAAAAAAAGACTGTGCACCTGTCCCCAAAAAGGTTTTTTGTGGGTAGACGCCCCAAAGTTTTTAAACGTAAGACCATATCGTGTCACCCCTACTAAATATGACATCCCTAACTAAAATTGCCGGCAATTAAAAATATAAATTGGTAAATGAGTGCTTGCTTGCCAATTTTAAATTTTTACCTGCCTGCCATCTTGGTTAATGTAAACGAAATCGTTCTGGATTTGCACCATTGGGTTTTTCTTGACAGCCCCTTCAAAATAAGGGATCCTTACTTAGGTTTGACACTCGAAAATGCGGGACAACCCCCAAAATATCCCGTATTGTGAGCGGGGACAAATTTTCGTTCCTGACAAAAAAGAATACTTTATGATTTATTACGGTATTCTCAGTTTGGTTTGCCCACTGTAACCCATTTAATGGGTAATATGGGGTAGCCACTCTCAAGCTAGGTTGCCAATCCCAAAGTTATAAATGGCTGCGGTTGTGGCTAGGGGTGTGATATCAACCTCGGATAAGCATAATTATATTTCTGATGAGGAATCCTTGAAAATTAAGGGTCCCTCAACAGGTGTTTACATTTCAAAATTTGGGGCTGCCCCGGAGATATCGAGTTTTGTGGTGGGGACAAAGTACCGTTGACAAAAAGGAGCAGTTTCTTGGTTGAAATCGTGAGCCGAGCCTGCTGTAGCGCATTAAAAGCTAGGTAAGAGGTCCACACTTTTGACTCACTCTGGCAAATTCTGCATTCACATGTAAAAAGTCTGCATACATAAAAAAGTCACATTTCTGGGAACTATTTACTAAGATTTTCTAAATATGGCGATAACAGTAACTGTGTAAAATGAAATATAGTAAATATTTTGTATTTAGGCTGTACACTTTGAAACCACAATGTTTTGTTGGCCAAGTCAGATAAATATGTAATTTATAAATTGAGGGCATTTGTGAGTACAGACGTCGCTAACTTACAGGAAGAGCTCAGCATTAATGTATACTACACACTACACTGTACTGAGTTAAAAGATATTGTTATTGTTTTTACGCTTACTGAAGAAAAGAGATTCAGTACTATTACCAAAACAGAGTCTAACTATGTTACAAAATATTTTTTTGTTTGGGTTTTATTCACTTCATCTTTTATCAATAAATTGTATTGGATCCGAGAGAAGTGTTAGTTACACAATAGTTGACCACATCAGTTATTGAGGTTTGTCCACCTCTAGATGTGAATTTTGTGCACCACTAAAGTTCAGTTCTGAGTGGTATAATGTGACGTCATTAAGGTTTGAATTTACACTAAATATATTTTAGGATTTGTAGATATTTTTTATAACTAAATAATTACTGAATTGTTACATGTGAATTCCTTTAAAAAATATCACTATACACATAATTAGATACATAAAATACGATAGTATTTTATATAATAAATGGTTATACTTGCATGTTCTACATCATTCAATTTAATTTTATTATTTTCATGCATTATTACTTTTAATTAAAAAATAATCTAAGTAAAATTGAATTAACATATGTCATGTGTTATGATTTGCCATTCAGTGAATGTATAACGTATTTAGTTTACAAATGTCTCCTTATATTTATGCATATTCAACAATGAACCGATCAAGCCTTAACGATCTTTCTTAGCTTTGTGTCCAGTTGGTGTGCGTGACTACAATCAATTCCACCTACTAATTGGTGTCGTGCTGGAAAATATAAGTCGTAGCAATGCACTTTAAAATTATACCGTGAAAAGCTTGCCAAATATTACAAATATATACAATATATAGTTTATCTTTATACAACATAATTACGAATCGAAACACAAATAAATCAAATTACTTCTAAGAGAAACCTTTATTTTTTGCATTTTTATTGTTTCCTTTCTGTTATTTAGTTTTCGTCGTTAGCTTACATGTATTTATTTTCCTTTTCTTTATTTCTATATATAATAACTTAGATGTTCCAAATTCTTTGTGTTAATAATAATGGTTTCAAAACATTATATTTAATGTTATTATATAAGGTATAATTATGATGGGTAAAAATATGATATGCAATTATTTAAGTACTTTAAAGTGCAGATTGAATGCTTATAAGTTCAAGTCAACGTTTCAATTCTGCTTTGTTTTTTCTCCCTGAATTTTTTCCAACCTTCAAAAGGCAAATTAACGACAGAGGCATTAGCGTTAATCATGTGTCCCATGTGTAATTTTGACTATAGTTCTGGACAGCCTTACTGGCGGGTGGCAAAAATTGTAATCTCCCAAAGTGTCTGCAAAAAATCACTTGTTTTGGTCGAACAGTTAGAACTTTGTTTATGTTTCGCCTCATTTTCACAACAAAAGAATGCAATGCAATGTTTCACTAAGAGTTTTCTTACGAAATAAAAATGTCTGAAACATTTGTGCAACGCATCAGCTGGACTTTTTGTTTTGGTGATCTTTACGTGTTTTATCCTATTCATTACCAGGGCCGGACTTCCCAATAGGCCCATTAGGCCCGGGCCTATGGGCGCAAGCTTCCAGGGGCGCACGGCCGAGAGAAAAATATATATTTAAAATCTAGGAATAAAAATAAATAGCCTTAAGTTAACATATTATTTTAATTGATTTAAAAACAAATCAGCAGGCAAAAATATTCTGATTTTTCATATCATTGAAACAAATAATTGTTGGTAAAGTTTTATTGTTTTTCAACACTACGTATACTTCGTTACAGAATTAATTGGTCTCAAACAAGGGAGAAGTGGCTGTAAGGATGACGTCGAGCGGTACGCATCGTATGCCACTATACTAGCTCGGCGCGATTGCTTAAGTGCTCGGAATGATAGGGGCGCATGAGCTTGGCAATGTTATTGTCGAGACACTGTTTAGGCCCACCCTCACCTCACAATAAATCAGCTGGCGTCTTCATATCAGTGTTGCTCGTGTCAATGGCCTGCGTGCCACCGGCTTTAAGAATTTTTATTGCGGCAATTATTTTTATTAGTGTAGTTGGTCAAATCTTATTGTACAATGAGTTAAAAACCAAAGTCAAGTGGTGCGGAATTTAGAAAAGAACGCGAGGAAAAAGAAGAGAAAGAATAAAAAATCATTAAGAAAATTCTAAAAATAACCTAAATTTGTACGCGTGTAGATGAAAATGTTACATCGGCTCGGTTTCTGCATCAACATCGGCAATGATAGCCTTGCATCGTGGAGTGATGTTAAAGCAACTAACAAATAGGCCTGATATAACTTTAATGACGGTTTTTAGGAAAGTAACTTTAACTATACTAGGGGGCAGAAAACATTATTGGGCCTATGGGCGCCAAAATGCTAAATCCGGCCCTGTTCATTACCAAAAACTGACTTTGACTATGTAATTATGTTAGACGGATTGTTTGGTTCCAACATCGAGCCCCTCACCGCCAACGCCAACATCCACGGAAACACGCCGATTAGAGAAGACGACCGCTTACGACGGCAAAGTAAATCACCAAACTCGTACAAATATTTTAAACTTCTCGTTGAATATAATATAGCTTAAGTTCTGCGTCTACTATATAAGGGTCGCAAAATAACTTAGTGGATGAAACAAAAACATCAAACTAATATATTGATTCATTTACCAACCTCGGGTTTACAAACTAAAGCGAATTCAATGGTTCATTGCTAAAATAGTCTTGAATACCATTTTAACCTCCTTGCTTTAGACTAGCGGCATACTGAAATTTTCCATGGAATCTTTTGTCGTTGCACTTCATGAATTGCATTGACCTTGCATGCATTTAACATTAACTGCACTTGCGGTTGCAGCAAAATAATTTCTTGAGTAAAGTACCTTTAAATAAATATGATTATGCGATTTATCACTTAAAATTTCAGACGTTTAACACTAATTTCGACAACAGCGCACTCACTCACCCGCCAATAAGGCTGTCCAGAACTATAAAATTATAGTAGCTTTATTGACCTGAAAGGTCATGTTTGGAAAATAATTCAGATTCGAAAAATTAAACCGAATGAAAAATTAAAGTCTATTAAAACCGCAAAATCAGTATTACAAGGATATGTATTTTTGCCACTAATTTGACGGTGTAATACTAAAAATTAGTTTTTAATTCAATGAAATTTATTCTTTACTAGCAGCTGGTAGTGGCTTCGCACTCGATAAAAGTTATAGCATAGCCTACCATATAAATTATATACCTCATGCTACCATACTGCTTCTAACCGTATCCATATATGACATCAGTAAACACAACGTTTGACATACAAAGTAAAACAATGTTTTCAGAAAAGTACCATCTCTCCCCCCGCGCCATACAACCAGCTGACTCTGAAACATAATTATAGCCACACATTATAGCCGGAAATTAATGCGCGAACTGTAACAGGCATAATTGTAGTAATAAAAATCTTTAGAGACGCCTTTCGTTTAAAAATATAACTCCCGCTACCTAAATGAAGATGATGCCTAATATTAAGTTCATGAGTTAAAACACAAAAACTAGTGATGGATTGAACTCAAACTAAATTTGACTATTAGTTAGTGCAAATAAGGACAAAACAAGTGGGCTGTGCGATGTTAGGTCAGTGTTATTTGATATATATATAGTACGTTCAGATCGCCATTTTTGTAGTTAAGTAATCTAAATCGTTTTTCATAATAATACTAAAACAAAAATAAAAACTAGAGTACACAATTTTGAACATTGATAATTTGAACAATAACGGTTCGCTTATCGTTAAGTAATGCCTTATTGAAAGTGACTATCACGTGGCAAGTAAAAGCATTGTGTATCAAGAGATTTATAGGTCAGCCTATTTAAGTCCTGTTATAACTTTCCTGCAAGTCCATTATTGTGAGCGAAACTCGATTATGTTTAGTTTTGCTTTACAACGCGTCGCTAACAGAATTATCAGGGGTAGTGGACACGAGTTTCACATTTGGTTTTATATTAATAATGAACGCAGCAATTTGATTTCGGCCGTAAAATTGAAAGTATTTTAACAAAGATAAAAGATCGAGCATTTAGACATTGTTAAAAACAATAAACTTTTGATACTTACATAATATACATATAGATCGGTTGATTGATATATATATTTTTTTTCAATTTCAAACATTTTTCTTGTTTTAATATCTTATTTTTTAACGGTATAAGTTGAAATATGTATTACAAGGCTGTTGAAAACTTATTTCCTTACGCCTATTGAATGTATACAGTGTGTAAAAAAAGTCCGTCCCCCTCTTTAATTTTTTTGTTTGTTCAGACAAACAATCAACCTTTCGGGAATGATTCTAACTCAACCCATATTATTTTTTGACATTATCAAAAATTTTGAGTGTCCCCCAAACATGGGGGATTTTGGGGGCAACTCAAAATTGTTAAGTGTAAACCCCTTTTGAGTGACCCCTCATTTTAAAGAGCTTTCAAAAAGTAGATGAATGGTGAAAATTGGAGGTCTGTAACGTGTTTGTATCGAAATTGACAGCTTGTCAAAGTTTTGAATACAACACATCATTAAAACCTGGCGTCTAGGACGTTTGGAGTTTTAATTCACTTTTGGTGACTTAAAAATGAAACGACCCTGGGAAAAATGTTATTAAATAAAAAAGTGACCTCTTTTGGTGATATTTAAAATTTTGAGTGTCCCCCAAAAATGGGGAATTTTGGGGGCAACTCAAAATTTTTAAATGTAAACCCCTTCCGAGTGACCTCTCATTTTAAAGAACTTTAATAAAATAGGCGAATGGTGGAAGTCGGAGGTCGCTAACGTGTTTCTATCAAAATTGGCAGCTTGTCAAAATTTCTAGGAGTCGTATTCAAAACTTTGAAGTTTATTGTATAATAAACTATATAAGTTGAAATATACACTAAAGGCTGTAAAACTGGTCTCCTTACGCCTATTGAATACTTCAAAAAGTTATATATTGTACAGTAAAAAAGTTTTGGTTTTCCGGGAGTTACACAAATTGATGGGCATTTTCATGACTGATAATTTTGTTATAGTTACGGAATGAGATGAAATATAAGAAAAATAGTTTATTTCCAGTAATATTTACAAAAAGAAAATCTTCATTAATTCACATCTTCATCTTCATTCATTGCGCATTTGGCAATTAAAAAGAAAAATATAAGCTAACTAGTATAATAAGGCTGAATTTTAATTACAAAGCATTGTCCTTCAAAAATGTTAATGACCAGGGAAATAAAGCCTTCATGGGTTGGTTGTTTTGCGAAGGCTTAGCCGATATTAATTACAGTCTCTTTTTCGGCGGCGGGAACCACTCACTTCCATATGGTGTCCCTGCTTAGAGGGTTCTGTCTATATCGATGTCCATTGGTTATCGAGATATCGCTAGTGGAAAACACAGTACGTTGTCCCAATGTTAACCTTATGGGAAATAAATAAAATTCTACATCTCGCTTATTTCTTAACATATATCTGAATAAAACTTGGTAAATGGCTTCACCTAGTTAATATCTACTAGATTATTGCAAAAAATATCTAAATTTCACACTTCCATGGCAGCAAACCTGCATACCCATCTGCCATGTTCTTCTTGTATAAAATCTTTTGTATGCTCATTTCAGGGTTTAAGTTGATTTTACTTCATTTGAGGCTCCTTCTAAATGATTTATTTAAGCATTTTAAATTCGCTGAGTATGCAGTTCTGCTACAACGGGAGTTTTTCTTTTAACATTATAAGGATGAGTCCAAAATTAAAGATAGCTCAAAATAACATTACAATTAAAACAAAATAGACACTATGACTGACGAGATGTTACCCGTGGCCTCGCCCACTTTCAAAATGACAGTAAGATATTCTCATAATAAGATTCTATTTACATCGGCTATATGTATATGTAAAATATATTCTTAATATTTTTGAGAAAGAATTAATTTATATTTGTTGAAATCAATCAGCTAGTAGTTATCTTTAAATGTGGATACGTTGCTGAAGGAGACTCACATAATATGACATCAAACAAACGAAATCACAAACTTTAACACTTAAAATATTAGTAAGATTATTTATTACCTGATTTGAAAATAAATTACTAACTACCAATTAACAGTCGAAGTATTTAAGAAATGCCGTTAAGTCCTTTTTGAGCCACCTTTTACTTAAATAAGCTCCTTTTTGCATGGTTGAAGCTTTCCCCTTTTTAAGGCAATTCTTAAAACTAATATTGTAATTTGGCAAAACGATGTCTTTCTAAAAATCCCCTAAGAAAAACACTACAAATAGTAGTCTTTTTGGTGTAATTCATTCAATGTTTTGCCTATGTTTTAAGTAATAATCATTGTTTCAATAATTCCTGATTATATTTAAAAAATTTAATTAAATGTTAAAGTGTAATTTCCGCAGATTTAAGTAAACATATGATTTTTAAGTTAGTGAAATTTACCCCTACCATAGGCATAATATGATTCCATACCTTTATTTAAAAAACTATATTACATAAATTTTTTATTACTTCACACAATTCTCATAAACATTTTACAAGATCATAATAACACGATTTAATTATTAAGAGGATAATAATTAATTTAGGCTTGTTATTGTACTGTATTACAGTTTTATTTATATCAGTTCTTTACAGAGAGGTAAAAACATAAAAAGGTTTCCCATATCAACCTCATTTTGTGATTTTAACGTTACATACCTCAACCATACTAATAGTTTTTCTTTATTTTCACAATATTTGCAATAGTTTAATATTCATTTGTTTCATACAAAGAGTATTTTGCTTTCCAAAATTATGATTTTTAACTCAAGATAAAAGACAGTGGGTGGAGGCAGTTTGATGAGCCCAGGCCGGTCACCCATGGTCGGTCAACTAGGTCGGTCACCCATGGCAACGGTAGTAAAACCTTATTTCTATATAACGGTTAAAACATTTTGTTTTAACTATCCCATTTATATTATAAGTAGTTAACAGTTTTTATTTAACGTCTTACATTTTACATCTTACATCCCGTAGCATCCGTGGTTCCCTTCTCCATGATGGTATCAGGGAAGTTGGAATTGTTAGGGTGCCTAACAAAGTAGGTCACAAGCAAAGAATATGGGGATTATAACTAAGATAAAAGAAAAGAACCCAACTGGAAAACTGGGCTTGGTTACTATTGTTTTTATGAATGACATCGTAGAAACATTGTTGGACCTGGTAAAGTTTGAGCCGGTTTTTAAAAACAGATATTGTATTGATGTTTATTAGTTCTTTGGGCAGGAATGACATTAATTTAAGCCCCGCATAGATTGGTTTAGATTGGTTAAGGTTTACAGCGTAGAAGAAAGGCGAACCCTTACACACTTGTGAAATTGCTTTAAAACTATTATGAAACTGTAATACGACGAAAACCTATATATATCGGAGGGTGCCAATGTCGCTGGTTCTGCTACATTGGCTCAGGAAATAGGTATCGATTTAGCCACTGTTCGGAGCTCCGCTCTCTTAGACCTTTGAATACCGGAAATTGATTCATCACTTCCTCTCGATAGAGTAAAAACATTGTTTGATGAATATAAATTATATTTCCAAAGTAGATTATAGTTGGGCGATTTTAAACAAGAACATGCACATTTTCATGAGAGTACGTCTCGAATTTCCTGAAACCGCTTACCTCAGGCTGTTTTCAACTTTCGTAAAATCCATATCAAGGTTCTTTCAGTTTTATATAGTCTACTTGGCCTTTAAAACGGATATCCGTTTCGTAAAAGTAAAAAAATTGTCATTTTTATTACTGTATATAAGAAATAAGATGAAGATATTAAATAATAAATAACAAATTATAATCAATGAAGTTATTTATTATCATGATTTTTTTTTCAATCCCAGTGAAAAAGAGGTTTGTTTACTATCAAGTATTTTACGTACTTAATAAAATAAAATAGATATCCTTAGTTAGAGAAATAACTTAACCAAACAAATATTTATCTTTTACTGTACTTATCTTTACGGTTTAAAAGTTGCTAAGGTAGTAATAATATCCAGTAGGTTAAAGAGGTTTGGTTGCGTTACCTGAGGACTTTATCCAACTAAATTTTAAGGTATATATTTTTGTATGAATATTGATATTATTATCAATAAACATTAATATTCACAAACTGAGAAAAAAATTTCCATACAAATCTAAATTCCATCGAAATCTGACTCCTGCGGCTTGTAGGAAAAATTCTTAATCTGATTACAAATCTGTCAACCCCGGTGCAATCGGCTCGACTCGGTGTCCAAGGGTTCCCAAACCAAGCTGTGACTCTTCTCGCAGTGCTCTTCCAGAGCCAGGGTATTTCGTCTGCCCCTTTAGGTCTTTTTTTTCTTTTTTTTTTAAAGAGGGCCATCGCTTCACTTGGCCATGGTGTTGCAACGCAGCAGAATTAGCTTATTGTGCACCCTCAGTCAACGGGGCTTCACTCTCCGTCAAATCCCAAGGTCCTTAACGAACCTTGAGGTCTTCTTGATTAAGACCACGGTTCCACGGAAGCGCGGACTGTTCGTCACAGCGCTTCCGTATGAAAATTGCTTAGAGCCGCGGCCGGGAGTTGAACCCTCAGTGAGAACTCAGAACGCTACCAACTAAGCTACGGCGCCGTCCTATAGGTCTTGACCTGCCTTCTTTTTATTTCATATTTGATTGAAACTCCACCATCATATTTCCTAGGTCTATCGGACCTTGATAAATTATCCATAGTTAATGTAAAATATTCGGAATTTCGAATTGCAAGACAAATTTAGACATCGGAATCACACAATTTTAATCTTTCCAAATGCCAAATATATTGTATATATAAATAATCGTAATTCACTTTGGAAAATGTTTTTATGAAAACAATTCACATCAAACATTAAAGGATCGACATAATATAACATTTATATTATAATATAATTTAACGTTCGTACAGACATTAAAAGTCAATCCTATTTAGAAGGGAAAGCTCATACGATTATATTTTCAGCAATTGTCAGCATTTGTTGACAGACCGAGTAGTTATGTAATTCCAGGATTATACGAGTTGCGAGGCTTTTGTTGGTTTTATTGATATTCCAGCCGGTTTTTCATCGTTTCTGAAAAGAAAATTGCTTTAACACATCGAAAAATACAATTCTTTTTTAAAGAATTTAAATAGTTGTGATACTAAATGGCACTTTAAGTAAGCACTTTAAGCCAATCAATATGGGTTTGTTCAAGATAAAAATATATATGATGCTCTGTTAGCGGATTTCCCCTATAGGGAGGAAGCTGTTATCGTAGTACTCATGGTAAGACCTAAGCCCGAAACCATGATAACTTTTCGTTTTGGGGCCCCCAGAGGCAAAAGAACACCATTCGTTCAATTGCATACATATAAAAAATATGAAAATATGGTGCTTTTGCCATCTGGGGACTCATAACAAAAGGTTTTGACGGTCTCGGGCTGAGGTGTTTTCATGAGACCTACGGTAACAGCTTCTTCCTTGTAGGGGAAATTCGCTAAAAGTATGAAGAACAGGTAAACATCAATATACATTGTAAAAATGTTCACCTGAGGCAACTGCACATGCTGTAACAAAGACTGTTTACAAAAACTGTACCACATTATCTAAGCTAAGAAAACTACAACGTAGTAATAACGAGTCACAAAGAACGGGAGCAAAGGCGCCTCTTTGACTGAGCAAACTTCATTGTTTGGTATATCCAAGCCGTCGCTACTTAATTTATCGCTCTCTCTAGAACCGCGGGAATGAAAGTAATTCTTTAAATTCCTCGCTAGTCGCAATACGTCACCATATTTTAAGGACTGAAAATAAGTATTTCTTCATACGGTTTTCAAAGTAGTGAAATTGCGGTAACATCGAACAAACTCCATCTAACAATTTGATAGTTACCTGTTGTATAGTTGGGATATTATGTACCATCAATAATTTGTAATTTAAAATCATAATACATTTTCCTGTATTATTTATTTTACAAAAGAGGAAATGGTAAACATGTTGTTTGCTATTTAGTAAAATGTTTGCGAAAAAATTATACGTAATTTTCAATTTTAAAATTCTATTTCTCCCGATCTAATTTTACTAAATAGAATGGTAAAAAGTGAATCACTGCATAAAACACGCATATGAAAATATTTGGTCCATTCAATATGTTTAAATTGACTAGAATTACAAATGTCAGTAATTAACTTTTCCTGTCAAAGGTGCAATCCAAGAAGTAAATTATATGTACAATAACTGTAAATAGCGATTAATACTGTCATTACTGGTACATAATTTCTTCACAAGATCTTAGGAGTATTGCAATAAAGATACGGAAAATAATACATTTTTGCAGAGGAGGCTTTTCTATGATCAGTAACAGGGTAAAAACAAATAGGAAATCGATGAAGGTTTTAAATTTAAAATCTAATCATTCTGTTAGAACAACAGACATTTTATAAAACCACCAGAATACCACCACCACCACCAGTGGTCACCAGTAGCCACCAGTTTTATGTTACTGGTCAGTTATGGTCAGTGGGTGATGGCCATGGTACTGATCTATTACGTTAATTTTTTATATTTGATGATTTCCAAATTATAAGTCTATAGTTTTCAAATTGGGCGTAGATGTGAAGGTTTATTATCATTGGAAGTTCGAGTTATCAGGTCCATTAGTTCTATCGACTTTACATTAACACTTGACCACGATAAATTAGCTCCATTTGCTTAGGGAGTGTAATGGTATATAGCTGGCCTTAGTAAGTGGGAAACTATTAATGATTATTGATTATAATATTACTTCAGTACAAGTTTTTAAGCCATTAAACTTCTGTTTATATTTACCTAGCATATAAATAGAATTTGAGAAGAAACAAGTATTTTAGAAACCATAAAAGATTATTTTTATTGAAATCTCCACTTTATAGTATTAGTTGACGAGTTTTAAAAATTTTGATTTACTGTGGATTGTCGCTCATAAACAAACTTACTCGTAATTTTCTATCAGAAATATCATTTGACCTCAGCAGAATTTTTTCAGCTTTATTACAAGCTATATCCTGACCGTGTTAATTATTAATCTAGTAAAAACCGAAAATTTTTCATAAATTGTCTTTTTTTGACAAGATGAAAAATTTTTCGGGTTAGTTATTAATTTAAAACTAGATAACACGTAGCTCGAAATCGAGCAAAAATCATATGGTAATAGAATGAAGAATTATCAGCCTATTTATATACTTTTAAAGTTTAATCAAAGGGCTAACTTCATTAACAAAATTATGGCTTAACTACTGAAACTTTTAAAGCTAATTTGATCTACCGCAGAAGGTTCTGGTAAACGTAAACGATTTTTTAGGGAACTCCTTCATTTTCCCGTGTCCTCTTTTTTCTGAAATGTATATTTTAACACCGGCAAAAGATCACGCTCTGCTTACAGCAACATGTAGCTGACCGAGAGCAAACACTGACGCCGTGAGCAATGACTTCCTTTGTTTTGGGATTGCCGCTGCATCGTATTGATAATTATCGCCAAAACAGATATTGTAGGGAACGGCTGTCTTTAAAGGCAACATTTCCTTTGTGGCAAAAACGCGTAAATGACGCACTACTCTACCAGTACTTTCATTCTTGAAATGCAACCCAATTTTTAGTAGTTCATTGGTCTGGGGTTGTACATCGGGAGGGCGATGCCAGCGGTTCTTTTCTACTACTCCAACCGGTCAACGTTCGTCTTCTTCTTATCGGTGGCATTATAAATGCACCAAATCCAAAAAAAGATTTGCTCCGGTTGATATCACTTTAAAAACACTAAACTACATTTTAAAACTGGTATCTGCAATGTTTAACAGCTTAAAAAACTTCATAACATAACCTAAATTACATAATAAATCTTTTAAAAAAGAAAACTGTTGAAAACAAAGCCAAACCAGCTGTAAAAATAAAAACTGCTCTTTTCGAAAAAAATAATTATAATTGCTGCAATCTGTGGTTTACCTGCAGAACTATTTCAGAGCTTGGCCATATGTTCAGTTTGTAAACAAAGTAATCTGAGCTTGATCAAATGTCGATGAATAGCGCCACTGTTCCGAAACTTCAGCCCTTTACTGTACTTAAGTGACGCCCTTTTTTAAAATTCTGAGACATGTTGACAAATCTACATAAAATTCCCTTTAATTTGATACCTCAAACGTTAAAATCGGTCCAGCCGTTATTGCGGTTGGGCTGTGAAAAGAAAACCGCTTGCGTATTAATATATAGATTGCCATACATCTACCTTTAATAACATAACCTGACCATTACAAACATCTAATTTAGGGTTGAAAGCTTAAATTGAAATGCACTGTAATTCATATTGAAAAATGTTAAAAATCTCGAAAACGACTCAGGGAAATAAGGCATTCTACATCACCAGTTAGCCTAAAAGTTAGAGTATTCCATTTAGCAATATTCGTTGTGAATACCAAAATAAACATAAATTAATCATACTTGTATTGTTTGTTCAGAGAATACAGTTCTTGTATCTTAATCTTTTAACATATCTTATGCCTCAGCAAGCGTGCACAGTGATTTGATATTTTCTGTTTATTATTCATTTAAATTGCATCTCCTTAAAAGCTATAATTTACCAACTAAGATACTTCTTACTGAAGTAATATATATTTAAGTAGAGTAGGCTAAGTAAAAAAAAGAAAACATTTGAAGCCACATATAAACCTACTTAGTGGTCGCATTTCAAAACACAAAACGTGTGTTCTGTGACCCGTTAACAGCTTGAGCGTATGCCAAACACATGACTTACAGCTTTTAAACATAACAAATGACTAGCGGAGTAATAAAGTTTGATGCTCCACCTCACCACACCCTGTTTTCCATTCCATCTTGGATAGTCTAAATTTAATAACTAAGCTTTTTATTCTACATGATATAAATAACGTACAAAGACTATCTCTCAGGTTGTACTGTCCACGTACTATTTAGTACTGTAAATGCAGATTACAAAGTTCATGTTTTCATTTAATATTAATATATCTTACTTACCGAATCATTGTAATGAAGATACAATCGGGATTCCATAAGAAATACTTTACACTTTTTATTATGAGCTAAGAAACGGTTTGAAAATCATAAATTATGAAACAATTTTCACATTATAAGATATCAGACAGTTTTTCATTAGAAACTATTTAACGAATGCAACAATGTATCATAGCTTATAACCCTTTTTGCAAACTTTCGTCTCATAGCCTGTAACGAATTGTCACTGGATGTTGTAGCTCCTAATGACATTATAAGCTGTGAGACAACGTGGTTTTTATAAGTTATGATACAAATTGAAACTTATGATGCATTTTGGAAAATACGCTATACGTTCTGAGAAAGTTTGTCAAATCATTGTAATCTATGAAACAATCAAGATTTTATAGGCTATAACACTTTACACATTTTTGTTATAAGAAAGAAAGAAAGAGCTATGAAACAATTTGAAAATTATTAACTCTGAAACGATTTGCACATTATAAGCTATGAGATAATGAGTTATGATACCCCACCAAAACAAAATTCCACAGCTCATTTATTTCCTAACGTATCTTAACAAAACATAATGTATATGGCTTCGTATTATTAATATTGGCGCCATAATTAGCGAAATATCCCTCAGTTTTACGTTTTATCAGCAGTAACATAAAATCTCACTCCCCATGTTATCGTATTGTACATATAACAAAAATTCCTATTAAAAAAAAATAAATAAAAAAAATATTTAAAAATGTTATTTTAAATATTTATACATATTTAAAATAATATTTTTTGCAGTTCACCGATAATCATTGTGATAATTCCTAAAAGACGATAAAATAGTTTTTTAAGTACTATGTTTTTATTACGTCTCCTCTGGTTCTTCCCAGTTTTAGATTTAGAGTATTCTAATGTATAAAAAGGTTTTAATTTAATTGTTTATGGATTAATTTGATTAAAAAGACGTTAAAGTGGAATGAAAAATTTAAAGTGTTCCCAATATTCTATTTATATTAATAAAAACATTTTCAACCAAATACCCTTATTAAATTACATTTTAATATACGTTTTTTGACGACATGTTTCGGCAATTTATGCCATCTTCAAAGTCATTATATGTATGGACTTTGAAGATGGCATAATGTTCCCAAACATGTCAAAAAACCTATATTAAAAAATGTAAATAAATAAGGGTGTTTTGTTTAAGAAAATGTTCATATTAATGATTATTATAACAGCCCTAATCAATCAACTAATTTTATTAGATCTGTAAAATATTAACTTTTTTACTTAATTTTACCAGATTTGTTTGAAAAAGATTTTATGATAAATGTATCTCTTTATAAGGTTTATGCTTTGCACAGTTTTAAAGATTTATCTATAATCTTTAGGTAGTAGATTGTTGAGCTTTATTGAAATGGGATGTAGTTATATTATCAAGTAAAAAAGTGGAAGAATATGTTAAGATTATACTTTAGATACATTACTTGAAATGGTGACCTACCCAGGTAGGTATTTTAATCCAAGTATGAATGTCATATAAGTGAAGGATGATTGTGGCGCGATCTTGTAGTCTTGATACTGACTAAGGCCGAAATGTTCCTTAGGCAGGTCTATTAATTAATAGCCCAACAGTCAATGGCAATATAAAAAACCATCAGTGCTTCAGAGTCGAATTATCTGGATATGCAGCTTAGAGTGCCCATGACATTTGCTTATTTTAATTTCGGTTTACTCGCATGGTCCAGAAATTAAATTGAAGTCCCCATGTTTAGTGGTGGTAGCTTGAGGTAGAGCGGTTAACGACATTACAATGGGCTACGGGTAAGGCCTCAGTAAGCCGGATGACTCTGTAACAATACCTGCGTTAGCCCAAGAGCTGAACACAGCTTGTACCTGGTCTTTCATGGACCGTACATCACATTTTTAAAGAATACAAATGTTTCTTCTTAAATCTTATATAACATGATTTTAAATGAATAATTAAAGATTTAAAACTCGTTTTATGGACAGAACAGAAAAGAAAAACGTGCCGTGTCGTGTCTCGTGTAGATGGTCGGCGGTGGAAGTGAGGTTTTTATTGTAAAGTAAAACAAATCTGTAAATTTTTACGTTGATTTCAGCATTGTGCTGAATGTAGAAACTCAGATAATTTTGTGAAATGTAGCTGAATGTAAAAGAAACTCAGCTAATTTCGTGAAATGTACAGTGCAAAAACTCTATACGGTTGAAAAACTTCCGTTACGGTTGAAGAAGGTGACATACGTCATAAAACAACAATTTTACCGGGAGTTATGATTGTTTGAAAGCGATAGCTCTGCGATTGATAAGTGCTGTTAGATCACAAAACTAATAAATAGTCAAGGATAAAGTAAACCACTATTAAGATAAGGATAAAGATAAGAATAAGGATAAGGATTAAGACGCATATCTTAATGAGAGCGTCCTCTGTATTACTTAAAGTGAAAGCGAATACTATATATAAACTATACTTTCTTCTGAAGAGTGTTTAGTGTTAACAAATTGTCCTTCAACTGATTTAAGATTTATCTTCAAGTGTCATTAAACATCAAGTGCTCACGAGAAAGAGGATGACGTTTATGAAAACGTCATGAAAATGTTTATTCATGATCTCTTGCAGCACTGTCCACATAAGTGCGCAGTACATAGTTGTAATACCACTTGCTCAAGGTTGAAAGTCCCCAGGTTGGGGTGGGGTAAACGACGGTCGCGTGTAAATTACCTAAGCATGTTATAACCTGGTAGGTGATAAATCAAATCAGCAATAATTTAAAACAGCTCTCACATTATTCTAAAGCAAATATTGATATTGTAGTCTCACTTTAGACTATTCACTTTCTTTAATAAAGCTAAAGTGGGAGACATATTTAAATTATTTAGGGCTTTGATTCAATTTCTGTTTAACATACCAAAAAGATCAATGCGTATCTCTAGGAGGCTGTTAATTATGATCGAGTGCAGGAGTCAGCTTTACATTATTAGAACATATTTGTAAAACTACAAAAACCCCTTGATTTTACTCCTATTAATATCCAAATATTCTTTATTTTTCCGTAATCAAAACATTCCAACCGTTATGATAAGAACAAAAATTTTAAGATATATAAATCAAGCTATGTAAAAAATATAATGGCACATTTACTAAAATGAGCGAAATAAAAAAAGATCAGTTAAATTCAATTTAAATTTAAACCCTATAAAAAAGAGGTGAGAATAAGTGATGCATTTCATAATACATGCCAAGGAAAGGACGGACAAGGCATTCAGTGAAGCGTGTGCAAATCCGACGTTACCCTCTGGTTCCGCTACATTGGGTGGGAAAATTAGTTCCTTAGCACTCGACCATCCTGACTTCGCAGAGCCGGCATCAAAGTTGACGTCGATAGACTTATTGGAATTAGTTCGGATATTTATAGTCGTAAGTTGTAATTCAATTTTAAATTACTACTTTTTTACCATGACTTACTACTCTAAAAATGCTAAGACTTGGTTTTGACAATTTTTATAATGTAATACAGTATCGAAACGAAATCAGTTGCAAATAATTCCAGAGAAGTTTTATTTAATTTTATTCTGGATTCTTCTTACATAAAGCCAAGGAATTTCAAAACATTTACAATCTAAGATGCTTAAGTGGATAACTATGTAAGAGGTGAGGACATCTTGTATGTACTCGGGTTTAAACTAAAAATACATTTTTACAGCGAGTTTTCAATAGGTAACTCTTTTGTATAGGGTGTAAACGAGGTATATTTTACTCACTTAATACCTAGCACTATTGTAAATTCGTTAATACATAAACCTAACAATTCTAATTCAATCGATAAATGCAAAGTAGTTACAAAATAGTTCAATATTAAGGTGACCGGAATTCAATTCATAGCTGACATGAGGTGATCTCAATCGAGGAGTCTCACAGCTCGTGAAATAGCTCATTAGCTTATAGCTCAGAGATGAGACTTATCGTATTGTAACCTTTAAAAACCACTTTATACCACAGCTCATAATGGTATTGTACAGTATAACTAAAAATCTCAATTAGTTATGGCTTACCATACAGTTTGTCAAAAGCTTTATGTGCTAAGAGACTGTTTTGTAATTGTTAAATAATTGCTAAAAACAAACTGTTTTAACTCAGAATGTGTAAAATTGATCATAATCCACAAGGAAAACTTTTAGGAGTACCAAGCAATAAAGTAAATATGAGTAGTAATAAAAAATAGTTTTATATAACATTATGTTGTAATACAAATTGTTAGATGACACGTATGGCATTCGTGGTATGGCATTCGTAAGATATGGCATTCTGAGCTTGAGACGTTTTGGCAAATACGTTATATGTTGTGAGTTGAGAGGCAGATTTTCAAATTCATTAAATAGTTGTTTGTGTGTTGTAGGAGTAAAGTACAACATTGTCTCACTAGTGAAAACGCACGAGACAATTTTTTTGAGGCAGACAATGTCCTTTCCTCCCGAAATACCTACAACATTTTTCCCCTCCTGACATAAAAAATACCTAATCTATAAACAACTATTTCACACACATGGTAATTAATAAATAATATCCATTTTGTTCCACTCTGCAACTAGTGCCTGTATCCGAGTAACTGCAACCATTTATGCACCAGATATGAGCTGATAGTTGCAACTTTCTTACTCGCTTCATTATTAGATGCTCTTACGGCTAATTGACGTCAATGTCATTCTTATGTACTTATTCCTGCCACTAATTTAGCCGTTAGCACATACAACCTGTTAAGCTTAAAAATATTTTCAACTATTTGTAGAAATTTGAAGGCATTTCTTTTTAATAGATGATTTAAATGTTATAGAAAGGCATAGCACATAGTAGGTGGGGGAAAGCTATGATACAGTTGCATTTATGAGTTATTAGACACTTAATACCCTTTCATTAGGTGCTACGATACGATTTCCACATTATAAGGTATGAGATTATGAGCCTAATACACCACAAATCTCAAATATTGACACGTTGATATGCTTTAAAATATTTGTCTAACGATCATAACATTTATGTCACACTTATGATTAAAGATCATTCTAAAGGTATTTCATTTAATGATAAATATTTTCCATGTGGAATAACTTTTTTAAAGATCTCAAAGTAGTAAAACGGTTATGAAAAAAGTACATTGTAACTTTTTTTTTACTTAATGGCCCTATAGCTTGAGATATTATTAAAATAATTTTATTTCAAAACAAGATTTCCAAATACCCGTCTCAGTCTTATGTTGTAAAAAATTATAATTCGTTGTCCTCTAGCTGGTTGGTAGTAATATTACTATGATTTCTTTGTTACTGAAATATCAATCCTAAATAAACAAAGCTTAAAGCTTTGTAAAAATTTAAATACGGACTCTGCCACCTTCAATTATTGGGATTAATATTTAAAGGTACTTGCAAAGATAAATGTTGGTATTTTAGGCAGCAGCTCTACAACTTCCTCATTAAACATTCAGGGACCGTACATATTCCAGTTTAAATAATAAGTTACGGTTACTTTATAGCCTTTGAGCTTAATCAACTAGTTTTTAAATGAACTGATTGGATTTTTCTTTTTCACAATTTAGAGATATCTACACAATGTAAAGGAATGATAACAGAAATTTTGAGGAAATAACTTGAAATACGTAGATTGATTTTTTATTGAATACTATATTTAAATGTGAGAAATTAACTTAAGAGGTCGTTAATAAAACTAATTTTGTTCAATGGCAAACAAAATAGACTATTTCGAAGCAGGTGGTATTTGTGGATTAACCTTCTTGTTGACGTTAGTATCAATGTTTCAGTATCATTACAGCTCAAGGCACCTCTTGAATATCGGAATAGTTAAAAGTATAAACAGCCTTTTCATGTCTTGAAGGATGAAATATGGATCTCAATATTGAACATGTTTTCGGCAATATTGCTTCTAAGTTTGGCACATGAGAGTTAAGTTATTCCGCTCAGCCATGCAGAGGTAGTAAGTTGTGAAAAAAATGAAATGTAGAATTAGATACTCGTGTCCGACCAGAGAATGTTTAATGATAATATTATAAACTAAAAATTGCGTCATTTGATTTATTTATGGCACGTAGTGTTTTGAAACAATAACCAGATATTTTAGCATAGTATAAACGTGCTGCCAGATGTTTTGACAAAAACCATATTTTTACACCCCAATCATAATAAGAGTGATCATAAAAATCATATCATATAATAAACAACTCTATTAACGAATATGTTGCATTGAAGCAAAATATTTATTTGTGGGGTTATTTTAGTTTTTCTGTTGCAGCCTAGAAACACTTTTGGTACTAATCTAAGAACAATACGAAAACGGAAAACATTTTAAGGAATAATAGTAACTTATGAAACTAGACTAACAAAACAATATGTCACTAACACAATTGTATTTTTGTCTTTTTTAGATACAATTTTTATATTTGAATACTAAAAAGGAAATATTTACGAATCTGTTAGACTGATTCTTCATATGCTTACATTAGTAAGAAAAAAATCTTTTGATTCATTTAGACGAAAAAGTAACGAAGTTACTACACATTGAATATCAGCCACTGTGAGAAATTCGAGTGCTTATGTGCTTACATTTATAATGAAAAGTACTGAGTTCTGAATAGTACTCTTACCTGTAGCAATGTCTTAAACAGCTGTAGGTATAATCTGTTAAAAAGCCTGTTGACGCATAAATGAGAGAGGAAAAATGCAGCAGCGTAACATCCAGTCAGCGTCGTTTTGTACTATAGTTTACTGTAATGTCTACCACTGGATCTCTTTATTAACACATCACTAACCATTTTTGGAGCTTATAAAGAAGTTTTTACAAAGCCCATCTGGGATAGAAGTTTCAATCAATAGTTCGATTAGTTTGAAATAGTAACAGGTATTTCATGGTAGCCTCAATTGTCAAATTTAGCCTAATTCAAGACGTCAAATATAATAAGCGTAAAGTTAACCGTAGCACCCATCGTTCGTAGTTGATATTGTCAAAACAGTTGTTTGATATAATTGCAATTATATTTTTACAATTATTTGAACTGATTCCAGCCCGGATAGCTCTCTTGAAGATATAAGCTTTAAGTCTTAATGAAATTTGTTCGTTTTTAGAATAGAATATAAAAGACTATACAAGAAAGAATACAAACAATAAACGATTACTAAGGAAACATTAATGATGAGTAGTTACTAAAGAGTCTTATGTTTTTCATTTTTTTAAAGTTTGATAGAAATTGATGCAATTTTAGTATCAATAAATTTAAATTAACATCAAAAGTGTTCTATCGCAGACTAAAACACCTTACACACTTTAGAACATTTAAAAAATAATATTACAAAAAAAATTATGTTCTCCTTAGCAACACGAATTTACGTAATCGCTATAATTCATTCTAGTTTTATATTACCGTATACTGCCCATATAAAAGTTTAAAATGCTCGTTGATGGCGACATGAAAGATTACGACACATAAATGGAAGTTACAACTCACAGTAAATAATTTATGAACTTGCATTCAAAATTACCCATAAACAGAGAAACTGCAGTTAGTACATCGTTGTAGCGACTATTTTTGCTTGTTTATGTTATAGCATTTGCTAACATGGTTAAATGATATAGCAGTAATTTTTAGCGAAAACATGACAACACCTACAGTGAAGATTATAAAACAGCGAACGTTTAATTGTAAATCTTAGTTGAATAAAGATTTCATAGTCTTTTGAGAAATTGTTTGGCACTTGAAATAAGTATCCTCAGAAGTTGCAGTTCTTGCTTAGAACAGGTACGTCGGACCTATTAAGTGAATGACTAATTTCATTTGGTATTACTGTTCTTATTAAGTATGGCTGTTCCTCGGAAAACTGCCAGTGAATTGTTTGACGCTGGTTAAAAATTATTTTCCCCCATCCACTTTGTTTGGACGCTTTTTTACTCCTTGTAATGCGTGAGTAAAATAATTTGTCTCCCAGCGGGAGAAAATTCATTACTTTGTCTCCCGCTTGGAAAAGAAGCAAGCCCATGAGAATAACATTGAAATCAATAAAAAATTTTAGGATGCCTTCAAAAAAAGTCTAAGAAAGTCTAAGAATTAAGTATGTACGAACGTTGCAACAATCAGATGATCGCTTTTGCATGGATAGTTGCAGCTACCCGGATGCAGGCGCTAACAGCAGAACGGAACAAAATGGATGTTTTTTTTATTAATTAATAATTCAATAAAATACATTATTAACTAACTTCAGGATTTGCACTATTGCAGGGTGGGAAAAGTATCGGTCGTATTTCGAGGGTGAAGCACATTGTCTCTCTCGTGAGACAATGTTGTAATTTTCTCATTTAACATACAAATAACTATTTTCCTACGTTTGTTTCCGCACTCAGTGTAAGTCGCTAAACAGGCCATTCCCGTTATTTAATACTTTGCGTAAACATTTTCACTATTTCGCTTTGCACTCTCAATTTATTTCTTGTACTCCAGTGTTTCAATTTCACAAAATATCCTAAAGCAGCATACACTATGTGCTAATGATGTAATAGCTAAGTAACTTTTTTTTTTTAATAATTAAGTGTAAAGCATGAACCGAACGTTTTGTAAAATGACAATTTCTAACCTATAAAGTCACTACAGGTAGTTTAGGAGTTATTTTTCAGTATATATTTTAAAGACTATACTTTTAAAGTAGATATTTTAAGGTAACTGCACTCAAGGATCTATTCCTCTCGAGTGCAGCAAAGTGGTAATTTCCAAACTTGTTGCACAAAGAATTATTTACCAATTGCTATGGTAAGATTTTTAATCGTACAGTAGTAAATTAAGATCAATACAAATTTTAATTCCTTTTTTAAGCTTTTCCTTTAAAAAATTTTAACCATAGAAATCTATTTATTGTCAAATATCAAAACACAATTTGCCATAGAAGTAAAAAAATATTTATTCATAATTTTATTAGAATATCGATGTACGTTCAAATAACTAGTTTAAAAAGTAGTCAATCGCACAGATAGGTCTCTGATAGAAAACTAAATGATTCTCCAGGCCTGACAAGCAATTCAAAGCCGCATTGTATTGAATGAGCCACTTGTGTTGGCCTAGCAGTTATCTCTAACGTGCTGTCAACGTGTCAGACGGAGTTATAGACTCCTTGACCCCTGAAATCGACGGACGGGCCATTATTGGAACATAATGCTACTACTCACACGCGTTAGAGTAGATGCTGACTTGCTTAAGATTTACTGACCCGAAATGCTGTTCCTAAATAAATACATTCGGGTGACTGATTTCTCTCTGAAGTAAAAAATGTCCGTGTTCATCCTTACTCAAAACTAAGCAGAAATACATATGGAATAAAAAAAAAACTTGTATTTGAGAGAGTCCTCCTTTCCAAAATACGTTGCTCCTCAATTCTCTTTAGGAATATGTTAACCACCTTATAACTAACTAGGTGGTTATAAGGTGATATCAAATTAGTTCTTGAGCATTATTTTCAAGTTTGTCTTGATTGTAACCATATTTAGTAGGCCATTATTTATTGTTGCTCATAATATTGTATTACTGCATTTTTTTGTTGGTTAATGTATTGCCTCTTTGTATATGGTTTTACCGTTGATAAATAAATAAATAATTAAATAAACTGTTAACTGCACTATTTGATTTTGTGGATGTAGTAGACTGTAAGATATTAGACACCGTGCGTTTTTTTTTGACAATTCCAGCAATAATCCTCACGCAACTTTCGGTTAACTGTGCGCGGCAATGAGCGTGCTTCCTCATTATTGTATTTAACGCAAAAGAGGTAGGTTAACAGTGCAGTGCTTAAGGAAGGGACGGAATTTTTCTCTCTCCGAAGGGGAAGGAATTGTCCTCCCAGTTTTTAATGGCAGTGCTCTATTTTAAAACTGATAAATGCATAATCTTTCCGAGCTGTGCTGTTTGAAACATCAACCTTAATTATACCTGTATTGTTTGAATTTCAATTTTGGTATTTTTTACTTTTATCAAGAACACTATTTAGTTTTCCAAATGTATCTAAAGTTCCTACAAAAATACATATTGCAACATAAAACTTTTAAAAATATCAACCTACCCTTATGCCTAAATCATGGACATGCAACAGCGATAATATATTCAGCTTCTTATACACCCTCAAGGTTGCTGCATTATTATATTCCAAATTTTCATTTGTGATTGACGGGATTTGAATCCGAGACTGGTTGTCTGACTTGGCCGCTTTCAAGCAATTAAAAAACCCACGGGTTTTGGTTATGCATGGAGTAACTGACTATTCATACCCCAACTTAAACGTCCTGCGTACAATTACAATTACCCTACCTGATGGGTACAGTTACTCAGTTTAATAGTTGGTTTGGGAAAAATGGTATTTTTTTCTAAGGCAATAATATTACCGTTGTTAATTAGTTAAGTAATTAGTGTTAGTCTTAGTCACTCAGCTCTTTTAATGATGCTTAGTGAAAAAAGTCCCAAAAACTGGCTATTTATGCCTAAAACGTCCCTACGCCAGCGCCAAGGAAAATTTCGTTATTCAACATTTAAACCTGTTCATTCTACATGCATGTTCATATTTTTTTTAATACTACTACATATTTATATTTGTGGATATATTTTATTTTTGTAATTGATTTGATGTATGGATAAACGTTTCTTTATAAAGTCATACTGTATTTGTATTAAGTCCTTGTATCGTTAACATATCACACAAAACTTTTTTTTCATATTGAATGTTTGGAAGGTAGCTTAAGCAGGGTTAAAGTTACTTTGACATGGACATCATAAATAATTCTATCACCTTTCATTAAGATGGAACTGGCTGGATTATCATTAACGCGATTCTCATGTAGATTATACCAAACACCAGTAACGTGTAGATTCCATTACCGAATACAAAGACGCATTACTCTATAAATCCTTTGACAACACTTGCTCCCATAGCGTCATCGGTGGAGCTTTGAAGGCAAACTGAACTGCAGCATGAAACTACGGTGAAATACACATACGAGCCCTTCATTAAAATTTATACACGACATTTCAATAGAATGAAAAAGTAGCTGTATAAAAAATGTTCAAGTCTAATTAAATTCGTTTACGGAAGAGTTTATTTGTTTATATTTTACTTACCTCTGCAACGACATATTGTTACTGTTATTGTTTTGGGACATCATAGTTGTGACAATACAGTAATGCAATTTTTTTGTGACATGAGTAATCTTGAATATGGTTTTCACAGCTACACATTTAGTTTCTTGCACTATTCGTATGATTTGATTGACAAAAAATTTACTTTATTTCATTGGAATAAAGATAATTTACAAACAAAAATAGAAACCCATAAACTAACCGGAACATTTTCTAACCTCCTACAAGAAAAGGAAGGGAAAAAACAAAAGAATCTAGACCACATGCATGGATGCGAGTAATGCAATTCTGTGAAGAGCTTGAAATTCAGCTTTATCTAAGGCAGAGAACTGTAAACACAGACTGAGTCTAGAAGAATGTGGAGCCTAGATGCGAATTTTGGCAGGAGACCAGCGCCAACACCGCGGACCAGTGTGGACAATAAGTCACAGTGGCCTACATAGTGGGACAACACCAAAACCAACACTAGCATCTCCTGCGTCCCCTCTCCCGAACATTTCCTTTCATTAATCCTAAGGGATGAGCTGAAACCTTCGTGTAAACAAACCCTCTTTTATCGCAGATGGGTTATTAAAAAAACGGGTTCTAATATTCTCTTTAATCATGGGTTATTTTAGAGCAATATTTGTCACGCTAAATTGTAGCCTTGTTATAAACTACATTGATCACATTAAAGAAAATCCCGTCGAGAAAGAAATGTACTCGTATGTATACAATTCCCTACACAAAATGAATGTATACTGTGAAATTATCAAGGTGTATAATATGTAGTTTGTTATGTGTCACATGTGAAGACTTTTATGAATGCGTAAATCAGAAGTAATTCATTTCTCAAGTTTTATTCCGTTAACTGATTGATACAAGATAAAAACGGTTTGGTTGTGATAAAGTTAAATGTGAGTTTTAGCTCGATTGTATTGTATTATGAGGAATATATATGTAACTTCTCAGGTTGGTCGATTGAATTTATTTCTATTATGGTCGTTTGAATGCATATTTTAAAAACAGATTTCCCTATTATGGTCAATTAAAAAAAACTTCATTTTTAAACTTAAGCAATTAATTTGAATATTTTGTTCTCTATGTGTACCTGTGACTACTCTTTGTGAAAGACTGACACAAGTTTTGCACATGGCAAATTTACAGCGTGATAAAATCATCTGGCAGGAATGTTGACTAGGGAAAAATTTAAACCTTCCATCCCAAAGTAGTTGATCATTAATATAAAGTATAACATTTCTTTGGAAGTTCGCTACAACTTGGGTTTCAGAGAACATCAGTTACAAAAAACATTAATAATATATAAAATATAAAGTTAATATTCAATAGTTAAAAAATAAAGTACATAAAAACCTACCTAAGGTATTAAAATTATGATATTTTTCCTCTAAGTAATATAAGTGTACATTTGTTTTGTAAATATAGCTTTGAATGTGTATATTTTCTGAAGGTGTATGACGAAATAGTAATCAATGTAAAAAGTTTCAAAAAAAACGCTAATTTCACACAAATTTCTAAAAAACTAAAACACTTGCGAAGTGTTTAGTTTTTTAGTCTATAAAAAATGTAAATAAAGTGGGTTTTAAACAAATTATCGCAAAACCCACAAATTATATAACGTAATATAAATCTATGGGGGTGAAGTAGTTGAGCATCCAAAAATTCGGTTACCCTAAATCAGTATTAATTTGGCCATATTTTAATTACGATTAAACGTACATTGTGAACACGATAGAACATTAAACGCATTAAACTCATCATTTGCAACTTTAATAGTTCATCATGAATCATGAACACATACTTTTTCATTTTCTTTAGTTAAAAAAAAACCAAAGTAACAAACGAGTTTAAATTATTCCATGGGAACTCTAAAATATCAATGTTCTATGACATATTTATATGCAGAATAAGCAAAGTTTCGAAAAATTTAACGATATGCATCTAGGGGCCAATTTAAAAAATTTTAAGTTTGGAGTAATTATGCCTAGCGTATTTAATAAATGTAACAATAAATATGGTTTGCAGGATAAAAGAGAGCAAAAATCTCGTTTACCTATTTATGATGTACTTAAAACATGAACGTAACATTACCTAATAAAAAAGAGGACTCTTAGGTACTTTAGTCTTGAATAATTACAATTTTGTGATTGCCTTATTAGTAAGATATGCGTTATTTTCCCCATAAATAATGAAGCGACGGGATATAAAAGCTAATCACAACTCAGTTTTGTTACAAGGTTAATGTGCATAATCTTGACATTCGATAAATTAATCAGCAGCCTGCCGTAACCAAACAAAACAATCTGGTGAATTTAGATTTTTTTCGAGTATATTCTCTTTAAACGTTTCTGCCTCGAAAAATAAACTCATAAAGCCTTTCTAAAAAAAGAAGCTCTTGATCGAGGGGCACATGGTCGGTCGCCTTCGCTTGCTGCTGTATAATTTAGTCCTCAGAGTGGTCTTGTAATGCGGGTTTATAGTCTACAGTCTGTCATAGTAGCTTAAAAATGTATCATAGGAGCTAAAAAAATGTTTAATTTTGTGGCGTCAACATAAAATATATACAGTTATTTTGTACGCATCCAACAAAGATTTATTTAATAGGTAGGAATATTTTTATTCGAATCTACGTGAGCAATGTTATAACTTTGTTCTGGTGTGGGTTTTGAAACACTTTTCATATTCAGCAAACCCCATATTTTACAGCTTATACTGCGGATAAATTTTGTTCTAAGCCTAGTCCTTATTTTTGGCAGCTTGTAGTTTAGTTTGGAGCCAAAACAAAATGATTGTGATCTTGACCATACATCAAACACTATGAGTAATAATTAAATGAACAATTAATATTTAACATGAAAAATGAACAACATGAAAACCCATATTGTATTTTGACACACTTTCTGCCTACCTACCTAGCTCTTACCAATTCATTCCGCAAAGGTAACTGAAAAGGTACGCCAAATATATATATATTGAATCAAGATGTTAAAAGTCTGGGTAAAACTTTTCAACTTCTCGTAATAGGATTTGGAAAGTCTTGTCTTAAAAATTCAATTAAGATGTTTTAAAATTCAAGTAGAGTTTTCTGAAGGCCAAAAGTATTGGTTCTGTTGAGATCTTACAATTTTCAAATTACTTTCTCACCTCCATTAAGTAATCTCATTGTAAAATCGTTTAATTCTTGACAACCGTATTTGATAGTTTATTCATTGGATGCTGTAATATTTTTCGTGCAAGCAGTTAAATTATGTTTACCGAAAAATAAAAATGTTTTATTTGACTATGAAGATAACAACGTTTAGGCACAAACATTAAAACGTGTAGAGCAAAAAATTTAAAGAAGTCCACAAAGGTTGAAAATATCAAAATAAATAAACCCTAGGTTGAAAATAATTTTCTTCTTAAAAAACCAATTGATATATCGCAATTAGAATGTTAGCAGTTTTTACTTTGGTGTCAAAAATGTCTTCAATTAAGTTTTGGTAAATTAATGATAACACTAATACTTCTAAAAAAAAGCCAAAATACTAATATATTTACATGATAGTGGATAGCTATAAACATTTTAAAGTCGCTAAGAACTTCTCAAGTTTTCATGATTATCACTTAGGAGAGAGTGGAATGAATAAATTTAATTAGGGAAATTCGAGGATTATTGCAATTCATGATAGTACACTTAAATAGTGCAAAGTAGAGCAGGGTTTTCAAGTTTTTTCTTTACTGTAGAAGCTTAAAGCTGCGATATAGTGTTTCGTGCGTGTTTCGTGCCAGTGTTATTTTTACAAAAAGTTCCTGAACACATTTTAGGGAATGCGGTCCAAACCCCTCAAACTTTCGACGAAAAAGTATTTCAGGAGAAAGATTAAGAAAAACTACAAAATAATTTAGATTTTTAATATTTGTTATAACTTATGTATTATGTTGGGGGAACGATATGAATAAAAAAACTCAAACACAAGTATCTTATGAGTTTAAAGGTTTTAAAGTATAGTTTTCAAAATTAAATTAGTTTTTCTTGACTTTATTGGTTTTTTAATAATATAATAATCGTACTTAAGGCATAAGATGATATTTTAAACTATATAAAAAACACTCTCATGTTTCTGTTTATTTTGACCAACGCCACTGGTTGTCTTTAAAAGTAATACATTACTTGGGTGTTATCATTAAAGATTAAACTTAACTCGCCTTAGCAACTGACAGTATTCCGATATAGGTAATATAAAATTTGGCTATATTCTAAACACCGGCGGCTATTTTCTAAACACCGGATATTACATTCATTTGGGTGCTGTCACCACATCATTGCGATCGACCCGAGCGTCTGCTCATTATGAGAAGTATGATCTATGCAAGTACAATCATAATATGCAAATACTGCCTTGATGGATCATATGGAATACAATTTCAAAACGGGATGTATTTTATTATTAATGAAGCTTTGGTTTTAAATTATGTCTCGAGTATAATTAAAAAAAAATCCCTTTATGCACAAAAAACCTATTTCAAATTGTTTGATTACTAACTTATGGGATTTAAAAAGACATTATAATCGTCAATTTGAATCGCCAGTTAAATATTGTTGTCTGCGCTTTTATTTAGTAGCTAATCTATAAAATACATGTATAAACGTTAAAATGCGTTGACTGACTGGCTGATTGGCTGATCACACTTTTTGAAATTCTTTCAGGCTTAAGACCATGATACTTCGCATAAATATTCGTTATGAGTTCTAGATGCGAACTAAGAAAGCATTTAAAATAATTTTTCTCTCAGAAGCTGGAATAAGGTTAAAAATAAAATTAAAAATGGCGGCTATTTTTAGTTTTTAAAGATTCAAAGATTTTTAAGATACTAAGCTATCTTGAGAAATGGATATAGTATACATATAAAATATTGTCAAGAGTCAAAAAGATGCAAAATGTTATTTCTTGAAGGAAAATTTCATTACATTACAGTCAACTAACACATTTTAAAAACCACTCTAACTGCAATATTCCATAGTCAACCTATTGCGACCTGGAAATTTGAAATTGGAAATGAAAGTTCCTTTTAAGGTACAAACACAAATATGAATACGAAATACGAATATTATTCGTAGGGTTGTAGTTGGGGGAAGAATTCCGGAAAAAATAAACTACAGTCTACGAATGCATCTTCGACTCTAAAGCGTCTGGCGCCAGACAGTTAGTTATGCGTGATCTTCAGTGCGATTGAAAACAGTTATTATTGATTAAATTTTACACCTAAATACTTTTTTTAACCTCTTAACTGAAACAATCAGTTTTGTATCCCAGATAGCTCAAATACTTTGAATTGAACACTGTACTAAGTTCAAACTCCATACAAGAACTTATAATTTTGCTATTCGAAACATAATAAAAACCCTATGGTATTACTTTGGGATCGAATAATTTATTACATACTGTCTGCATTTTGGTGACCTAATTACAAAACCTACGTGTTGGCATAATTTATCGAAAACTTATCACAGGTACGCCTTGAGGGAGACAGAAAAATCTTTGGAGAAAAATTACACCTTCTTATTTCATATTAGCAGGACAACCAGTTGCCAGTTGCTTTGAGCGTGACTAAGCACCTCATAATTTAATAGCTTACATAGGCTTCAAAATACTATTAATTTGAAAAAAAGGTTCTTTTTAAAGTGAGCAAAACCACGGGAAACTGCTATACCCTTGCTATACCTGCTATATGCTTAAAATAAAAATTTAAATAAAATAAGTTTTGGAGAAATGATAAATATTTATGTTGATGACTTTCTTTCGTATTATCCTGATTTCTGGCGGTTTTATCAATATATGCCCGATGATAAAATTTATTTAAATATAAATTAAGCATAATGGTGAAATTTTTATCAAGGAATTGCTGTATCAAATTTGTAGACTCACCGTCATAAGCAATCAAATTGTTTTTATTTAGTGGACAGCTGTTTCGCCCCCTTGTCCTTGTTATTTGTGACAGTGACAGTATATGTTTTTTACAACAATGTTATATAGACAAAAGAACGTCTAGTTGTAGGATTTTAATGATTTAACCTCAACGGTGCTGATGATGCCCCTAGGACAAGGGGGCGAAACAGCTGTCCACTAAATAAAAACAATTGGATTGCTTATGACGGTGAGTCTACAAAAATAAATTAAGCTAAAAATAAAATAAAATAAAATTTATACCGAGGAATCAAGAAAATACTTAGTTATACGACATGGTGTAATGTACTGAAATGTATTGTTGGTGACGTTAAAATTGTTTAATATCTGTCTAAAACTAATCAATCCTTTCGGGTGTGGGTAATTCTAAAGTATAAACTAACATGAGAATCAGTATATTTGTTTCTAACTCTGTTTTTTGAACTTTTAATATTTATCCACCCCTAAATATTTGCAACTAATTAGATTAATTTGGATTTATGAAATATTCAATGAAATAATTGTTAGGACAAGGGAATAGTTACAGTTAATTAAATTCTGCAATTCAAATTATTTAAAGTAAATGCAGAACGTAAATATATTTTTAAAAGCAAAATTACAAATGGAATTAATAAATTTATGAAAACAAATTCTAATAAAGTCTTACGAAGTACTGACGCAAGAACGTCATAACCATTTTATATAATACAATATAGTAGTTGAAACCAATAAGTTTTATGCAAAAGGTTGAGGAACTATTTATGAAGAAAAAATTAATCATCTGTTCATAAAACACGTAATGATTAAAATATCTCTCAAATGTAAATTTCCCATAATTTACCTATTCATTTGTATTTTTTCCGTTGACATTTAACTACCTCGACGCTTTCTCGGTTATATGCTCAGCTTTATACAAGGTGTAGTCATATAAATTGTAACTTAAGAACTAATTTTCATATAATTTAATTTTTAATTGTTATAAAAACTAAATAATCACCAGCTGTTTCGCAGACTTCTAAACGTCCCTCAGTTCATTTATTAACCACTCAGCCTGGACACAGATGCATTTTCTTGATTGAATAACACATATTCACTTACATAGAGTTTCACTAGTCAATAACATTTTGTCAGTTGAATTGTATATAAGTATAGACGTACGAAGATAAATATAGAAATATTTTCACTCAAGTTTAATTATAAACTCATTGATATTTCCGTTATATTTTTTACTCGCGAGTTTCAGGTGAGCGGCCGGCGCGGGTTCGCCGTTCGATTTCCGCGCGCTAGGCCGACGGCCGACTGAGGAGGGCGCAGAGCGGGCGGTAGTTCTCGACTCCGCCGTTCGCAGCGCTGCCGTCGCTGCCCACGCACCGACTACGTCACACCCAAGAACCTCCTTCCCTGAGGGAATACTTATGTCCATGTCAATCGTAATCCCCGACCTCCTTCTTAGCGTTATAGGTTTCCTTGTGTAACTGTTAGCTTTCCACTCAAGAGAACTTACTGCAACATTGTCCGGAGTGGTTTTAAAAAGAACTATTGGAATCGATATCAGGTCTGTTAAGAAGTTCAAATGAAGTTTGATAGTCTTTAACGTATGAATAGGGTGACCAGATTGTGTCAAAATAAAAACGGGACACATAAAAAACTCACCCCCCCAATCCCCAATTTAACACACCATACACCACACACCAAGATGTTTACTTATACGGGAGTCTCTGTAATTTACAAATATTGTAATGGAAGAAATTAAGTATCAAACAGTTTTTGAAACTTTTAGACCATGAATTTTACTATCCATTTATTGAACTTATTACAGCGAACGATTGTTATAGTTTTTATTTAAGAATACAATAAATGGTACTAGCAATCATTAGCCAAGAAAGGTAATTTTTTGAATCGCCACATACTTAGAATTAGCAATAATCAAGTCACATTTTTAAGATCTTAACAATTTATTATAAAAGAAGAAAATATTGTCTAACAATAAATTATGTAGGTGGTGTATATAAAATAGTATAACCAAAAAAGTATCATGATTATCTTAAACTTTAAGTTCTTATCGTTAATTGTTGTTATTATAGTAGGTGGCGTAAAACTAAAATCTTGTTCAGCATTTCGTAAAAGTTCGTAATATTCTTTTATAACCGTAAGTATTGTCAGATGCCTCTAAATTTTAAAATAAAATAAAATGTTAGGTATGCTTTTTTTGTAAATATTCTACTTTAAAAAAACGGGACATTTTGACGTCGACATTTTGACGTCTGTTTTTCGGGACAACGAAACGCAACGTGAAAAAACGGGACTTTTCCGTTTTACGGGACGTCTGGTCACCCTACGTATGAAGCTCAAAATTTAGTTTTTGCTGATGTATACCGAAAAGATAATAGCAAGACCGGAGGCGGTATCTAACAATTACAATATCTAGATACGTTTTACCACAAAAATACTAGTGTAAAGTAGGATTGGCATAGTAAAAACATCCTTGTACTTTCCAGTTGAATATGCAGTTTTGTATTAGTTTTAATTTCTTTAGTCAAAATATGAACGTCTCTAATTTAGATTCCCTCATTATGCTATTTAGAAGCTCAGAAGCTAAAAAAGCTAAGCTTCTTACTCTGCCCTACTTTAAAAAAAATATTTGTTGCAATTGTATCTGAAAGTTTCTTGCATACATTTACATCATAATTTTAAAGGTTTTAAACCAGGCGTATGGATAAGTGTCCAGCCTCTTCAAGTGTCTGCAAAAACAAAATTACCATGAAGCTTAATATTTCATTAAAAAAGTAGGACATTTTATTCGTTTGACTTTTTTTATTTAACTGGCGAATTAGTTGATTTTTAGCTGTTTCACGGTGATACGCGCTTGTATGCACCTGTCACAAATACACACATGATAGGGATTGATGAAAAGCCAGTAAAAGGAAATCTTAATCCGGTAATGTGATAATCCGACATAACCATTAGTATTATGGTGATAAAGTCAGTTCACAGGAATATTGTAATGTAAATTATGACTGAGTAGATATTGAAAACGCAATTAGTATGACTATTTATTCTATTAGTAAAATTGAAAAATAACGGAGCATAACTAAGTAAGAAGAATTATAATACATCAGCCAATTTTATAGACGACTGAAAGAACCTATTTTAGTTGATTTGCCTGTAATTTGTTATGTCTTTACTATTCAGGTTATTGTCACATACAAAGTTTAAATAAGTTTTGCAACAACTTTTTGGATAATCAATAGTTGTATGTATTGAAGTCTGTTTGAACTGGAGCAATTAGTCTTATTTCTTTTCTAAAAATATTGAATTTCTTATTTTCTTGAAAACCAAACATTAATATGAGGTGAGACAAACAAAAACCTTGATCTATTTCAAGAAATTTATTAATTGATTTCTTTATATGGATCTTCATAACACAAAAATACTTTTTTTATTTTGCAGTGTTTATAAAAATGTTGCCTTTGATAACTTCTATGAAGCCGATACAAACCATATTCCATGATTATCAAACTTTAAAGCATTTTTTTTACATTTCTGCAATCGTCAATTAATTTAGTCGATGCCATTGGAAACGCCAACTTTTTAGTTTTACACCATTACTTTTGAATCCTTTGGTAATTAAAATAATTATCATTAGACATTTTTGAACCTCCAAAACATGATGTTAATGTATGCAAAAAGCTTTCAGATACAACTTTGACAAAATGTTTAAAATGTAAGACAGAGTAAGTAGCTCAGCATCTGCAAATGAGGGAATCTAAATTAGTGACGTTCATCTTCTGGCTAAAGAAATTAAAACGAATCCACAAAAACCCTGCATATTTAACGGGATATAATTTATAATATTTCCTCTTTAAACGTTGAGACCATGGTTTATGCTTTTATATGTTTGCGTATATATAGTCAACTATTTTTTTATAGAACTCGCTGATCAGATAATCACTTTTTATCTTTAAATGTTTTCCTCGTTAGATTATACAGGGTGTCCCGTAACTGTCTGGACAAACGTATATAGCGTTGTAGTTTAGGTCAAGACAAACACATTTCACCATAGGAACATGGGTCTCTGGTGCCTAGTTTTCCGTCTGTCTGTCTGTATGTGTTTTTTACAAAGAAATTCATAATTCCTAAACGGTTTGAGGTACAGCGTTGAGATTTTGCACAAATTTTTATCTTATTAGGATGTATCGTCAATTAAATTTATACCAAAATATCATCAACCGTTTCAAAATGGCAGCCATTTAAATTTTTTTATGCCAAATTTCACAAAAACCGCTAATTTAAACAAAAAATTGCAAGATATATATAAAAGTAATTCCATTTTATGTAGTTTTCATGATACCTCATTTGTTAAGATTGGATAGAGATTTACTGAGAAATTAGTTTTTTTCGTAATGCATGACCACTTTTCCCCATATAAACAATGTTAAAATACGGGGTGTTAAAAATCAAACTTTAATGGCTTATATCCACTTTACTATTGCGTTTAGGAAAAAATGTCAAAGAATCCAAATACGTCATAAAATACAGGGTGTTCCATAAGAAAGTTGTCCGCCATATTGGAAAATGGCGGCCATTTACAAAAAATGAAATTCATATTTTTAAATGGCTTAAAAAAATAGGTGAAGTCTCCCATTTAAAGTTATCTCTAAATCCAATAGTTTCTGAGATACCAATGGTGGCACAGTTAAGTTGGACACACCTTAATTTTAACTTTGTTTAAATGGAGAAAAGTGGTCAAGCATTAAGAAAAAATTTAATTTCTCAGTAAATATTTATCCAATCTCAACAAATAAAGTATCATTGAAAACTACATAAAATGGACTTACTTTTATGTATCTTGCAATTCTTTGTTTAAATTGACGGTTTTTATGGAATTTGGCATCAAATAATTTAAATGGCCGCCATTTTGAAACGGTTGATGATATTTTGGTATAATTTTAAAGAAGATACATCCTAATAAGATAAACAATTTTGCAAAATCTCAACGCTGTAACTCAAACCGTTTAGGAGTTATGAATTTATTTGTAAAAAACACATACAGACAGACAGACGGAAAACTAGGCACCAGAGACCCATGTTCCTATGGTGAAATGTGTTTGTCTTGACCTAAGCTACAACGCTATATACGTTTGTCCAGATAGTTACGGGACACCCTGTATATAGCTTAAGCTTAAAGTTAAATAAACCCTTAAAAAATAAAACTCACCAATAAACTTTTTACAAACTACCAAAATAAAGAGGCATTAAATAAATTGTATACAGCATTTCACAGCTAAATTTATTTGTTTTATTCCTGTGATTTTCATTAGTAAGTTTTAAAATTCGTATTTAATATCTTCTCAAAATGTTTGGAAAAATAATGTATAAACTCCAGAACAACTCTTTAAGTTTGTTGTGAATACAAGTAAGCTGTTTGAGTATCCCCAAACCCATAGATTTATCTAAATATTAAAGAGTACATTACAAGTTTGATTATGAAAATCATAATTTATGTTCCGACTTCTTTTAAATATGTTTTAGCCTAACAATTTTTTATTTTGAATAAACTTTGATCGTTCAACCGAATCATAATCATATACTCCTGATCACATCCTCATAAAAACAACCAATTTTCAAAATTAAAGTTGGTAAATTAAGTATAACAGATAGACTATCATTATATTTATTTACGTCATAGACAATTAGAGATGAGTAGTTTTGAAAAGCCCTAGAATTTTGCAAGTAAAAACATAATTTCAATAAAAGATATTGCCACAGTAAAACCGACCTTTATTGAATCCACAGCTGGGGACAATGTCGCCACGCTGCTGACCGTTTCCCGCCCACTCCAACCATTATTCCCTCACAAGTACCTATTATAGTCTAGGTATTTTTTGAAAAGGTACAGGACATTATCAGTTCAGTTATAACTCCTTTTTCAAAAATGCCTAAGGGTTCCTTTTAAGGTACATTTTACAACACTTTTTGTTTGAAAGTGTTTTTACATATCGATTGATAAATTTATGTATATTAAAGCATTTATTTTACGTTACTTTGATAACTCAACGCTTTATATACAATAAACACGTATACCACAGTAAATTTTCGTGTGTCTAATAATAAAATAGAAAACAGCAAAACATCAACAAATAAATGGCACGGAGGATGAAAATTTTTGTGGCTGTACAGTACTATCTTTTCAATTAGTAGCCAATTTCCATGGGTTTTGCTAATGTGCCATCTTGAATGTAAATGAACTTCAAAGGCAAATATTTACACAGTATAAGCCTTTTTTATTAAAATCAACAGAAAGGATGTAATTTCAAATTTGTGGTTTTGACGAAAAACACACGCATTACAGTTATCCTTTTTACTATTCACTGTACCCGTTCTTCACACTAGTTAAAATACGTTACTCCATGGTCAATGTAATTTGCATTTTAGTTAGCTTCGAAACTGCTGTTCTTGCTTCTGTTCTTTCTTTAACTGTCACATTGTAGAGTCCACAGCTTTTTTTCAATTCACTATTTGAATCTTTATATCCTAAAAAAATGTTGAAATTTAGGCTTTGGACGTTCCCGAAGCGTTGCTCGAAGGGAGTTTAAGGAGATCAGTATGGCTAAGTGTTGGACAAGCTATTAATCTACTACATTTTTTCAAAATATTTCAAAATTTAAGCCCTGTCAGTAGCTTTTGCTTTATACTTTATACTTTTCTTGAAATGGCGGCACTTTACTTTTACTGTAAGTAGACCGATACACAGACGTAATCCACCAATATTTCTTTAATATTATTATAGACCAGCAGTTATACCCGCGGCTTCGCTCGCTGAAAGCTAACTGTTCAATTATACGTTACTTGTAATGTAGAATTTTTATAAGTTTCCTAATAGGCTGATGATTTAAATAATTTATCTCAACTTTTCGTTTTTAAGCACTTAATTACAAACTGAAAGGTGGCATCTTCATCCCAGATTGACATGAGAAGGTGAAACGTTTCCTCGATGAATTTTCCTTTTTCCCTCAAATGGTATGAATTGGCTACCATGTGTTAACACATTCTAATTTTTCTTTTTACCCTGAAGAATACAATAATGTCTTAGTTAATCTATTATTTTACTTATAAAATTGGGTAACTAATAGTTTGAATATAAAGTATCCACTACAGGTGTTTGAACTCAGAACTTTCATTGCACCCCTAAAACTCTCTGATGACATCTAAAACATGTCGGCGAATTTGACATAAAAGAATAAGAGGCATATAATATATGACTGATATAAATGCTGCAAATTTAAATAACGTAAAGGGCGGACTCTGTAAACCTAATATCTAAATTGAGTATATTTATTAATATACAACAAATTTTAATAAAAATATAAAATAATGTGTAGGCCAAAATAGTAGGAATCATAATTCCCCAAAATTTAAATTCAATCATATTAGAGATTGGATTACTCGTTCAACAGCTCGAGGAAAACTTTTACGCTAGAAATAGTATATTTGTTTGAAATTAGCCTAAATCGCTAACCCTCCTAAAATTTTTAATTCCGAAAACCTCTGATTCTATAAAAATAACTGAATGATATGGCCATTATCCATGCAGAGTTTTAAGATTCTGGTCCGATTACTTTGGGTGACCATAAAACTCGAGTAGTCTATGATATCTGAAAGATTCATGGCCCAAAGCCCTAAATTGTTTCAGAAAAGAAGCTTTGAAAACTAAAAAGGGCCGCCATTTTGAATTTTATAATATACCCTGTTTTAGCCTTTTGAAATAATAAATTGTAAAATCCGTTCTTAGTACACATCTAGAGCCTATAATGATTAATTGTGCTAAGTTTGAAGACCCTAATACTTATAGTTTTTTAGAAAAAGTGATCAGTGAGTAAGTCAGTCAGTCAGTCAGTCAGTCAGTCAACCGTTTTGGCTTTTATATATTTAGGTTTATTAAAGGCCGCTCCAATAATATTTCGATTATTCACAAGTAATTGTAACATGTTAAAGTGATTTTTGGCTTATAATTTTCACCAAAGCAATCTTGCTCTAAAATTCTTTATATCAATCCCAAACTACCCGGAACTGTTGATAAAACGATAAATCTGACTCCTATCAACCCTACACTTGAATCAAGGTCTCGGTGAGGAAAATCAAGGGAAAATGTTAGTGTTGTTGATAAGTTTTTCTGAGGGCACAAATATAAATAGAAAGGCTGAGTAGCTGATGCATTTGTTTTTATATTAAAATTATTTATCTACTTTTCTCCAGCCAATCGGGACACCATCAGATAGTTTTAACAAATTAAATTTGACCTTTAACGCCTGTAGGCTGTGGTATAACTACTCCAACTGCATGTTCCGGATCAAATGTAGGTTTACTGCCCCTCTTATCAGCAGACCGAGCCGGATCTCTAAAAGAACATCAAGTGCAGATGACGAACAGGCGAGTTACCACTCCGGAAATTTGCAGAGTTTAGTGCTTTGTAAAATACACTGTTTTTTTCCTTAGTAAGTTTCGTCGTTTGTTTCTAACCAACTCTAGGTCAAGTTTATTAAACAATATCAATTGTTAGATTTATAAAATTGGCTGGAAAAATTTATAATTTAAAGGTAAATTTCATAATTTGTTTATGTATATAGTGTAAAGATTGTTGTGCATTTCGATTTGAAAGAAATTTACTTTTTACATTGTTGAAAATTGTATAGTATATTTTTACCATATTGTTTGCTATCTATACATATTATTAGGAAGTTGTTATTTTTTCCAAATCATTTAGCATTAGTAGAATAAGTTAATCACTATTATTTGCTCAAGTTTTGTTTAGTTAAAAAATATACAGAGTATGACGAAATTATATTCACAGATGGATCGATGATATATACACTATATATATTTCTATTTATATGTAGTAATATAATTAAGTTACGATGGTTTCTACAAGTCTCCCGTTGAATATATATATGTATATATTAACATATATATTTATAATTATTTATTTATGTATTTATTTATTGTTATTATATTTTATTATATATCTTATTACTTATTTATTCATATTTATATTTTATTTATTTATTTTACCCGTATATATTTATTTATTTTAGGAGTGTCTTTAATTATAACAATAATTTTATTGTTGTTTTAAGTGTTTGTTATTTCCTTACATAACAAGTAAATATTATTGTAATTGATTACCCAGTAACAATAAAGTATAGTAAGATTTCAATGCAAATCTACAATTATACCACATTTGTAAAGTTTTACAGGACCTTTCGTATAATTGGTTAAATCTTTGACCATAAAACGTGTGTTTATTAATGAAAAGTGGAAACTAATGTATTTATTTTCTATGACAGGCATTGGAAAAACGACCGCCAGTAACTGGTAACTGACCAGCCTTTTTCACCGTTACAACATAGGTGAATCGAACGTTACACATGGCTTGAATAAATTATAAGATATAATGACAAAAATACTCTTATTTTGTCAAGCACAGGTACGTTTACTTTATATATTTTTTATATGTATTATATTTTTTTTATCATAAAGCATATGCTCTTTATGATTTAGTTGCCAGAAATCACGAGTATAAAATAAATATTTCAGAAAAATCAGTTAAATTATGTAACGTAGTTTTCCTGTATTACACGTCATAGTGATGTAATTACGGTTTAACGTTGTAATTGTTTTTTCAATTTAATTTTGGAGAAGGGTATGTTAAAACTTAATAGGTAAACGATTCTACAGAATATGGGCATAAATGCTTTCCGTTAGGTTGCATTTCCATTTTTAATGTAAGGTTATTTTATTCGCGGGTAAAATGTAATATTGTCTGCTTATTTTACGAGCCAAACAAATCCAAAACGAGATTTGCAAATTCAAAACAAGATTTAATGAATAACTAATACCAATTATAAACAGCGCGTGAAGTCGAGGTCATAAATATGCATGCGGTTACAACGGCCCCCAACCCCGCTTAGAACAACTCTTTTTATTCCTTATTCTGGTTTGAAATTCTATTCCACTTATATGCATGTGAAAACGTTTGACGAAATACTTAAAAAGGTATTACATTGCTAACTTTACCTTCGACTCCAGTCACATTTTTAACTTATACTTTGATATATTTGAAAAATAAGTTTATTGAGGATAAAAGGATAAAAAAATTAAGACACACAGAGAGTGATGTTGTATTCTGTGTAACAAAGGGAAGAGCGCAAAATAAATGAAAGGTGAGCTAAGCCCATTAAAAATTCAATCAAATACCTAATACCAAACCTAATAACTTATTAAATACAAAAAAGCATAAACATGATAATCCTTGGCAGTATGTTTTATTTGTGACGGAGTTTTCAAAGTAAGCACTATTATTTTGGCAACTCATCACTACTGTAATAAAAAACAAAAAATATTATTTGTATAAAAATTTATATAAATATGTAGAAGTCTTACTGAAATATTTAGAGGATTATTTTTATAAAATTATAGAGAGTTGATTGGCTTACATCTTGTGAATTTTTCTTCCACTTCTTTTTTAACTATGGGAATGAACATTGGTGGTATAGTGGTACTGGGCTGTGAAAAACATGATAATCATAAAATCCAACGATGGTGTTGAGGTCCGTGCTACGTTGTCATATACTGTAGGTGAGACTTGGTCCGTCGGGCTACACTGTTTGATATTTTTGAAGGAGCGCCGCTTTCGGCGTCTCGCCATTCTCATCCGCTACTCAGTATGTAGAAAAAATGGCAGTAGCAGTAGCATTACTCAGTAGCAGTTAAACATGGCAAGACGCCGAAAGCGCTCCTGCTAAAATATCAAACAGCGCAGCCCGACGGACCACTTCTCACCAACTATATATGATAATTATGGCACAAAAATGATGACAAATTTTTAAAAATTGTAAAATATATAAAAAATTAAAAGTTAAAAAATGAAATTACCATCCTGTATTATAGTTCTGAAGTAAGACATTATCGCAAGTATGAATTTAATAATTACAGAGCCATCTGGTGGTATAAGATACTTAAATTTACTGAAACCTAAGACTGGGAGCAGTAATCACGTGAATGACATTAATGATGATATGAAATAATAACATAGACATTTATGAAAAGGACCTAAGGCAACCAATATCCATGAAACAAGTCCAAGGAACAGTTGTCTCACCGTGTGTCACGTTCCGCACGAGTCACGCACGTAAATTAAAGTGATTAGAGGATCGCGTGACGAATACGAACTATACGATTGAAATTGTTAACTGAGGTAGGTCATTGCAAAACCTGATGCTGTGATTTTTTTCAGTTAAGAATTTGATTTTTGAATAGTTTGTGAACAAAGTTGTGTCGTGCGCCTCTTTTAAAAAGTGGCCAAATCACTGTTTGAAACTGTTATCACGTTTAAAATTGTAGGGAAACTCGTATTTTTTATATCAACACATCATTGCAAATTCATCAGTTTCCAGCCGAACAATGGTGTTACGGCTTATGATCACGCGACTACACTATTCGTTTACACTATAATGGCAATGTACCTGTAAAAAACATAAACAAAATGCGTGAAAAAAGAAGTTCTTCATCACTCTATATTCAAATATCCCTTATTACCGTCAGATAAGGTATAGGAAAATCCACGATTTCCTTCTAAGCAAACAGATAATCTTAACGAGCTGACTTTTCCGCGATTTCCCCCCTGTTTTGACAAACACCAGATCGCCCTGGTCTACTGGCTTTTGTTAATAGTTTCTGCAAACCAAATATATTGTCTTTATATCTGCATTTCAGTGGCTTCACAATTAATGCCAATAACTTTTCTATTGGTTTAGCATTCCTTTGCTATTTCTAAACAATAACTTACTTTGTCTGTGCCAAGCAAAGCTTTAACAGTCTCCAGCTATCTTTGACAGTTACTATAGTAAAACTATGCGGTGTTTACTTAAATTGTTAGACTATGTAGTGTGTCGGATTATTTTAAAATCCTAGTGCAGTTGTCTGCATTGTAATGAAAATTATAGCTCACTACTTGCCACTTGAGTCACGTTTTAAAATGGGCAACTAGGAGTAAAATAAGCTTTCTTTTTAATTTCCTGTAAAATGTTGCTTTCTATCCTTGGTGTGTTTTTATATGACACACTTCACTATTCATTTGTGTTTTTATTAGTTTTAAGTAATCACAATAACTGATTGATTCAACTCGTATAGTATTATTGTGATATATACAAATATTTTCACCCGAGTAATAGGAGTTTTACGTTATAAAAACATAATTTTTTACTGCCTGCATTACTAAGTTTATACCTTATTCGTATTTGTTTTATTTATAAATATCTCTTTCATTCATTTCGCTCCAATATTGTCATTTTACATAATTTAAATAGCCTGAAAGCAATTCCAATAATTTCTAAATGAAAATAATATATTGTTAACCCACCACATGTTATTTCAAAAATAAAACCTATTAAGTGGGGTTTGAGTTTTAATGTATTGATGATTCTATTAAATGCATACTCTTTTTACCAAATCTTATATGACCAAAACTTTAGTGGTATTCATTGTTATTGCCTGTAATTACTAAATATTGAAAACTGCAAAATTGTTTTAAACCGTGGCTGACTAATTGTTTAGTGAGGATTCGTTTTTTTAAACAAATTAGTAGTTGGTATACATTTTTAACTACTAATTTTGATTTCACAGTTGAATATGAAATCTTGTAACATATGGGTGTATGACGTGCCAATTGCGTACATCTGGGACTAAGGAAATTAGAACCCAGAATAATTGAAGGCTATTTCGTATTTCCAGCTGATGTTATGACTTGCGTGCGTGAAAGAGGCGTTCCTCCGACCATAAACCGCTTGGTTGTTTTGCTAAGAAGAGATTGCCTACTGATAATTGGTGCAAATATAGAGTACATACAAACGACGTCAAGATAAGAAAAACATTTCGATCCATAAGCTTAAAAAATATATTTTTAATGTTAGAAGTCCATAACTACTTTTAATTAATAATCGATATTCTATTTTTTACATATATTTCCATCAGATACATTTAAAACAATAAATTACTCTAGCGCACTCTAAAATTTCAACGCTCATATACAGTTGCTCATAAATAATATAATAAAATATTAAAATTTTTTTGGTGTAAAAGTTATCAAAATAAGGGTTTACTTTATAACAAAATTAAATTAACCTACTATTTAATACTCTTTCACGGCACTAACATCCACGTGACAATGCACTCATTCTGTTTCTTGGTTATGCAATTACAGCTTTTAATTGCACAGCGGTAATGAAAGAGGCATGAACTTAGTTATACTGGACAGCATTCCTTAATATTCTGTGGAAGACCAGGAACTAAAATGACAGCTTAATTTATTTTTTCGTTGCCCAATGAACATTAACAGCCTCATTTATTTCTTTCAGTAGCGCTATCATTCTTCTTAAAGACATAATGTATTTTCACTATACAGTTTAAATTGATGAAGCCCGTTTTAATGTCATTGTGTTCACTATTCAAAACTTAATTTAACAGCCTTAAGTAGTGTTCTATTTGTAAGTGAATTTTGTTTGAATAAATTTTCCATTAAGTGGAGGAAATTTAAGTAGTATAACAGCAGATAAAGATATAATTATGTCAGGGGCCCTCAATAAGAGCCAAGCATAAACGTAACCCGCTTCTCCATAGATTTTATTTATATTGTTGCTGCTGTTCAGTATTATTTTTTAGTTTATCATTGAATTTAATCCAGCGTGACCTTTTTAAAGAAATGGGAGGAACCTAGGGCTATTAAAATATTAGACTTCCTCACTTTCAATGAATTAAATTTAAAGTTTCAGGTTCAGGTGCACTTACCGTATAAATGATCGTTTTTCAAGCGATTCTTAGTAGTAATATGTTGTAATTATTACAGAACTACATGGTTTTGACTCATTATGCTACCTAACCAAATCTGTATTGTAGTAAAGATATTTCTGTGTGCTTAATATTCTATTCATAAATCGATTACCGTTTGACCCTGTCGGAAACGCATTAAATTTCAACTCCTCAGCCAGGAGATCAAAGTGGTCGACCCTCAACGATAACCTTGTCTGGGCGTGCCTTGTGGTGTAGATCAACTAAAAAAGTAAACGAGGGAATTAAGTTTCTTGCTTAGCCCCCTTGCCACCTAAAATGCCTCAAAAATCATCCCTCTGCAACTTTTTTATTTATACATACAATTGTTATATTACACAAAAATCTCCGGAGCTATTAATATTCAGCCCCGACAGAGCCCTGGTAACGTTCGACATTGGTAGCTTTCATCTGCAGGGAGAAAAAATACTGTTTCTGCAATAGTTTTAAATTTTAATTCATGAGGCCCCCAGTATTTTCAGTAAGGTGTTGACACATATTATTTGTATATGGAGATTAATTATTGAATGTGCTTATTGTAACTAAACTTGCTCTCAGCACACCAGTTGAAATAGCTATTTGTGTATTAAGAGCACAAAGTACGTCATTGCCGCTCGAGAATTGTAGATGGCCGCACGAAGCTTTAGCTGAGAGTGGCCAAACATTCCTAGAGCGGCAATGACTATTTGTGCTCGTAATAACACAATATTTTTCCTATCACAATTACTTAAACAGTTTAACTTATTAACTAACCTGTACACAAAACTTCATTGAGGTTATGTTTGTTTATTCTATTGGAACCGGAAGTTGAGATAGAAACGCCGACTGTGAAATCAGCTGATTTAGAGCAAGGCAACTAGAATTGTGAATGCGGTGATTGCCATGGGATTTCTGACCAATAGAAACTGGTCTTTGGTTTTTGACGTCATAGTTATCTCTCTTGTGTGCCATCTTAATCTAATAAGTAACCCTCATTTAGCGAGCAGGAATGTTCATTCTCTCTCGCAAAAGCGAGCGAGAATGAAATGAAAGCGGAAATGAACCGTTTTGCGTACTGCTTACAGGTGTGGCAATGTAATTATTTCCATGCAGTGGTAGAAAAAAGTAGGAGTAACTGACAATGATTTTGTACGTGCCGTTTGAATCCTCAAGATAATATATTGAAAAACAAGACCAAAAACATGGTATTAAATTCAAAGTCAGTAATTTATCCTTGGTAAACATAAAGAAAATTCTATTTCACTTTGCCAATATAATATCATCACATAAAGTAGATGAATGTTTATCAAACAAATGCTGTTTACGGGAGTATATAGTGAATAATTCATGTTGGACACGGCTGATGCGAGTGCTGATAATGGACTGGGGATTAGGGCTGACGGGTATAGAGTATCAGCTGTCACAAATTATGTTATGTCTGGTAAAACGTTTTAAATCTAAAAGTTTAGTCTAGACGGTATGCATTTTTGGTGACGGTGTTATTATTACTTTGTTGTTGGCTACTAATCGCTGTATCCTAATATAAAAAACTAAATGTTTTAAAGGAAGAGATATACTACGTCCTACATCGGGGACCATCGTACGTCTCAATGGAGAGGTTATTGAACTACATATATTTTAATAATTTACAGGCTATTAAAAAATTCCAGTTATTTGATACCCCAATCATCACATTGTTTTAACATCAAAACATTGGTAAGCTCACAAAACATTTTTCGTACAGTAAGAATATTAAAAATTCCTTAAAAATCACCTTTTTTGTGAGCTCACTCACCTTTAACGTTAGTAAATTTAGACGATAAAAGTGTCAAATAATTGGAATTTCCGTCAGGATTCTATGAATTTAATTTATTATACATTAAGATCAAAGGAAACGTAAGCCCTCTTGAGCAGGCATTTTACATCAAATTGTACATGTATTCCCTATAACGGGGGTATTAGAATTACATCTTAGAAAAATAATAGTACTGGCAGTTACTAAACAAAATTCTTACATTTATTTATACTCATTTTATTGGAATTATTTGTACTCTACAAAATTGACATTCACACTTTTTCCATATCTCTTATGGTTTTCGTGTTGATTAAAAAAATATATATTTATTTATTTTTTTAAAGAAAGAAAAATATTTGGATATAGAGTATTTTTTAGAAAAACGGACCTGAAATGGGTTTTCCAGGATGGCGGCTGAAGCACATTAGGGATTTCCGGGGCTTTCAACATTTTTGTTAGGGAGGTTTACTTGACATATGTGCGAAGTTTCAACTTGATCAGAATTTGTTGGGTTGATTTTGCAAAAACTCCCTCTTAACCCCTCTTAACCAAGACCCTTAACCCTCTCCCTTATATCCCTCTTACCCAAGAGGAATTACGTGATTTAACTAGTTGGTTAGTTTTTATTATTTCAAGAACAAACAGAACTATAATATTATCAAGCTGTAAATTTTAAGTCTCTTTAATATGTGTTTTTTAATAGATTTTTCGACAACTCTATCATTGATGGTCGATGGTCCTTGGTAGGATCGAAGTATATCTCTTTCTTAAAATTTTTAGGATTCATAGTGATGAGTAGCCGGCAAAAATAGAATGTAGTTGGATGTCAATGCTAAAGTAAGGCATAACAGTTTCATTATCTGATGTAAGGCATTCGAATCTTCAGTAGATTAATTTGATTGGCTTGATCCAACAGATTGAAAGTAAAAGCCGTCACACAACTCAACCATTGACTTTGAATTATTTATAGTCAAAGACTCAACCCAACCCCACTCATTAGTTTGTAAGAGTTTTATTGGTTTTTCTGTACATGCTATGTTATGAAGGCAACAATTTGTTTATAAAAAAAATTTCAGAACAGCATACACCAGTCACCGTTATTGACTTTTAAAATTATATTTCGATCACTGGAAAATCAATATTAAACGTTTCAAAAAAATGTTGAAGCCTTTTAAAAGCAAATACACTGTATCACAGATTTTCATTTTTTGAATGTTAATGGAATTGTGGGATCGAAGACCAATCTAGCTGAGTTATTTTCACTCTGAATCTTGGGCTGGAAACTTTTGGGAGCTTTATTCCCTTTCCTAACTCCGAAAATAATCTTACCTAGGGTAACTATAAGAAACATTTATCTTACTCATTTGTTTAAAGTGTTTTATGATAATTACAAGGTTGTTAAACAAACTTATCACTTCATCAATTATTTAGAAAAATAAATGTCTGCAATTTGACTTTTGATGATGCTGGTTAATTAAAAAAAACATAGATTTGAAATTGTTAGTAAAGCACTTAAAAAAGCAACGAAATAATTATCTTTATTTCAATTCTCCACTGCCAATATTAGTCGGATGCTCGCTGTATACATCTGTAATACGGGAGAGTATTCTGCAGTGGTTGGGCCGGCGCCGGCGTCGCTGAGTCATATTGAAGCTATTTCGTTACCGTGCTGATAGTCGGTAAAGAATGTAATAAGCCTATTGTATATTTTAATGGCTTACAGTAAAATAATTAGTCAAACCAACAAATTCACAAGTATTTAACGAACTTTGAAACGAACAAATGAATTAGTAACAATAAACTCATCAGAATTTAAAACAAGTTAAGCTTTAAAGCCAGAGACAAATATATATTATTAATGAAACGGAAACATTACAGTATAGTTTCGGAACGGATACGCAATAGAAAATGTATCAAACTTTATAGAATTTTTAATTGCTGTTTCAAATAGCGGCTTCATGATTGATGTTACTTTAGTTATAAATTTAAATTGCAAATATCAAATTTAATTAGATACCATTTTATATAGTATGAAGTACATGTAACATAAACAACTAAATATCCTTTACTCTGATAGCCCTTATTAAATAATTAACAAACCTCCTGTAGATTCTACACCGTCGCAAAAATTTCGGGACTAATTTATTGTATTTCCTTCTTGCATTTTAATCTGTTTGTTTTGTCGAGTCAAAGAATTTCTGTTATTGTATACGGTAACGAGTTTTAGTTTATTTTTTATAAAAATACTGCTTCAGATCTCTAAACTACGAAAATTCAAACATGTAGTAATGTCAATGATAGTAGTAGTCAATGATTGTAGTTTATTCAAGAAAGTAAAGTTTATGGTAATATATTTTTTTATCTCATCATACAAATTACCATGGTAAGAAAATCACAACATGTTATTTTTACGTTTGCTTTAGTACGTCCCTTTGTGCTCATGAAACACAATAAAATGCATATGCTATCTAGTAATGTGCGAATTGCATGTTATGGGCAAGTTTAATCACTATTCAAGTTAGGTTTTGTCGTTTACACTTTTATTTTGCATCTAAGTTGCCATTTTTTCATTGGATACCAATGAAATAATCTAATAATCTGGAAATCTAAAAAAACATCATTGTGTTATTGAAGTTGGATTACAAATAACAATACTAGCTGATCAACTTGGTTTCACCCATGGAAAACGATTCTTTGGACTTCATCCAATTATTTATAACTATAATTTATTCTTGTATTTTATTTATTTTCATTTTATTTTGAGTTTTGAACGGGAACGGTCTAAACCCGGGTCCTGTTACTATCTTTTTTGCGATCATTTGTTAGATAGCATAATTAATCCAAAGCCAAATGACAAATTACAACTGGATCCAGTTTAAATTATGTCAGGAATCGAACCACCGACCCTCAGTTTATGAGGTGAGCACTTTATCCACCCGGCTATCAAGTCAATTAATTTATGTGGTAATTGATTCCACATCAAGGTTACCAGAACAACATCAAAAACTTACCTACAGTTTAACTTTTAAACTTTTGAGTACAGCCGAACGGAAACCTACGAGAATTTCGTAAAATCGTTTCTTAGTACGCATCTATAGTCCAAGGGGAATATAGTTACGAGATTTCAGCTCTGTAGGTGTTGTAATTTTAGAGATTTTCTGTCCGTTAGAAAGCTTCCTCCTCTACACATAGTACATACCGGGTGTTTAAAAAGTCCCGGATCGGCTTCGTAATTTTTTATTATTAAATATTGACCTATGAAACCTAGGATATGTCTCTTGGACACAAAATACTGTTTTAGCTAGTATTCAGTGACCCCCTAACTCCTCAGGGGGACGGCCCACGAGGAGTCAGAAGAAAATCTTAAATGTAAGCATAGGTTGATATGTTCATCAAATTAAATCTCTTGTTGAGGAGAATACAATGCCGCAAATCCGATCTCAATCGGATCACCTAATACAAAATGGTGGCAGTTTAAAATTTTCTCAACTGCATTTTTTAACCTCCTTAAATATCCGATTTCAGACGTTCTAAGCGTCCGTTCGAGATGCGGTTTGTGGCATTAAATTTTGCTTTATTACCCCTTTAAAATGATATACATATCGAACTATGCACAGCCTATGGCGTAAACCATTTCCATGAGGGAGTCATATGTTAGGTTATATGTATCTTAAAGGATGTCTTGCATGGATGATGACCGGCATAGGTAGGGCTGTACATAATTTTGAAGGGCATGAAATTCTGAACAAAATGCCGCAAACCGCATCACGAAAGGACGCTTAGAATGTCTGAAATCTAATTTTTAAGGGTGTTAAAAATTGCAGTTGAGAAAAGTTTAAACTGGCGCCATTTTGGATTCGGTGATCCGATTGAGATCGGACTTGCGGTATTGTATTGTGCTCAAAAAGAGCTTTAATTTGATGTACATATCAACCTATGCTTACATTTAAGATTTTCTTCTGACTCCTCGTGGGCCGTCCCCCTGAGGGGGTAGGGGGTCACTGAATACTTGCTAAAATAGTATTTTGTGTCCAAGAGACATGTTCTAAGTTTCGTAGATCAATATGTAATAATAAAAAAATTACGAAGCCGATCCGGGACTTTTTGAACACCCGGTATGAAGCCTCCTTTTTGTATATATATATTGATGTATGTATATGTATATATTTTTTTCATAGATAAGCTTCTAGCTTGTTATACTTGCCTTCATTCAAAATAACAAGTGAAAAAAATAATTTTGAAACCAAACAAATTATAATATATGTAAACTACTTATGTCTGTCTGACAGCTGTTCATATTTATGATTAATTGTTATTATTATCAGATGTCTTTCTGTTAATGTGAATTTGACTTGTCCAAAATAACATTGTAAAAATATAGCTTGTTCTTTAACAGTCAAATTTATTATTAATTTATGTCCGTCTAGACTGATGATTTATAATAATATAATTTTGTTAAAAAAATTGGATTGCAGGGATGGTATAGCATTGTTTTATACAAAAAAAACATGAACTTGGTATTATTAAACAGCGACTTCTACTAATTGCTATCAAATACTACGACTATAAAAATAAGTGGTAACTTTTTATTCGGTGATGGGTAAAATTGTTTCTGTTTGACTTCCAGTGTTTACGTTCAACGTAAGAAAAGTAAAACATAAAAAATAGTTAGAATTCCTTACAAGAAAAGAGAAAAATATCTGCTTGAGGAAAAGCTAGTCTTTGTTTAGTTTGTTATTTTATTTATGGTTCCTGACTAAATCAGTTGTTTGCTAGCACACTTTGAACATTCTTTAGCTAAGAGTTTGCTACACAATACAGATTTTATTCATGATTCCTGGAATTTAGTTCATCCAAGCAGCTTTTATTTTAAAACTAGAAACAATGCATTGTTGTACAAATACATGTTCTTAAATTAAGTATTTAAAAACATCGACTGTAAAATTTTACTGGTAGAGTTATTTTTACAAGTATGTTTCAAAAACACAAAAAAATCGACATCGAAAAAATTTGTAAAATACAGACCACAAATACCAAAATACTTTTAGCTCTTACATTTAAGACTTCATTATTGTCAAACCTATAAACAAACATCACCTTCCTTCAGTCTTAAATTTATAATATAAAGTCATATTTTAAACCGATTACCTAAATTTAATATTAGGAATTTGTTCAAATTAATAGTAGGTTAATATACAAACGTAATACTAATTCTGGCATTAGTCTAACATACAAACCTACAATTGTGCAGCATACTACATACAATAAGTACAAAAGTGGGCGTAAAACGATCCTAGTCTAAATTACATTTATTGTCCGACAAACGTATGCATACTTTGAGGTAGAATGTTCTATAATAATTTTTTTTCAGTTATCAACGTACATTGGTAGCCCAATTACTGTTAAGAATTTTTCATCAAACCTATAAGAATTACTTAAGTGTGTTGTTAATTATTTTGGCTTTCGTCTGATACAACGAGATTAAACTCAACAAAAGAAGGTACACATTTAACTTGATTGCTAGGTCGCTGGGACACCAATTGGTGTTTATAGAGCTGTGTAAAATAATAGTTACTATTTTACACAAAAATTAATAGTAATCAAATAATACTAATTATGATTAGTGGACTATAAATGTAATAAATCACAATTAACAATGTTTCGCTATTTATTGAAGTTTTGGAATATTTATTACGATTAATTGATTTTATATTAAAAAAATTCATGCAGTCGTCATTATAAAAGAGTGTAACGTTGGAAACTAAGAAAGAAGTAAACCCGCCATCTTTTGGTGATGGACACTGAGATAGCGGGCTTGAAGAAAATTAGCTTTTCTAAAGTGGCCACAATAACAGTCTGAGCTTACTTTACAGTAACGAAAACATACAGTTTTCAAAATTTGTTCTTTTATATATCTATATTTATATATATATATATATATATATATATATATATATATATATATTTGTGTGTGTGTGTGTGTGTCGATAAATAAATAAATAAATAAATATATATTTTTTTTGACCATTTGCAATATATAAACATATTAATAAACAAATTAAATTATAAATTTGATCTTTTTTGACACCTTTATCTTGGATACGCTTTACGTCTTTAAATGAATGTAATACTATAGGGATTGTTTATCAGCGAATTTCCCTTATAGGGATGAAGCTTTCACCGTAGTCCTCGGGGTAAGCGCTACGTAGCTCAAACAAATGTTCGTTCTGTGGTCCCCAGATACAAAAAACACCATTCGTTCATATATTCATATATATTCCCTATAAATATTAAACAAGTAGAAGTATGGAATTTATATATACAGGGTGCCTCACAAGTAAAGTTCCAAACTCCAGGAATAGGTTATATTGGTCAAAATAAAGAGAAAATACAGTATAAATCTTTTTCTAAAAACGCCTCGTTTACCAGAGATTCGTTTACGCTTTTTTACAGATTGAAAAAATCGGAATGTACCTGTATATAGTCAAGGTTAGTTTATAAAAAAATAATCAGCATTATCCAAAAGTTAATTTCAAAATGGCGGCCGTTTAAAGTATTTAAATTGAAATACCAAAATTAACTGTGTGTTCTACAAAAAAATATAAAGAATGAAAATGTTTAGTAAATTTTATTTCCAATCTAATGATACAAAAATTATGAACATCGGTTAATAAACAATTGAGCTATGGCCGAATCTAACGAGGCAGCATGTTTAGCAGCAAAATAATCCATTGTTGCGCTGAACCATGTGCTAAAATAGCCAATTACGCTTCCTTGTTAGAGAAATTCGACCATGACCCAGTTGTTTATTAACCAATTTTCATAATTTTGGTGTTATTAGATTGGAAATTAAATTTACTAAAAATTGTTGTTCCTTACATTGTTTTGTAAAACGTACAGTTTTTTCGGTATTTCAAAATATAAAAATTTTAAACGGCCGCCATTTTGAAATTTTCCTTTCCATCGTGTTGATTATTTTTTCATAAACTAACCTTGACTGAGTACAGGTACATACCGAGTTTTAAAAAAAATCTTTAAAAAAACTTAGGAGATAAAAAATATTTTGTAAAAATACAAAATGGCGAATCTCTGGAAAACGAAGCGTTTTTGGAAAAAATTTTACTCTGTATTTTCTCTTTATTTTGACCGATATAACATTTTCTCGAAGTTTGCCACTTAACTTATGGGACACCCTGTATATATGTGTACAGTATAAAAATAACGATAAAATTCATGCCTTAGTATATTTGTCTACTGACACAATAATTCTCGTAAAAAATGTCTAATCTTTATCAAATTCTCTGTAAGCGTGAAAAAGTAGCAACTATTTGGGCGAATTCGAACCAGCCTGATCATTGATCATTGGAAGTGGGAAAAGGGGGGATAAGAGCTCCTTTAATGAAGGATCATAAGGGCTAAAACAAACTATGGGTTCATAGGATAGCTAGTTAAATTATTACTTCTTCGATTCTACCTATAAAACTAAAACTGTTAAGTCACTTTCCCAACTCATGTCTATCTATCTTACTTTCAGTAAATATATTTATGAACAACTTCTTCATGCTTTTAAAGATTTGCATTTAAGAAAAACATGTAAAGCCAATAATGATTCTGTGAAATTCGAGCAGTAGCATGTCCAACCAAAGCGGATTTCGGTTGTTCTACAACAAGGACTACGATGGCTCACAGGCAGGAACGCTCCACTTGACCTCAGCTCTGCTGACTAACGGTTCGGGCTCTTAAGCTCCTCGTAAAAGCTCTCCTCCTCTTGTCAACTGGAGTAATCTGTAAATATAATAGATTAAACTGAATTCAATTTCGGTCGGAAATTTACCAAACGCAACATCACATTAGCACGATTTTATTCTTTATCTAAGACGATGTAGCTACTAGTAAATTCTAAATTGGTAAAATTTCACCTAGCTTGAATTTAAGGGATATCTAATTGAAAGACTAAGATATTATTTTTGGGGTGTATTTTTATGTGTATTTTTATTGTATACACATGAAATTTATATACCAAACCAAATTGATTACCAAATTCGATACCTGCGCTACACGACTTGTTCAACGTGGAGTGTGACGCCCGGTTAAACATATATTTTAACATTTTAAAATTTTTAAATGTATTGTTTCCTTATAACAATGTTTACCGTGTGCTTCTGATGTTTAACTTCAACATCAGAAACAAACACTAGTTTACTCTGCCACACTCCCGGACACTAATAACATGTTGAAATGTTAAAACTCATTCAGTTTCCTCTATTTAAAAACACGGTCGAGATCAACCTCTAAATAAAAAAAATGATATCTATCTTAATGGCTCTCTATCTTTACATGTTTAAATCATCAGCGAATAAGAACCAATACATGATCATACGAGGAATTTATTACAATTGTGAATAAGCAAAGGCACTAAATTTGAGCATGGCTAACTCCTATTTTGAAGACTGAAAATCACTGTAAAACTAACTGCTCTCTATTGACAATGAAAGATTTGTCTCTGAGAAAAAAAACTTGTAAAATAGACAACTAATAGTTCCGTAATAGTAACGTTTTTTAACGAAAGGTGAATTAATAAATTGTAAATCGCTTTTGTTGGATCGAGAAACAAGGCATCAGTCTGGATCTCGGAGTCCACATAAGTAGTGAAGTTGAGTAAAATAGTAATTTTAAGAAGAAACTATGTTCAAATAAATCAGATCAATTTTAAAAACGAATAAATAAAAATATCTGAATAATAAACTTGAAAAGTTTCAACATGATTCATAAAACCGCAACAGGTCATTGGTTTTTTCTTTCCCTAAAATTGGTGTTCCCTTCCGATATCTTACACTTCTATGGAAATACTCATAAGTTCAAACTTACGCTGGAAAAGAAAGATATTGGATCGATAAAAAAATCTGGACAAAAATAAATACTGAGTAACTCGGCTCCCTAACGCAATGCTTTAAATAAAAAAACGAACATCTCAGAAAACTCATTAACTATTGCCGCTCCGTTATAAGGTTGGTTATTTCAGTTACAATTCGGTATAAATTTAACCAACACCGCCTATTTATATGTTGATTAGCAGTTTTTTCGGTGAAATTGTTAATATCTATGATTTCACGTTACGGCTGTATTCTGGTATAGAACGATGGCCCTACAGGTGTAAGGGTATCTCATAATAACATTATCGTCGGCGCCGCGCAGACACCACTAAACACTACTATGGACGTAGTGTTTATGGCTACTTGCAGTTAATGACTTCCACTTGACCACGATATCACCCGCTATTATTACTATTCTATTTTATACAGTAAATGCTATCATAGAACCCTATGCGTACATTTAAAAATGGTTGTAATAGTAAAAGTAAAATGTACAAAATGGTTTTTAATTTTAGTAAATGTTTGAATGATATAGTTTTATGTACTCAATGTGATATTTATTTATCATTCATGGATTAAGGTGTTTTATGCCCTTTTTTCCTTTCCTTTGAACCTTTAGTCACTAGAATATTTGTCTACTACTAAAATTTATATCTTAGTTATTTTACCCGGTTCTAATTACTACTAAAGTAGTAAAATGAAATAAAAATTAGTTTTTGTAACAGCGTCGTACGTGACCAGGAAGGAACTGGAGTCACCAGGGATAGCGACCACCGATTTCAATTTCGTTCGCCGTTCTCTGTAGCTTCTCATCTATTTCCTTTCTCTATATTAGTTTTCCCTGGATTTATTCTTGAGTCATCAGGTTGTTTTTCTCATGGTATGCTGTTTACATTGCTAAGCCACGGGATGAAAGCTGTTTTTATTTGTAAACCTTCCAAGTTTTTCTAATGAGTTAGTTAAATCATATACTTTTTACATATACAAAGAAGTTAATTACTAATAATTTAAAAATTTCCAGCCTGGTTTCTTTTATTTTGTCATCAAAAAAATGCATAGAATGATGTACTTTCGCTGAATTATGAACTTTAATAATGTTTTAAACAAACAATACATAGCTTAAAATTCATAAGTTAAAATGTTATGCCCGATAAGCCAAAACATTGTTTAAATAAAATATTTCAAGTGTTATAAATGTTTATCATATCAGAGGGTTAAAATTATATGAGAAATAAACAGCTGCCACGTTATTTAAAGAGGTAGGAGTTAGTTAAATAGGTAATGTAACAGCTCAGTGCTTTCGATGATTATAATTTTCATAGTGTAATTATTGTTGCAGCAAAGTTATAATGAGAGTTTTCTTCTTTATAATTTGTAACAAGAGCTGTAAAGGCTTACGGATCTTCGATCTTTTAAACTGGGAGGAGGAAAGGATTTTTAAGTTTCTTTATTTTATTTATTCTTAATTTAGCTCGGGGTTCAATTTTATATCACAGAGTGAGTTCTATGCCATAGCCCAATACACTTATAGGATATATATATATATATATATATATATATAAAATGATGCCCTAACTTATGAGTTTAAAATGTAAATGTATTGATTCGGCCACAGCATCATTTAAGATGCAAGAGCGCTTCGCAAGCGTTTTGTTCATGAAGGACGCAGCATCAATTAATATGCAACAGTGGAAGGCTTTTTTTGTTAGAGTAATATTTATAAAGGACGCAGCATGAGTTAAGATGCATCCGCGTAAGCTTTTATTTGTAAGTGTAACTGTTTGTTTAGTTCGATCACAGCGATCCGAAAGATGCAACAGCGATTAGAAAGCGTAGTGTTTACAAGGGACGCAGCATTAACTAAGATGCTACAGTGTAAGTCTTTATTAAATTTGTGTGTAAAAAATTTAAGTGCCACTAATTGTATGTTTACGTTCGCAGCATCAGTTAAGATGCAACAGCGATGCCGAAGTGTAGTGTTACAGTAAGATTGCCGCGCCAACGGGCAATCGGGGCTAAGCAATCTTCGTATGGAACTGTAGTGCCGACCTTCTGAAAAAATCACTCAAACCTTTAAACTCTAAGGTATCCAATGAGAAGAAATGAAAATATATTTTAACATCACTGGTTTTATTGTCTCCGCAGAATGCAATGCATTTACAATAAATAAAAAAAATCATCACTTTACTTGATCGGCTAAATGCTCTATTACTGATAAATTATAACTGGGAACGTGGGACACTCTGCTTCTACCGTTCATCTAAACAAATAAAGAAATCGGGGGACCTGCCTGTACCCGTTGATTGTTGGAGATGCAGCAGCGAGCACAGAGTGCTCACAGCATCAGTCAGCCAATGAGACAATCTGTAAAGGCCGACGGCTAATGCTCGCCATTTTATAGCACAGATCAGCTGGGGATGATCACGTGACCACCTGGCAGCCGATGCAACCTTCTACTATACATGTTTACCACTACCCACATCGTAAATAGAAACATAAACATAACTTTTACTGTTAGCGCATTATATCTCCGGCTATGGCTACTATGCTACTTACCGTAGACTTTTAACATGTGATATTAGTAAACACAACGTTTGACATACAGCGGGGCTGTAGAACAATGTTTTCAGAAAAGTACCCCCCCTCCCCTCCTCGTCTTGCAACCGCTGACGCTACCAGAGGCGGAGATGTGGAGTAGTATAGTTCTTTGTGTGGAGTTCGCGCATTATATCTCCAGCTGTGGCAGAGTCAGCTGGTCGCAAGGTGCGGTGGGGAGAGGGACTACATTTTGAAAACGTTGTTCTACAGTCCCGCTGTGTTTTAACGTTGTGTTTTACCAAAATTATATGTTTAAAATATTTTATGATATGGTTGGTTGGTAGCGTACTAGCAATAGCCGGAGATATAATGCGCGAACAGCAATGCGTGAACTGTAAAACTACTTTTACAATTATTGCTATTAAGTCGTTAAATATGAATTATTCTAACTTAATATTAATAAATATTAATTATTTTACACTAAAAACAAATTATTTGCACCACTTTACACATAAATTATGTACGTACACACTGTGTTATTTACAACGACATAAATAACCTAACCTATCGGATAACCTAACCTCTCCGATAAGTGAGCGATATTACATTTCCTCAAATATTTTGCTCTGTAAGTAAGTTAAAATGAATATAAAGTGGATTATTTCTATCAAATAATATGGAACCTTAACTTATATCTACATAATAATCAATCTATGCTTCAAAATATTACAATGTGCCGTTCAAATCTAGGGTTACCTACACTTGGCTTAGTTCTGAAACATCACATGTCTACACATATACTTAAGATATTTGATATTGCTGTAATTAGACAACAGATTCACAGCTTTCTACCAAACAGCTCTAACATAAAGTTCACCAATAATCAAGAACCCTGTGCTTATTAATTAGAGGTAGTAGCTTCATTATTTGTTTAACAGTTTTTAAACGTTTTTGTATAAACATTCAATATATCCATTATGGTTTCTCTCATAAACTATTACTTAATACAAATATGTATTTGAGGAAACATTTTTTTTTAATGCTCACTTTAATCGAAGTTTTTCTGTTGTATAAATATAAACAAATTTTACATTAATTAAAACGTTTCAATGGAAATGCTCTGTAGACAAAGGTTGACGGAAATATACATTGCCCAGGGCGTGGGAGACGGCGGCGGCGATTCCAATTCCTCGCTGCTCTGGTCCGGCGTCGCTGCTCATTTTGAACGGCAATATCTTGGTCTTTTGCTCCGTTTGTTGATCGTTATAGCCCAGATCGTGGTGATTACAGAGTAAAATTTATTACTATTAAAAGTTTGCCACATTCGTCCTTCCGTATTACAACTTCCTAACTGCAATTACATACCTACACTTTTTAAAGAGTTTTTACCCATTTTTAAAATTATTTATTTGACTACAACTAGATATTTATTTTTCATCATACTAACACAGAAACATCTGTTATCAGTTCCTTTTTGTTGGCTTGAAAGTTACCCATTGCCGGCCTAGGCCATATAGGACGGAAGTAAACAATCAGCTGATTTGCAGAAAGTGACGTTTAATGCTTGTTTATTGGTGGATTATTGTTCTTTTTAGACGAATGTAGTTGCAGAACTGCATCCGTAGCAAATGTTTGTTCTGTTTGTTGTAGGTTAGGTTGGAAGATTTGAGAAACGTATGTTTATGCAAGGACTACGTTATGATTGAAAGTATGTATTCTTTCTGCGTATATAGTACGATGAAAAATCTCGTACGTTATACGGCAGGGACGTTTTTCCGTACTCGCATGAAAATCCTGCACTCGCTTTCGCTCGCGCGGGAACTATCATGCTCGTCCGGCAAAACAGTACTTCCCGGCCTAGTAACGTAATATACTATTCAGTAATCCTATGATCAAAATAAAAATGTGGAGTTGTTCAAAATGATAATCGTTCAGAAGAATAAGCTTCTAACTTTGAAATATTTTGCGATTTGAAAGAATTGATCTATTTCGTTAAAAATCTTCTCGAGATAAATGTAATTTTTACTTGTATTAAAGCGCAGACATTCCTTGTTGCACACCATGTATTGAAACCTGAAACGTTTGTAAGGAATCAGTGTTATTACGAGTCTAAGTTCATTATAAATGTATTGTGGTAGAACATGAACAGATAGCTATATTTTAGCTCATATTTTACTTACTTTTATTTGTCCTACTCCAAAAACGCAAATACGTAAGTTTTTTAGTTTATACGTATTGGAGGTGGGAGTTCTGAGAAAAATCTGCAGCTATAGATTCATTTATAAATATAAAGTTTCTAACATTTAACATAACATTTTTAAACTTTGTTTATTGTGATGGAAGTATGTCAGCGTCAGCGGTTGATTATTATATCAGCCGCCTATCAGCACTTTTCAGAGGAACGTTACCGTTTCTTGTTATGTAGCTTTTAAAGCACTTCGACAAAGTACAACAAAACCATTATAAAGGTCACCCTAACATTATAAGGTTTTATTCTGCCTGCTATGTTAAGACGCTTTCACTCCTTGTAACGGGTGAGTAAAATAATTATTTGTCTCCCAGAGGGAATAAAGTGATTACTTTGTCTCCCGGTAAGGGAAAAAGTAAATCCATAAGTATAACATTGAAATCTATGTTTAAAAAATTATTGCGCCCTCAAATGTTTACGCATACATGTAGAAATGTTTAAGCTCAACGAATACAGACTTTAACAGATGATTTAGTGACATGAATAATCCAATAAAAATAACATTAAAAACAATCAGCCGTGAGAACGGTCAAGAATTAAGCACTCAAGAACTTGCAGCTATCAGCTGATCGCTGGTGAATGCATGGTTGCAGCTATCCTGATGAAGGCGCTATTAGAAGAACGAAACAAAATGGATATTTTTTATTAGCCACTAAGTCAATAAACTGAATGTTTATGGTCAGGATATTTTTACTATTGCAGGTGAAGGAAAAATGTTAAGTGTATTTCGAGTGTAAAGCACATTGTCATTTACTTACTCAGCACACAAATAATTATTTCTTAGTACATAACCAAACAGACTATTACTGATGTGGATCCATAGTAAAAGCCGTACAAGAAAACGCCGCGACGTGGGAAAATAATTTGAAGAATAGTTTGTTGGGAAAATGTTGTATAGCTTCTATGAATAATTTTAATGGTTATGCCGGTTTATAGTAGAGGTCTTGCCTGTTTGCTGATTATTACTAGTAAAATAAGATAAAGAAAACATATAAATATTTACTAGTTAAAACTAATTAACCATTTTGCTGTGAATAAATAAATTACTAAGAAAGATTTCATCGTACACATATTAACTCGAAATAACTTCCTCAGGATAAAATAAAATACTATTATAATCACACGCTTTTGTTATGTTTTTATCATCTGCGAAAATTCATCTTTATATTGTTAACTTCAAACTTGACGATCTTAAAGTGTACCATACGAAACGCACTGAATGAAGTGCTCGGTAATACAAATTTCCACCTCCCACTCTTAACATGAAATATACTAATTCCAACATAATCGTTTTTTGTATATTAAGAAATTATTTGACCATTATATGTTTTAGTGGAATTGACCAAAATAGCAATTAAATTACTTTAAGTACGTTCAATCAAGATTACGGATTATCAAACAAGTTTTTAAAGAGAGGCCGATATTATGAAATCAATACACCTGCCAATATTGAAATATGAAATAAGCCTGTTTCAGAGCATTCTTATTATCAAGTGACGATTTTAAGGTGGTATATAAAGTGTCTCCACGTTGGTTGTGTTCTGGTGCTTTTTCATCGTCCGGAGCTTCATATACTTGACGAGAACACTCAAAGTAATGAAAGTAGCCTCATAACGGCGCCGTTATAAATATTCTAGCACCATAATGCACACTGCCTTTTGTGCCCTTTTATATAGCCATTTATTCGTAAATAAATGGCGTTGAAAAGGGATCAGGTTTTACCCTAATTGGCCTTATTCATTATTTAAAGTGATTAATCAGTGCTTGGTATTTAAGCTTCATACGTATTGTATATTTATATTGTATTGAAATAAATTTTTGAATCTAGTTTAACCTGAAAACTTACTGAAAAATCTATTTTTCCTGAATTGAAGTGAATATTGATCGTTAAAGTGGGAAGTTAACAGTAATATGTAATGTAATGTTGAATAAAACTAATCTGAATGGGCCCAAATTGATAAACAAATATTTCATCTGGGTCATCTAAGTATTAACTATTTTGTATTGACAGTTAAATACGTTAGTAAATCTTCAAACTGTTAGTGAAGTTGCTGAGAGGAACTATATTATGTTGAAAAAAAGAAAACAAAGATATGGAATGTCAAAATTGATGAGGTAACTTTAAGTGACAGTTCTAAAATGCCAACATCAATAATTTGACGAATAATTTAATGTTGTCCATAGATACTAAACGTAAGGCGATATTTATTGCTATTCTGTCGTATTCATTGATATAAATAATTCATTTTAAGCAAACTCTTTATGAACTTGTGAAGTACAAAGGGAATCAAGAAAAAATATCAAATACTATTTCATGCAAAAAAATTATAACATTAGATTTGAGAATTTACGATACAGTTTCTGTTTCATACTTAAAATAAAGAATTATTGCAAAAACTATTTCTTGGCAATTTATATTTTCCAGGAAAATCTAATAACTCGCAAGTTTGGTTTTTTAAATGTTGTTCCTCTGTATTATATTTCATAAAGGGGTTTGAAGCAAACACGGTTTTTCAAGATTAACCTTGCTGTGCAAAACACAAATTATTATGTAAAAATGTAATATATCAAGGAAATAAATTTAAATTATTGTTAATAAGTCTTTGGGCCTATTTGGCCTAATAACTTTATAGATACCAACGCAAAATTATTATTTATTATTGAAAACCCACTAAAAAGAGATATTTTCAAAACTTCTCTTTTGCTATTATAAACAAAATAACAATTATTTGCAGCACCTTAACGATGACTCCTTTGAATATTGAAAAGGAATATTTCCTAACTAATGAGATGTATTTAGAAATATGTCTGGTAAATTAGGCTTTTAAAATTTATTTAGCAGTTATTATTTAGCTCAGGAATTTCAGACTGTGACGGGTCTTTCCCATATCAACATTCATGAAACTATTTACAAAAATAGAATTATTTTAGCGAATTTCCCCTATAGAGAAGAAGCTATTACCGTAGGTCTCATGGTAAGACCTAAGCCCGAGACCATGTTAACTTTTCATTTTGGGGCCACCAGAAGCAGAAAACACCATTCGTTCGAATTTATATATATATATATATAAATTATATAAAAAATTATATAATTATATATAAATTATATTATATATATAAATTATATATATACAGGGTGTTTTTTTTTAACTTGCTCCTTAATTTATTCAGAAACAAAAATAAATGTTAGAATTCTGTTTTCTGGAAACGTCTACTAACGCAGGGGGAAGTTAATTTCACAGGAAAACTTTATCCCCCCAACTACCCAACTTCTCACCCCAACCCCTAACTTAAAATTTTCAAATGGCAACATACCCTTTGTGACATATCAAATTAAAGAGCACAAAAAAAGAAACATTTTGGTGGAAGAAAAATTAAAATTGCCTCATGCGTTCTCGAGATATTCAGTTTTAAGGGTGTATTTCGTTTAACTTCAAATTTTTATCTTTCAAAAATTAACAGAGACATAAATATGATGTTAGCGGGAAACATCTAATTAATGACAGAGGAATGTGTGGTGAACTCAAAATCAACCCTTATTTCACCCCCTTCCCCCAAATCCTGTGTTGAAGATAGAGACTTACCCCAAGTGATGTATCAAATTAAAGGGTTTGAAAAAAACTATATTTATTGCAAAAACTAAACTGAGATCAAATACAATTTTTGATATCCTAGTATTTTACAATCTGACAATCAATTTAAGTGCAGATTATTTTAAATTCATTCTTCCTGCAAAAAAATATTGCTGGCTAGATAAATCTCTTCGGTACCGGATACCTACAGAATTTAAAATAATTTGCACTTAAATTGATTGTCAGATTGTAAAATACGAGGATATAAAAAATTCTGCATTGGATCTCAGTTTAGTTTTTGCAATAAATCTAGTTTTTTCATACCCTTTAATTTGATACATCATGTGGGGTAAGTCTCTATCTTCATCATAGGATTTGGGGGAAGGGGGTGAAATAAGGGTTGATTTTGGCTTCTCCACACATTTCTCTGTCATTAATTAGATGTTTCCCGCTAACATTATATTTTATGTCTGTGTTAATTTTTAAATGATAAAAGTTTGAAGTTAAATGAAAAAAAACCCTTAAAAACTGAATATCTCAAGAACGCATGAGGCAATTTTAATTTTTCTTTCACCAAAATTTTTCTTTTTTGTGTTCTTTTATTTGATATGTCACAAAGGGTATGTTGCAATTTGAAAATTTTAAGTTAGGGGTTGGGGTGAGGAGGGGGTAGTTGGGGGGATAAAGTTTTCCTGTGAAATTGACTTCCCCCTGCGTTGGTAGACGTTTCCAGAAAACAGAATACTAAAATTTATTTTTGTTTCTGAATAAATGAAGAAGCATGTTTAAAAAAAAACACCCTGTATACATGTCTGTGAGCACGATAGCGGCCGTAAAAATGGTCCGATCTTAATGAAATTTGGTGCAGACATGTAAAGTGGTAATCCCTCGGACGAGTTCGTAAACCAGCCCGATCGGACCACCGAAGAGGGGATAAAGGGGGATAAACCCCCCCAAAAATGGGTTTTTTTTAATTTTTAACATAGGAAAATAAAATAAAATTTATCAAATTTTTGTTGGCACCATTGAATTTAGCTCAAAAAAACAAACAATTTAGTATTTTGCATCACTGCTCTATGTCCATTGGTTACCGAGATATTGAAAGTGGTAAACACGGTACGTTGTCCCAATGTCAACCTTATGGGAAATAAGTAAAATTCTACTTCTCGGTTATTTCTCAACATATCTCGATAAAACTTGGTAAGTAGCTTCTTCTAGTTCAGACCTACTGAATATTGAATTAAAACCACCTAGTCTTAATATACCTGTAGCAGCAAACCTGCATACTCATTCCCCATGTTATTCTTATGGTGCTTACCAAAACATGTCAAATCTCGCTTTGTTGGATTGAAATATGTTGTTTTGCATTTGAAATTCGCTGAGTATGCAGGTCTGCTGCAACGGGGTTATTTGAATTGCATTACAATCTTAACCCACAATCTGCAAAACAACATGCGAAGGAAAATAACGAGTGTTAACATGTTTATATTCCGTTGTTTTTCCGTAACCAGCATGACAAACCATTAAAGGAAAATTTTGAATTTGTAAATATAATATTTATTTATCTGATGAAATGGAGCTAGTGTTGTGTTTAAATAATGTATAACAATAGTCTGAGCAAAAATTAGTTATATGTAGCAGTTATGAGTTTTTTGTATCATCGATGGAGAAAATTTTCGTAATGATAGTAAACAATTAACATAAATGTGTAAAGTTAACATGTGCAAACAAATATTATTTTTAAACATGAAATTTGCTTAATAAAACGTAATATTATCAAAGGTTTTTAAAATCAGCCAAATTTATCAAACGAAAGCTGTTTACAGGAATATACACTGAATAATGCATGTTGAACACGGCTGATGGAAGTGCTGATAATGGACTGGGGATTAGGACTGACGGGGATAGAGGATCAGCTGTCACAAATAATGACACATTTTGTAAAACATTTTATAAATTTCGAATGTAGTAGAATGATAATGCATGATTTAGCATAAAATCTGATTCAAAATAAAATAAAATAACTTTAAATCAAAACAAGTATAACGAATAAATAATGCAAACATACATAAAATAAAAATATATATTATTAACTATCGATATTTCTCTGTTTTTTGTACTCAATTAAAAAATATATAGTGTAGACAATAATAATTTTATTTTGTATAAGTAAATACCATTAAATCATAAAGTAAATTAACTTTAAGACAATATTCTAATTTTGTAAGCATAGATATTACTTTAAATCCTAAACAGGTAAACAATTATTTTTTTCAACAGGGCTGAGGTAAATAGCAGGGATACAGGTACTGAATGCAGGAATACAGGAGCATACAGGTATTTGTTATGGTCGATTTTATTTATATAAAAGTTGGAATACAAATTCTTACTCAGCGCCAAATATTTAAGTGAGTTTTTTTATGACAGACTCAGAAGTTGCAGACTACACTTCCGCATCTGCCTCAGGGACTTTAATTAGTTGAAAGTCGTATTTATACTTTAAAATGTAAGTAAACTTTATGAGTCAACATTTTGACTTTTAAAGAATAAAAAAACTTAACAAATTTTACTTTTCTCTAACTATTTTCGCTAAAAGCAGAGATGTTCCCCCTTCAATTTTATTTGAGACGTGGGTATAATTTTAATATCAAAAGAATCAAACTATAAAATTACCATAGAAAACAGCGTTGACAATTACATCTTCAAGCCAAATATTGAAACCCATACATAAAATTTAGGGGAAACAGAGTTTCAAAATCGTACAACTAGTTTAAATTAATATTTTACTTTTCTCGTAGAAAGGCAGTTATATGTATTTCCATAACTCTTAAATATGTATTTTTATAACTATTAAATATAGATCAAAACTTTTATTGAATAAAAATTAGTATTTTTTCCTATTTAATTCATGTTTGACAGCAGTACATTCTTTTCGTATATTCTCTCCCAATACCAGATGAGTAATAAAATAAGTTCATAAGACTCAGGTTGAACTTCAGAAGTAATCCAAAGGGATCCAGAATGATAGTGACAAATTCATCATATTTATAAAAAAAAACTTTTAGTGGAAAACATTATCCAGGTTCAATATTAGCACAATATGCATTATTATTTTTTTACGAAGATAATCAAACAAATCACAAAAATATCGCCATTTTTAACCTTAAAATAATTCTAACCTCCATTTATAGATGACTTTGTAATCCACCTCAGGTTCTTCTTCCTCACACTGAGACTTTATTTTCATTTTATAACTGGTCTAATGAACAACTGTTCCAAATTTTAACGTCCAGTTTGACTGTTTAAAAAAGGAGTTGGTTAGAGCCCTAACAGTTCTTAAGGGCATATACATTTTCAGCGGACATTTGACATCACTGATTAGTAAAAACATCAACAACAAGTTAGTTGTTTTAACTAATCAGGAATGAAAAATACACTCAATGATAAAATCAAAATCAAAACATGAAAACTATTGTATTCTATTAAGTTGATACCAGGATAATTAATTCCATGTATAATTAATTGTGGAGAGGTCAAACAAGTCAATTATATGCAACACTTCTATTTTATCATGTAAAAAATATTGTAATCCTGTTTTTAATTAAATTGAAAAATAAGTTATATTTACGAGTGAATTTGCTCTGCGAAACTGAACCCAAATATGTTAAAAAAAACTTGCCTATTGGATCAAGAATTTATTTTATGTGTGCATGTAGTGAAAAAAAGATAAGAGCGATTATGTATAGATCTAAAAACATGGATATAATGTCTTACAACACTTAAAGATATATTCAAACTTATACTGTATACTGCACTCACATACAAGACGGTAAATACACATCAAAGATAGAAAATGGCGATCGATTTCTACTGTTCACACCGAATGAATATATCAGTCTTGAGTGTTAATGCAGTATATTTTAAGTGTTGTGTGACGTCTTTCGTTCATATACAGTCCATAGAAAAACACGTGTCATGCTATCAAGAAGTAATTCTTCAACAAAAATATACCGTTTATATTACTTAAGATCTCAAAACTTACAGTAATTTAATATTGTTTATATTATATTAGACAAAGAATAAACCATCTACAACGTATGATTTTAGAAAATGCAAAAATGTGTTTCTTCTACATTTTGCTTTTATATCTGTCAAATTTTGTGAAGTGATCTCCGTAAATAATAATAAATGAGAGGTTACTACTAAATTCCTATTTTGAAAATCCATTGCCAAGCTTTCTTTCTTATATAACTGTTTTAATGTTAGATAAATAAAATGTTTTTGCAATGAACTTTTCGAATCATTCTGAAACAATATATAAATTTCTATAAAAGTAGTCAGTACTAACTGAGAGAGAATGGGGGTTTTCTTTCCCAGAGCGATGTGCTGCTCGCGGAAAGGCAATTCTTTATTTGGTTTTGCTATTTTATTTATCGTCTTGAGCAGGATCAGTTGTATGCTGGGAAACCCTGAACGTTTCTTTTACAAAGAGGGGTTTAAGGCACAATAGTTGTTAAAGAAATATTACGATTACTTTAAGGAAAATTTATACTTACATCTTACGTTACGTTTTACGCTACGTTATGTTGTCCCACGCTGCTTGATGTGTTTCAAACGGACGTGACGATATTACCGACTGGATGCAAATAAAAGACGTCTTAGAAAACTAAAAATATATTTACACTTATACTATACTCATGTAGAAGACGGGAAATACACATAAAAGATGGAAAATGACAATCAATTTCGATTTGTCCCACCAATCATCATCAGGCCCCATGAGAGACTGTTATTACCAATGCGCAAACATGTAGAAATTGGTCAAATGACATGGCGTAGCAAAACGTAAGATGTCTGTATGAAAAGATCTTTAAAGTCGCTATATAGCAATATTAGTTTCAGGCTGCAAATTATTATTTTATTTTTTTTTTTAAGAAACTATTACTATTATTATTAGTGTGAGAAACAAAGTGCTTAATCATATTAAGGCCTTAAAATTGAATATGGCAATAGGTATTTTAAAAAATTTTAGGATCTTAAATTTTCAAAAATCATATTTTTATTCTGTTTAAAATATTGTAATAATCCCACAAGCAATGTATTTTGTATATTAAAAAAATAATATGAACAGGCAAAATTTAAACGCTTAGGTTCAATGAAACGGAATAATGTTCGCAAAAAAGAAATAAAACTGAAAGCCCCAATTTTTCGTGATAGATATTAAGTCAGCGGGGTAGGAGGAAATTAGCTTAAAGCGATCATAATAAGAGTCTGAACTTACAACCAACTTGCAGCACCCAACTTATAGGTAACCAACTTTATAGGTCTTCATGGAATCAGTACTATTTTGTTTTTATATAAATAAGGGAAGTCCGACAACTATTTGTTGATTTTTCCATGCAAAACATTTACACTGTCTCTGAAGCCTTGTTTTAAAGAATCCTGATAACACTACGATCCCTTATTTTTCATTGCTGAAATGTAGTAACTGTTTTTTGGCCTATCAAAAATATGAAACTGAAGGCGAATTTATACGGTCGAGTGAAACAGAGCGAGTTAGCGGTCGAGTAATATTCTTGTCGACCTTCTGATTGTAAATCTGTGGAAATCCCACGTACACATTGTTATACAGGTTTTTTTAAACGCAACTTATGTTAATTTAATTCCTACTATTGTTTATATTACGTTCAATTTTGAAAACACAAAAAGTGTACTGTAAAAAGAATATATTTAAACCATTTTTCAGTATTATTTACTACTAGGATTTAAAGCACATCACAGCTGTTAACTTTACAATTCTAGAGATTTCTAAACGATGTTTGTAAAATAAAATTGACTTTGTTTTTTGTAATACTATTCGTTTCAAAACCGTAAAAATACAAATGAGATGGATTGTAACTAATATTTAGTAATTTGTAGCTAGTAATTGTAAAACTCGTTTAGAAACAGCCCCCAAGAGTCGTCTGAATGACTACCCATAAATAATCATTAGATGATCTATTAGATGTGGATGTATTTGATTTGTTTATAAAATAAATAAAATTGCCTGAAACTTCGCTTCAATCGAAATACAATAATATCCACGCTACTCAAAAACCAATTTTGTTTCATTATTACAATAATTATTTTTTATATCATACTAATAAAACCGTATGCTGCAAAATGTTGTTGAGTGAATGCAATTCAATTTGTACAGAGGAAAGCCGCATTCAGTTATGTCTGCGTAGTTTTATTCTGTGGCTCCAAAGTTATCTCTTGTTGAAAACTTTTAAGCCCAATGTGAAGTGATGTTCAGTTAGGAGAGTTTTAACTATTTTCAAAACCTATTACTTTTTAGACATAAAAGCTTTGTTTGTATTCAAAAAATACCTTAATAGAAACAAGTTTTTATCAATAACGTTATTTCAACTCGTTAAAAGAATTTTACAACATAATTTTTACCGTTCACCCGAATATCGGGGTTTTCGGATGTCTACTTTATGTTATTTTTTTATATTCTATCCTCCTCTATTGCAGTTTAAACTCTGATTTCGAAATATTAAAAAATAAAAAACTCTGAAGTGTCAATGTACGTACTTACGTGTATGTATGTGTTTTACTTGCATGTTGGGTAAATCCGTCCTTTCTTGCAGGAAATATCGATAGTACGTGAATTATCGTCAAACGATTGTTGCAATAAGACTTGAAACCTCACCTCACTGATACGGATGTTACCACTGATTTTGACAGAACACTATCTGAAAGTCCCGGTACAGACTCAAACCCCTGCAAATTTTCTCATGATCTTGTATAGGATTGATCTGCCTACCTTCTAGATTCCAAATTAACATATTACCGAGCCAGTTTCTCGATAGTAGTTCAATCTTTTACTTTAATACTCAAAAACCTTTACACTTTTGATATAAGTAGAATGAACATAACTGGTTCTCTAACTTTTGATGATTTTTTGTTCTTGAAATATTTTGGGAACATCCTTGATTATTTCACCGATTGATGTTTATTATATCATTAATCAATCGATCAAGATAGCTCTATTTATCATATGTATATATGTTACATGAAATAGCGATAAAAATGGATTATTTATAAATGTTGCATAACGATTCCTCAAAACTTGTTCTATTGATCAAAGATGGCAGACAGACAAATTAATAACATAACATTCCCATTACCAATTATGATTTCCAAACGAAAAAAGTATAATTTCCGGCTACCTTAGTACCAAAACTACATAATCATTTGTATTTGAAATAATAACCAGAGCGTAAAACAAAGAAAGTAACGTAAATATTAACTAATTAAAAGTAATGAAAATGGCTTGTTTATTTATGACTTTAAAACCCCAGGTTTACAAAAATTGTTTATTGGAAATACTTTACTAATACAAACTTTATTACTAGTACTTTACTCGAATCTCTATTTAAAAAGAATTAGTGGTTTTTGTACAAAATATTCTTGTTTATTAAGTAAATTACTTATTACTAAAAGACACCAATGATCATTTAGTTCAAATAACTACCTTTTTTCTATCTTATGATTATTCTGGTAGTCGGTAAAATAGAAGATTCTTAGGGTTAAACAGCTAAGTTATTTGTTAAAATTATGTAGTAGCATTTTTCCGTATTTCTTCAGAATTTTCTGGTAAAATATTGTCTATTGGCACCTACCCTATTGTTATGGATTCCTATATGGTGCACTCATATCCTCGTTTCCTCTTAAACAAAGTCTGTTGATGCCATCGATGTAAATAAATACAATATTGATGGCTGATGTGCTCATGATGTTGGTGATAGTGGTGTAATGTTATTGATAAAAATACAGGTATTCGTCGTCAAGATTTGTAGAAAACCTAATTACACGGGATCCAGAATACGATAAGCATTCATGATAGGAACAAGAAATACAACTTATTAACAGACCGTAAAACACCTTTTCTGTTTTAAATCTTAAATTTTACCCGTCCCTTTTACTAAAATCAAGGCATAAGGTAGGTCGGTTATTTTTGACAATGTTTGTTTGCTGCTTATCCCAAATAAAACCCTTAAAACAATGTGTCACAACGAAGAAGTTACTTTTTTGAAAAATTTGACTTATTCCCATACTACACCATTTTGGGGTGAGAGGGTGGAAATGCTGACACACCAAAAACTTTTTTTACCAAAAAACCTTTTTTGGTCAAGTAATCGTTGCCGGGAGTTGATTTTCAACTTTATTAATAAAAAATAACTAGAGGGGGTGGGACTTTAAAGACACCCGGTACATATGGAAGGTCGCACACAGGTTCGTATAAAACATGAAGAAAAATGCAATTGCTAAGAATATTGTCCACGTAATTCGAATTAAAATATGGCTTGCAGCCAATACATGTACACGACGAAAAAGCAAGGTTGCAAATACGTAAGTAAATACATTATTTATGCCCCGATAGTTACAGAATGAGTACAAGGAGCATTGTGCACTTCATGAAGAGTCCATTTCCGTTAGGCACATGCTGTAATTTTGATTAAATTCATCGAGTAACACCGCATGTGTTCAGACGCGCTGAGCACTTCATTAAGTACCAGGGTCAGGGCCGGATTTACGCTTTTGCCGCCCATGGGCCCAAAGCATTTCGCCGCCCTCCTCCCAGACGTGACAGTTTGCCAGAACTCATCATGGGTAGTCCGGAGGGGGGGGGGGCACTTGCTCCGCCCAATAATTTGGGATTACAATTTATTAGCTAAACCTGAATTTTTACAATAAAACACAATATTATATGTGATTGTGTATATGTCTGCTGATGCCAGCTGGCGAAAGGCCTCACAGAATAAAATTATACAAATATTGTGGTGTTTCCCAATGTTAAAATTTGTTAACAAGACTGAAAAATGTATTTAATTTGTGGCCAAAAAATCTCATGGTCGCATTACCGCGGTCTAAAATTCTCCCGATTGTTTCGCCGCGATCATCTCTCGGCCAGTTCGGGGCTACTAAAGCTTCATTATTGCCTTCTTTTTATTTCGGCCGTTTCGTAGTCTCTTGGTTAGCTTCTTCCTTTTAGGAAAACTTCGCTAAAAGTCGGGAAAAAGTAATGAATTTTGGTCGGGAATTTTGATATTTGAGTTAGAACGAAACGAAATATAGCCGTTTACATCGTTGGTCTCGTCATCGCGGCCGGCAAATCTCTCGATCTAATCACAACAAACAAATATTTCGGTAATATTGTGGCCGGATATCAGTCGTTTACATCGCGGCTGGAAAATCTCTCGGTAGTTTTGCGGCCGGAAAATTGCCTACTTGTGTCGCCTCCGACAGATCTCTTGGTCGCATTACGGTCGACGTCGCTCACTTTTTTCCCGACCGTTGCACATATTGGTCATGACGCGGCCGAAAATCGGTCGTGTTACAGCGGTTGGTACGCATGTATCTCGGTCATTTTGTGGCAGACAATATATCGCTCTTGTGAAGAAGGCATCAAGACTGATTTCACTGATCGTGATTTTTTTTAAATAGTCGGGAGATGTAAGAAAAAAGTCGGAAAAAATATGTGAAATCTGGTAAACAACCTGCTTTGGTTTTGCGGCAACTGGCAAATTTACCGGTCATATTACGGCAATAACAGCTTACGTTTAGGCTGTAACAATGGCCTGCGAATATGGGTTGTTTAATATAACTCGTAGTCGTATAGTGGCCGTAAATCGGTCGGTTCTATAGCGGTCGTCAAACCAGTCAGTTGTATTGCATGCGAAAAATCTCGATCGTATTTTGAGACAAATACCTCGAATGTTTTCAGCCGACGAATCTTTGGTAGTATTACAAAACAAATCTTTAGAATTTTTAGCGATCGGCGAAATTTCTACGGTCATTTTTCGGCGATAAAATCTAACGGTTGTATCGCAGCCAGTAACTTATCATAGTTGTATCATAGTGGACGTAATAATTAAATACTGTATCTTGGAGGTACCGCGTTAAACTCTCAGCTGTAAAACTGTTGGTAAAACTCTCGGACATTTCGCGGCCGTCATTTCGTATATATTTTTTACAAAAATAACAAACATATCACCCTCCTCGCCCCCTCCTTCTTATGATCCGATTCCACCATTGTCCCGAATAAACTCAGCACCAGCGCCCAGGCCAAAAAAATAAGCTTTCGCACCTTTCAGTACATCAACTGCCGCCCTTCCGCGCCAGTGATGCACTACACAAAATAATGATTTTGATAATTATCAAATGTACTAAAAATCTTCTCTCCGGACTTTTTATAATTAATATTAGTTTATAAATCTGATAGAAAACCAAAACATTGCATAAAACGTTCTACATTATTTTAGCAAATGTTTAACTGGCCTTCAAAATTTGCCGCCCCTAGAAATTTGCCGCCCTGGGCCCAGGCCCATGCCTAAATTCGGTCCTGACCAGGGTATTGGGCACTTCAAGAAGTGCCCAATTACAACAAGCTGTTATGACGTACACCGGGTGTCCCATAATAGCCCCCCCCCAACTTCTTTCATTTTTTCATATATTTATCCTAAACCACCACCAAATATTATTCGTTCGAACATGACACAATCTAGTCATAGAGCTTCTTCTAAACCCATTTTTAAAAAGCTTGATTTACTGCCAATGCTATGCATTTTTCTTTCACAAACCCTTCTCTTTGTTAAAGATAATCCTCACAAATTTCCTCTTTTAAAATCTGGTCATAGTTATCCCACTAGGAATAATCATCTTTATCTTCCCATACATCGAACAACTGCTTTTGAAAGAACTCCATTTTATACAGGCAGCCGATTATATAACAAACTTCCTCCTAACATTCGCAACGAAACTTCCATTGAAAATTTTAAAACTAAACTTATTAGATATCTTAAGGACCACATGTTTTACAGTGTTGACGAATTTTTTTAATATTTAACTTAGATTAAGAGGTTTGACATGTCACCTACCATTAAGGAAACTCCTTGTAGCCTATGTGACCTATGTGGTGTATTTTGTGATTTAGTGCAAGAATAAATGGGTGAATATTATTGGGCAGTTAATGCTTTATTTTCGGTGGGCAATAAATTTTAGCAGCCATTTTGGATCCAAAATATTTTTTTCATTAAAAAAACTGTTGTGACTCATTATACGAACTATAATTTTTCACTAATTACAATGCCGAAATCCGTTTTTAAATATCTTAATTAATTCTCAAGCTATGAGAACTTTTGTTAATTTATTTTCAACTAATTCCATAACTATAAAAGACTGCTAGACAATGATGACTAACTACCAGTCATTGTTGAGCCATACCGCTTTTTCACCAAAATAAAATTTTTGCCGCCATCTTCAGTCAGCCATTTTGACATGATATGTTTTTTTAATACGATGGTATTGTGACACATCATTTCAAACTATCTTTTCACTCATAATCCATGACGTAATCTGTTTTTAAATATAATAGTTTATTTCTTCTAATTCGTTATTTTTTTTTTATAAAATCGATATTTTGAAAATTAAACACTATAATTAAAAACAGGTCACGGCATAATTCAACGTTAAAAGTTGGGTTGAAATTATGGGTCACAATACCATCTCTGCATTTGAATAACTTACCTCATTTCAAAATGGCGGATCCAATATGGCGGCTGAAAAATTTACATTTAAGTAGAATAGCTCAATAATGACTGGTAGTGGTTAATCGTCATTGTTAAGCATTAATTTGTAGATATAGAACAATTTAAAAATCTGTAGTGTTAAAATTGGTTAAAAAAGTTCTCATGAATGCTCAAAAAAAGGTATGGAGGGAATAAGTCAATAAGTCAATAAGTCATTTATTAAGCCAGATTAACAAATGCTTGCATTAGCCAAGTCAAATAATTACATTCTTTGATAAAACATCTTGTTTATCTTACAATAAAAACAACTTAAATATTTACATAATATGTCTTAACTACAATTCAATACAACTAGTATTACGAGTCAAGACTACAAGTTTTCACGGGTGCTGTATACTGCCTTATTTAAAAGGATGGACTTTAATTTCGTTCTAAATTTACGAATATCCTGTTCAGCCTGTAATGCGAATGGAAGGTTATTGAAGAGTTTGACTGCATTGTAATGAAATTGTTTTTGGAAAAAAATGAAGTTGAATGACGGGGAATGGCAAGGAATTGCATGGAACACAATTTTTGACTTTGCAGCTTTGTCTGGACTAGTTAGGAGGTGAACATATCAAAAGTCCCCGCCCGTAGCCCTTGAGCGGGGGGAGGGAGGGGGGGGGTCTGAAGGTACTATTTTTAGTTTTTTCCTAAATATCTTGAAAGCGATCCCACCTACTAAAAGACCCCCCCCCCCTATCTTTTAGTATGCCCTATTAAATTTGAAAATTGAAGGAATTAAAATTTCCTGTATGAAAAGTATACAATATGTCTACTTTGGTCCAACCATTTACAAGGTAAGCTTTAATTGTATTAATATTATTTAAACAAATATTCCTTCCATAAGAAATACATTTGAATTTGCAGGTTAAGCAGATGCCTCATGAGGCAACGCTTTTTCACCTAAAGGAAAATTATTAACAGCATTATGGGAATATTGACAAAAAATTCCAGTAGTTTGACACCTCAATCATAAAAATTGATCAATCATAAAAATCAACTAAATAAAGGTGTTGGCGAGCTTACAAAAAACGTTATTTTTTAAGGATTGATTACACATATATGTAATAATTTTTTTCATCATATGTAAAATTTTTTTTAATTTCGTTATTTTTGAAGGAATGATTACACATATTATGTAATAATTCCTTGAAAAATAACGTTTTTTGAGGGCTTGCCAACACCTTTATTTTAGACCAATTTTTATGATTGAGGTGTCGGATTACTGGGATTTTTTCCCTTAGGTGAAAAAAGCATTGCCCCATTGGGCATGTATGTCACCCACAAATTTACATGTATTTCTTATGGAAGGGATGTTTGTTTGAATATAAATAAAATTAGTGCTTACCTTGTAAATGGTTGGACCAAAGTAGACTCATTATATACTTTTCTTACAGGAAATTAATTTTCTTAAATTTTCAAATTTAAAAAAAAATTTCAAATTCTTAAAAACGATCAACTTTTAGTATTCCCTATTAATACTAAAAGTTGATCGTTTTTAAGGTATTTAGGAAAACCCTAAAAATTGTACCTTCAGACCCCCCCCCCCTACCCCCGCTCACGGGCTACGTACGGGGACTTTTGAAATGTTCATCTCGTAACCAGTCCAAACAAAGCTTGAGAGTCAACAATTGTGTTCCAAAAAATTCCCTCTAGAAATGTTTAAGAAAAATTAGGGGGGGGGGTCTATTGTGTTATGTATAACGTTATGTTTAAATAAATGAACATCGGGATAGCATTTAATCGACCCATTCTCTCCAACAGCAGTATAATATTAATTACACCTAGTCTAACTAAGGAAATTAAAATTTTAGTTGTTTATAACAAATATAATGTTTTTGAATGGAAACAGCATGGGTATGGGATACATGTGTAGCCTAAGAGGGTCTAGTAATAATATTGAAGCCACTCAGTGAGGCGTGCTCTATAAACACCGACCGTTGTTTGCAAAATCACTTCAACCTGGTTGGAGTGACAAATAAATAAAATTAAATATAAAAATATTTAAGAGTTTCATACTAATTCTTTGGCTAAGACGTCGACCACCAGTAATAATATAGTGGTCTGCATTCATTATGTTTTCGTTTATGACTGCATTGTTACCGGCAAAGATCAATTTTTATATATTTGAACGAACGATGTTTTTGGGGTCTAGGGACATTAAAAGCTACTGTGGTCCCGAGCTCAAGTCTTACCATGCCGCCAACGGCAATAGCTACTTCCCTATAGGGTGAAATTCACTAAAAACTAAAAAAAATATCTTAAGTATTAAGCCTTTTGACTTGGGACATTTTGGAAAAACAGGTAATCTGAAGTTGCATTAGAATCGATGTTTATTATAATTAATAAATATTATAATAATTTATAAAACACCTCTAAATAAAAAATATTAGTAAAAAAATCATTGGGGAGGTATTTGAAGAGTTTAACCTACACCAGGACCATTATAGCTATAATATACACCGCTACACACCGTTCAACGTCGCGTCGTAAAGCTTTAAATCCGTTTTTGACATTTTTATTTTGACATTTTTTATGTTTAGGAGCACTTACAACGGGAGCCAGTTTGTACTATTCCAGGCCTCAGCAATAATTTATTCTCTTCTTTTCGGTAGCGAAACTAAAAAAAAGAACATATGGTGTCTCTACTCAAAGGTTTTTTTTAGGGGAGCCAGGCTTAGACGTTTCCATGGACATGCACTGCAGCTTAAGTAGCTTATTGTGCAGCCTCAAGGTTACGGCATTATCACTTGGCAAATTGCCAGTGGTGATTGGTGGGATTGGAACCTGGGACCCCGGGAGCCGAAGCCCCGTGTTCTGCCACCACACCAGGCCACCAGGCCGCCCCCTATTCAAAGGGTTATACATTGCTAATAATTAAAGAGCAATAATTGAAATAACGTTATCGAGTTGAATTTAACTCTGCTATAACCAAAAACAGATTGATGATTTTTTTGAAAAAAAAAACAATTTAATGGATTTATACCCGTTTACCCTCCTTCACGATGGTCTAATCGGGCTGGTTTTCGAACTCATCCAAATAATTGCTACTTTACAGGTCTGTGCCAAATTTCGTTATGGTAGAAACATTTTTACGAGTGGTATCGAGCTAACACACACATAAATGTAAACAAACATATTTTTTTGTTCGACACGAAAAGTAAACTAAGTTTCCGGCTTAGGGAATATTAGGGAATATTTTTAAGGGCAATTTATTACAAGGAATTGTCGTTTCCAAGGTAGTAGACGCAAACATTTTTCGAATTTTGACATCAAACAAAAGTTAGTTTTTTTTCTTTAAGCTGAAACAAAGCTAAAACTAAAGAAAAGATTATACCCTCAAGCCTTAATATGATGGAGTCTCGTTTCCTTCCACTCCATTACTAGGGGCTATCGTTGTTCTTAGATTACATATTTAGAACTCTGATCACGAATTTATCTTAAACCGTAAACAAAAATTCTGATGGCTTCATTTTATGTCAATGAAAATTGCTGAAATGTTTTGAATACTTGATTGTGGTCCTTATACAGGACACATTATTTAGAAGTTCCTGCAAAAATTATGAAACCCTTGAAATCACTCATTATACCCAAAATAAACGTATTGCAACCATGTAAACACAAACAAAACTTATAATCTGCTTATCGTCTTTAAAATATAATTAATTGATGAAACAATAACACTTATGAATCTAGTTTACTACAGTTTTCTAAGACACTTTCAAAATTGTACTGCTGTTTCTTAGTGGTTGAATGAAAATTTATAGGTTATTCTACATGTAAAATATAATTTTGTAGAGCGAATCTTGATTTATGCGTTGGTTGTTGGGTTGTTTACCATCAGTGGTTGATAATTGACTAGAGAATATTGCCGAAGAATTATATTAGGCGTAACATATCTGCTATGAGCATTACTAAGAGGAATGGAACGTATATGAACAATTTAGAAACATAGAACTTTGAAAAAAATAGTTTAAAATCTCTTTAGGCTAGGTTTTCAAACCAATTTAAACTAAAATCAGGATTAATGTAAAAAATAATCTTACTATTTTTTATATTGAAAATTATTTGGATTCCTTTAAACCTAGTTTAATCTAAGTTGGAGAAACCACCCCCTTATTTAATGTATAAAATTTTGATTTTATACTTTCCATGCGTTAAGAAACTTAAGAGTTTTTGTTTATTCATTAGATGCTTAAGACTTTACTTGATTTGTCGCTCTACTTACTAATAAACAAATTGATAGTAAGTTTAACTCGAGCTCATCAGTTTTTCCGAGGCAACTGATAGTATCAGCTGCTTCGTAACAACTGATAAATAAATAAACTGATTTTTTATATTATAATTAATCAGCTTCTGTATTATATATTTAATAAATCGGGGGTACTTTGAAAATTACTCTTTATATCATGTTTATGGACTAGTTCCAATTTGTGTTCTTTATTGCTTGATTGTTAATTATTCCAATGAAAAGATCCAATGCTTAAAATTCTTTTTATTTCGTTAAATGATTTTCTCTGGCCAAGTAATCTGCATAGAACACGTGTTTGAGTCATAAATTGGCTAAAAAACGTTTGCGTCTTTGAGATGATTGTGCAAGCAAGCATGCACGCAAGCACACAAGCAAGCACAATTAAATTGCTCATATAAGAATATGGTGTTTACTTTTAATATGCCTTAAATGATTTATGTTTTAAGACATTTTCATCCCTATTGAACCTTAAACATTAAGTATTCAAAAAATAATGTACATAGTATACTCGTTACTACCAAACAATGATTCTTTTTCAAGGATCATCTCTTAAGCAAAACCTCTAGAGTCTTCGTCCTGTAGTGGGGTCAGTCACAAAGTAGAATGAATATAATCATTTTTAAACATTTTTTAGTTTGCTATTTAAAGCACTGCACATCAATGATTGGCAGTACATCTGTGGATGATTGCATATTATTAAACAAGTGCTGAGATTTAAAAATAGAACAAGACAATATTTACTTGGCTCAAAACGTATAGGTGAAATACTAGATTTAAACACAGGAGCTCTAAGTCGTAGAATCAACACCACAAGTTTCTAAGACGGCACGAAATCACTTTACTTAATTTACAAATCGATATTATAAACTTTTCCTCAGAAGTGATAACTGCACTTCAGTTACTGATAAGGTCTTTAACTATGCTTTAAGCGATGAATAAGTCGTTCTGGGGTCAAAACCCGAAGGTAAAGTTAAGCAAAGAAAAAATTAATAGCTAAGTTTGGGTAACGATTGCAAAAAATGTGGATTTTTTTCAGATTCACCACACAACATTTTTATCATCATTCATTTTCAAAACCTTCATTTTCAGAACCCTACCCTATCTTGTCACATTTAAAATTTATAGCACAACGGAAGAAATAAATTATTCCCAGGCCATTAAAGAGGAGGCTAGTTCTGTAATGTTCAAAGTTTGTTTGTTGAGATTCTGATGTCGTGTAAATTGTAATATTTAGGGATTTAGAAATAAAACAGCAATATTTTGAAAATATTCTTAAAGCTGTAATTATAGTTCATTACTACATCTATATGATTCAAATACTTCGTTTTATTAATTCATTAATAACTCCATTTGATATATGTATTAAAGGAAATCAATTTGTATTTAACTTAATTTGTAAACAGTTTGGTTCGATAAACAATTAAAGACCGTCGCTCAGTTTTCAAATTGGTTGGTAATGGGTTAAAGAAAGGTCATTGACATTTTCGAGCAATTTTCCTCTTTGAATGTATTAAGTGAATTTTACTTCCCTATTTAGAAATTAAAATTGTTTACCGGTTTTTCATTCTGTCATTGATTTTCACTGAAATTAATTGATTTATTTTAAATAAATGACCAAGGACAATACTTGTTAAGCGGGTTTTATTCAATATTTGAAAGTATAGTGGAGTTAAGGATTGTTTCCACTCAACTGTTTGCAGTAAGTTTATTTCTAAGCTTAACCTGATGTTCTATCCTACTATTACTTATTTTGGAGTTCAAGTTTTCCCTCATAGAAGTCAACTTATATTATGTCTTTTAGTTTGAGTAAATTGAAATTAAACATTTTAAATTTGGATATTAAGTAGGTTTAAACTTGTTAGTTTTCCTTGCAGTTTAGACTACTTGTATACCCCTAAGTATTTAAAATAAAAACATGCACAGAACATTAAAAAAAGCTAAGACCGTAGTTAGTCCAGGCAATGAATGCTAAAAAAACGTGTAGAGGGAATTGCATAGATCACAATTTTTGACTTTGTAACTTTGTTTGGACTAGTTAGGAGTCAAACATATCAAAAGTCCCCGCCCTTAGCCCTTGAGCCGGCTGGGCTGGAAGGGCCTAAAGGTACAATTTTTTGGTTTTTCCTAAATAACTTCAAAACTATCAACTTTTAGTATTCCCTATTAAATTTGAAAATTAAGTTAAATTAAATTTCCTGTAAGAAAAATATATAATATGTCTACTTTGGTCCAACCGTTTACAAGGTAAGCAATAATTTTATTGATATTTTTAAAAAATAGCCCTTTCATAAGAAATACATGTAAATTTGAGGGTAACTTAGATGCCCAATTGGGCAAAGCTTTTTTCACCTAAAGGAAAATGAACAGCATTCAGGAAATATTGACAAAATTTCCAGTTATTTGACACCTCAATCATAAAAATTTGTCTGAAATTAAGGCGTTGGCGAGCTCACAAAAAACGTTATTTTTCAAGGAATTATTTCAATTTGTTATAATTTCTTGAAAAATAACGTTTTTTGTGAGCTCGCCAACGCCTTAATTTTAGACAAATTTTCATGATTGAGATGTCAAATTACTGGAAAATTTGTCAATATTTCCTGAATGCTGTTCATTTTCCTTTAGGTGAAAAAAGCTTTGCCCAATTGGGCATCTAAGTTACCCTCAAATTTACATGTATTTCTTATGGAAGGGCTATTTTTTAAAATATTAATAAAATTAGTGCTTACCTTGTAAACGGTTGGACCAAAGTAGACATATTATATATTTTTCTTACAGGAAATTTAATTTTCTTTAATTTTCAAACTTAATAGGGAATACTAAAAGTTGATAGTTATGAAGTTATTTAGGAAAAACCAAAAAAATTGTACCTTTAGGCCCTTCCAGCCTAGCCGGCTCAAGGGCTAAGGGCGGGGACTTTTGATATGTTTGACTCCTAACTAGTCCAAACAAAGTTACAAAGTCAAAAATTGTGATCCATGCAATTCCCTCTAAACCCTTTCGTTGCCTGGACTAAATGTAAGACAAACAACAAAAAGTCCATGAAATAGAATTTCGCAGAGAACCTTCTCCAGTTAAATTAAATGAAAGCGAGGAGGAAAAGTTAGTATACTAGTTAACGAAATAAAAGGATACAAATTCATTTGAAATAGGAATTATAATAAGTAAATAGCTCAAATTACAGTTCAGTAAAAAATCTTGAAAATTAAAACAAAGTACTCTGTACAACAACTTTTTTTGCCCGCGGAATTTTTATGTTCTATTTTTTATATACATTTATTGGCCACCATGAATGGAGTTGATTACAAGACTGGTAAAAATCCGATTTCCGTCCTACTGCCCTTCAAAGGGCCTATGTTATCGTTATGGACATTTTCAACCAAAACATCTAATTAATATCAGGTTTTTTTATCTGAGCAACGCTTGGTCTCCTGTCACTCAAAGATAAAAAGAAAAACAGCATGCCCACTTAAGTTAAAATATCACATCGTATTTATTTATATTACATTATAGCGCTTACATAAGTTATAAATCGAGATTAGACTGTGTGGTCAGTCGATTCGAAAGAAATTCAAAGAGTACCTACTCTAAATTTACTTTAATTGCTTAAAAATGCAGAGTTTTAATACTTGAAAACTACAATTATTTTGGCTCATCATTCATCTTCATAATGGTAACCATTACAGTAATTATTATGACTAGAGTCACAATTAAACAAATAATTTAAACAAATGAATTTTTACCTCAAATTTACAAAAAAAAACAACTCATAAAGAGATTTTATGAAATAGTTAGTTTTAATACTGCTATAATAATATTGTAAATTATCTATGATAGGTTCAGGGAGGGCGGCGTCTTATCGGCACCTGTCGATTTCTTCATCAGTAAGAGTTGGCGCCAATCACCTCTTGTTTGTGTCTACATTAAAAGACGAAATTCCACAAACCCTTTTCTTTTCCATTTTAAAACCTTTCCACAATATACCTTAAAAAAAAAAAAAAAAATATATATATATATATATATAGGATACATGGTGTTATTAAATGGAAATTTGTGTAACGTTTCAATTAAAACTGATAAAAACAATTTCTACAAAGGTTCTTCAACAAGTAGGGGTACTAGGAATTACTTGAATTCCTCGAAAAGTACTTGCTGATTTGTACACCCTGTCCAAGGCCCACTCTAATACACAATGTTGGTTTCTAAATTGTACAGTGTAAAAATATTTTTGTTGTAAAAAGTTGTATACTTTGTTATAAGAAATAACAAAGTTTTTACATTGGCTACATGGTACTTAGGTGTATTTTGGTATTGTATATTACATAATAAATAGTATAATATAGCAAACATTCTTCTTTTATATATGAATATCTTGATACATTTTAAATGTATTCTTCAAAAAATCTTCAACTTTATGAAGTACTCCTATCATAAAATCTACAATGGTAATATTCTTCATACAAGAGATATTTAGGAAATAAAATAAGTTGCATTGCATAACTAACATCAATTACTGATAACACGACAAGTTGAGGAAATAAATATTCAATGTTGTTGCTCGCCCAACGATGTTAGCCTTCCCTATTCTGCACTGGTTTGATAAAATGCCTTATAATTAGGAAGACTCATATTATATTATTTTTGCTAAAGTTTTACCTGAAAAATGTTCTCCTGCATACTTCGCGAATTTTAAATGCAAAAGAACATTTTTCAATCCAACGTAATGAGATTTGACATGTTTTTGTAACCTCCTTAACATGGGGAATGTGTATGTAGGTTTGCTGAGACAGGTATGTTATAACTAGGAGATTTTAATTAAATATTTAGTTGATGTGAACTAGAAGAACCCATATACCAAGTTTTATCAAGATTTGTTAAGAAATAAGGAAGAGATAGAATTTTTTTGTTTCCTTCAAGGATAACATGGGGAATGGGTATGCAGGTTTGCTGTCATAAAATGGGATTTGGAGGTTTTTAGACTAGATCTCATCTGGATGAAGCCGCAAACCAAGTTATATTAAGACATGTTGAGAAATAAGCGAGATACATAATTATACTTATGTCCCATAAGGTTAACATTGGGACAATTTCAGCGTTTACCATTTTCAATATTTCGGTAACCAATGGGCATAGAGCCGGCGGCCATCTGAATCCCAACAACATCGCGGGGACAGCTGGTAAGCTTTGTCCGGCTTCGTTCTGTCCGTACTGCGCCAGAGGAGGAGAGACGGTGTCTGGAGTGACCCCGAATGTTGATCATCAACTGAGGAATCCTGAAGGGACAGAGGTCACACATTGCGATGTCACAATGAGCAGATGCTCGGGTCGATCGCAATGAAGGTGGTGACAGCACGCGAGGTTTTTTTTAGCAGGTTCCCCCGGGGGGAACGCGCCCGGGGAGACTTACAGGCGCCTCCGTATGCCTCCCTTAGCCGCCTCGAGGCGGGGTTTTCAACATCAGTGCTGGCGATGTCACAGAGGCTGGAGACCTCTGTTCGTCACTTTACTCACTGGAGCGAGCGGCGTAGAGGGCCCACATTTCACGTGTGGGTAAGAGCTATTTTACCCTCCTTTCCAGCCTGGGAAAAATGGGCCTAGAGCAATGATTCAAAATATAAATTTTTTTTTCAAGCTGAATTCTATGGTACTAATAAAAATTGGATTATTTTTATTTTCTATATAAAAAAGTAAAAAGAACCGTTTTGGGGGTTTATCTCCGACCGAGTGATTACCACTTTACATGTTTGTACCAAATTTCTTTAAGAGCGGACCATATTTACGTCGGCTAGCATGTTAACAGATATATATATATATATATATATATATATACATACATACATATATATGTATATATGTATTTATGTATATATGTATATATATATATAATTTATATATATATATATATATATACATATATACCAATTAGGTGGTCCAATTCAAATCATTTAACCATTTATAATTGTTTGATGGAAAGTAAAAAGCGTATCTAAAGCATACATTTTTTTGTAAATATCAAAATTTCATTTCGAAAATTACATTCGTAACGGAACATCAACATACAGGTCGATGAAAGAGCTTTTGCAGTACATTTGTTTCCTTAAACATTTTAATAGTCTTCTACTTGGAATAATTATAACAGTATGTTTATTATATTGATGGTTATTTTATCACGAAACAAATTGGCGACTATGCCTATTGTTAGGTACGGTTATTGTTCCATTAAGTTCATTCGATATTTCTGAATATATTGTGTTGCCACGGTTAAACAGAAATAATAAATTGTGAGGAACTATTTTCAATGATATTCGAAGGGAACTGATGTGTATTTTTTTACTGGAAATAAATTACCTGTAACTGTTCATAAACATAATATATTTAATGAAAAAGAACGAATGAAAATATAAGTTCTGGCTAATATAGTCACAATTGAAGACTAATTTTAAGTAACACTTCGAACAGAAAATAATAATTTTGTTTAATGCTTTCAATAGTTTACACATGAATCTTTAAATACAGCTTACTCTTATAAAAGCGTTACCTTTTAAAAAACCATGATTCTAAGTATATTTTTATTTTCGTTTTTAAACGTGGAGGTAATGGGAATTTCATGGACCTCGGATCATTTTAAGAATGAAAACCGAATAGAGTATGAGCCAGGTATGGTACCCGCTTTTGTATGAAAGTTAGTGTAAGAATACTTATGGCAAATAGTTTAAACCCTGGCACATCAGGGTAATATATATGTATGAACAAGGTGTCATGTACGCTTTTCTACAAAAGAAGTGTAAAAATATTCAATGTTAACGGTTTACATCCTAGCCTGTAGTCGGGGACCCTGGGTCCCAAATCAGGACGGAGGTGGTACCTGAAAGACATACTCTTGTTATCGATTGGACTCTTTTTTTTGCACTTTGGGGCATATTAAACCCATTTTTGGACTGATATAATCTCTTGCAAAATAGTATATTTATTTATAGTTCCAGTTATTTGGTTCCACTTAGATTTTTGATATTTAGCGAATACCCCCTACAGGGAAGAAGCTATTATCACAGGTCTCATGGTAAGACCTAAGTCCGGGCCCACCATTTTTTTTGTTTTGGGGCCCCCGAAGCCAAAAACACCATTCTTGTTCAAATATATACAGGGTGTCTTGCAACCCTATGAACAAACATACATAGCATTATTCCTTGGGTCAAGACAAACACATTTCACCATAGGAACATGGGTCTCTGATGCCTAGTTTTCCGTCTGTCTGTCTGAATGTGTTTTTTACAAACAAATTCATAACTCCTAAACGGTTTGAGGCACAGCGTTGAGATTTTGCACAAATGTTTATCTTATTAGGATCTATCATCGTTTAAAATTATACCGAAATATCATTAACCGTTTCAAAATGGCGGCCATTTACATTTTTTGATGCCAAATTCCACGAAAACCGGTAATGTAAACAAAAGATTGCAAGGTAAATAAAAGTAAGTCCATTTTATGTAGTTCTCAGTGATACTTTATTTGTTAAGATTGGATAAAGGTTTACTGAGAAATTAGTTTTTTTCATAATGCATGACCACTTTTCCCCATATAAACAATGTTGAAATACGGGGTGTTAAAAATCAAACTTTAACGGCTTATATCCTCTTACCTATTGAGTATATTTTATGTCTCTTTCATTTTGTTGTTTAAATTAACGGTTTTCGTGGAATTTGGCATCAAATAATTTAAATGGCCGCCATTTTGAAACGGTTAATGATATTTTAGAATAGTTTTAAACGATGATAGATCCTAATAAGATAAACATTTTTGCAGAATCTCAACGCTGTACTTCAAACCGTTTAGGAGTTATGAATTTGTTTGTAAAAAACACATACAGATAGACAGACGGAAAACTAGGCACCAGAGACCCATGTTCCTATGGTGAAATGTGTTTGTCTCGACCCAAGGAATAATGAATGCTATGTATGTTTGTTCATAGGGTGCAAGACACCCTGTATATACAAACACACACACACACACACACACACACACACACACACACACACACACACACACACACACACACATATATATATATATAGTACCTGGTGGACCGAGCCTGGCTCGGTGTTATTTCATGTTCATCAGTTCATCCAGTTACTATAAAATATTTCAATGTCATAAATTGAAGAATAGAAACCTTTTTTATTGCTCCATGGACTATTCATCCCACTTGCTGTATTTTCCCTTGATGGCTGTATATTACAAACAGCTGTTATGATTACTTCATTTGTTTACACTTTCCTTGTTTATTTTCGTTGCTATCACGGCAACCCATAAGGCCAATGTTAAAATTTTACAATTTTAAAATTCGATTTATTACGTTATTAGATTTCTCTGGCCAAGTAATCTGCATAAAAGACGTTTTTGAGTCATAAATTACTTACTTCCTGACTTTGAAGGTAATCATCGGAGCCGTTTTTGAGATAAATGTGCAAGCAAGCATACAAGCATACAAGCATTCAAGATAACACTGCTCATATAAGAGTATAGGATGTATATATATATATGTATATATGTGTGTGTGTGAGCCAAACATTTCAAGAGCGGCAATAACTATTTGTGCTATGCTAGTAATACAAACAATATTTTTCCTACCACCATTATTTAAACACTTTAACTTATTAACTAACCTGTACACAAAAGTTCATTGAGGTTATGTTTGCTTATTCTATTGGAACGAACCGGAAGTTAGTGTATAGAAACGACGACAGTGAAATCAGCTGATTTAGAGCAAGGCAACTCGAATTTAGAATACGGTGATGGTGTCATGGGATTTCTGACCAATAGAAACTGGTCTTTGGAGTTTGATGTCATAGTTGTATCTCTTGTGTGCCACCTTAACCTAATAAGTAACCCTGATTTTGCGAGCGAGAGTGAAATTAAAGCGGAAATGAACCGTTTTGCGTACCGTTTACAGGTGTGTGGCAATGTGATTATTTCCATGCAGTGGCAGAAAAGTTTTTAAATTAAATTTTGCGGACAGTGATATGAAAGCCGTTGTAAGTAAGTTTATGTATTTAGATGGAATGAAAGTAAAGCCGTCTCGTTTTTTCCGGATGTTAATTAATTATTCGCTGCATAAAAAAGCTAGTTCACTGATATAATTCTTATTTAATTGTTTGTACACTTTTCCCGAACATTTATTTTCATATTAAAATTAACTCACTAGTGTATTGTGCTAACAATATATGTGAGTAATTAGTTCAATAAAAAAATTGTCTCATTATAAATACTGTTTTGCAAGACAGCATATAAATCTTACATTTGTTTTCATATGCTCCAGAGCGTAAAATAAAGAGTCCAATCGATAATAAGAGTATGTCTTTCGGTTGCCACCTTCTTGCTTAGAATGCACGATAGAAGGGCTGCGACATAACAATAGAGTCTGGTGTCAATTCGTTAAACTAAAATAATTACCTGTTTATTGTGTGATTAATGTACAATATTGTATACATAATCACATGTTTTTTTCAGCAAAACTCGTTATCTGTATATAATTGCATGTTGTAACTTATTAAAAAACGCATGTTAACTTATTACTATACATATTTAGAGTATTTATTCATTGTTATTATATTGATTTGTTATTTTTTTTAGTTCAGTAATTTAATGCAACACATCTCTCTTGTAACTGATATCACTGCTGTTGATGTAGAAATGCATATTATGAATTATTGTATAATGGTTGTCCGTTGAAAATAAATAAATAAAGAACGACACTGTTGTTGCTCCCAGAGTTTACTTGAGTCCCAAATCAAACACAAAATGTTTCCCCACCTGAACTAATACATAAAAACTATTTTTATATACAAATATTTCTTTTATCAATACAGGAACAAACAAAACTTTTTTCATTTGGGTCTGCAATCCCCGTGGCTGCCACCATTCTTACACTAGCGATTAAAACGATTTACGTAACAATCCGTGCGCTAGAAACACGTTTCATTACCTATTGGTGTCATAAACGAAATCTTGGCCATCTCTAGTAAGCTATAAGGCTCCGGTCTTCGACCTTGCAACACCGCTTCTCAAGGGTTTATTTTGCATGGTAAAAACCCATTCGAAACCAGCTGGTTTCACGTAAACAAAAATTAATAGTCCTGTATAAGAGATTATGTATATAAACAAATCAGCTGGACCCTTAGGCGCGATGTTATCATTTACTAGTGCCGCGGCCTAGATGGCATTGATGATATTCGTTCGTATGAGTTTACTCCCTCGTAGCAAGGAAACAGTGGGGGGGGGGGGGGTGTGAAATTGTCAACTGCGATGGCATTTTTACCTTTTCTATGTAATTATGTACCACCAACAATCTGACATTATCTTGACCATATGTATTGTTTTTAGGTTACGTGTGCAACTATGAAACCCATTTTCTTCCCAGCCTGCATTTCCTCCTATACACGTGCGTGTACGAGGACAAGTGCAATTCTTCGGGGGCGGGGTATTACACATGGGAGAGGCGGAACCCTCAGCTAGGACTGGACTTTGACAACTGCCAATGGATGTTCAAAGTGAACCCGGCAGGCGGCAATTACGTCTGTTGCCACCCCCACGACAACGCGGAGACGACCCCGGAGACCAACCGGACCATCTCGCAGCACGTTCAGTTCATGAAATATTCTTACGGCTTCGCCAGTGCCTACAGTAAGTGCAGTTTCTAGATAAACACATGCATGTAGCATCGGCCATAAAATGAGTAGTTTACTTCCTATTTCCACTGTATCGAGAGTACTACTTTGTTAGCTGGGTGTGAAAGCGAAGTGGTTGAACGAAATCCCTAACAGAGTAGACTGCTGTCGATTGTACGCTTTCAAAAGGGATAGCTCGACATTGATGTCAAAACAAATACCTGAACCAAATTATGTCTTTTATTCCGGAAAGAGATTTTGGGAAATTAAATGTACTATCACAGATTACACATGCTACGCAAAATTGCGTAGCATGTGTAATCTGTGGTACTATTCTTTGTTTGAAATTCATTGTTGGTGATGGTGGTATTATATTTTGATTTTGATTTTTGCGGACATTTGCCATCACTGATTAGTAAAAAACAAGCTTCACGATCTTGTTATGTTCTAGGTTTTCTTCCACCTGAAGACGGGATCAGATTCCAGATCCCGAAACGTCGTGAAACTTGTTTTTTACTAATCAGTAATGGCAAATGTCCGCAAAAATCCAAATCAAAATATAAATGTACTAGAGGCAATGAACTGAAGAGGACAAGCGTTGCTCAACGGTTTTTGTTTATTATTTTCAGCTGTTCCTCGAAATATCTACTAACGTTGAATGCCATAAACTCAGCCCTTTTCTTTGATCGTGCTCTTAGAGAAAATATTGATTCTCCCAAAAGTTCCTTAGTAAATTATGTGTTATTTCTGCAAACCAACAAAACCATTGCGGAATCCCGCACAGCAGATCAGATGTTCTTTAGTTTACACTTTGGCTTCGGTCAGAACAAACTATGATAAAACAAATAATCAAATCAGTTTTTCATGCTGTATTCTAGTTATGCTGCCTAAATTAAAACACTAAATTTGTTTGCACATCTTAACACACAGACGCATGTATTCACCTACATTTTAAGACAATCAAAAATACGAATTACATTTCCTTGTAAATGACCACCATTTTTCAATTTGGCGAACAAATGTATTTTTTATGGAGCACCCTGTATTTTATAGAGTTTTGAATTTTTACGCTTGAGATTAAGAGCTTATCGAGCGTTGACATTTTTTCCTAAACCCGTTAGATAACTATCGGGCCTATTTCTTTAAGTATAAGATATCAGATTATAATTTACACGATCTTTTGATTCATTCTTGTGGAAATTATCAGAATGTCAATTGCTCTTGTGTTTCCATTGAAAAGGTTGAGACATACAAATATTTAGGTGTTTTTTTCGATCAGCGTCTTAAATGGTCAAGTCACATACAATTTGTCAACGGTAAAATTAGAAAATACGTCTTTGCTTTCAGACAACTTAATCAAATTCTTAATGAAAGAGAACTAAAAATTGTGTATTATGCTTACGTTCAGTCTCTTTTGACATTTGGAATAATTGCTTGGGGCGGGTGTTTTAAAAGTACTTTGGAACCACTCAACGTATCGCAAAAATTGATTTTAAAAATAGCTTTTGGGAAATGCAAACTTTACCCGTCTGACGCTCTATTTCAAGAAACCTCCGTCTTGACTGTTAGACAGCTTTTTGTCAAAAATCTTTTAGTTCACAATTTTAATAATTACAGTAGTATTTTTCATAGCATATCTCACTCACATAACACCAGATATTCGACTAGAGTCGGGATCATTTCGTTACAAATTTTCAAAACATTTTCTTTGTCTAACTCATTTTGCATTACTCATATTTTGTATCGAAATATATGTAATAACTTTCAATACCTTAATTTATTTGATTCACCATCAACAAGTATTATTAAAAAACGTATCAATGACTTGTTGCTAAGTCTGGATAGGGACGAGGCCGAGATTATCATCGCGCCAGATTACAGACGAGCCTGACTCTGACGACGGCCCCGCCATGACTTGACCGTTGCACTGACCGACTCCCGCTCGCCTCTCCTCTCCGCCCTCCTCCCCCGCCATGCCTGCAGTGCTTCATGTCGTAGTGTTGCCATCATTTCATCACGTTTTTCATATTGCATTTTTTTAAGTTTTCAATTACATTTTCTGGGTTTCTACATTCTTTTTACAATTAAGTTTTACCGGTATAATAAATTTTATTCCAGTTCTCCCTCAATGCAATTTTTTTTTCTAATCTAAATTAAGGTAATTTTATTAAGGACGCATCTCGAAGCTGACGCACAGGCATTTGTGCCCATGTCGGCTTATTCCATAGACCTTCTTACAGTCTGTAATTTTTTACATTATACTTAATGAGGTACTTATATTCATAGCATGTAACTTTATTTGTTTATTTACTCTTAATAATACATGAAGATGCGTCAAGGTTTTTTTTTGCTGTTTAAATGCAAGTACAGATAATTTATTTTGCAATGTAACTTTTTTGTATTTTACTGGAATAAATCTTTATATTCATTCATTCATTCATTCATAGGAGATATGAGTAGTTAAAGATATATTTTTCCCATAAGAAAAATATATTGGAAAATTGTCGGTTGTCTAAACATCTTGTAAATTAGTGGGTCAAATAAAACATATCAAAGAATAAAAGTGCCTAAGATGTGGTTTTAGTTTAGATTCAATCATGGGAGTATTTTTTGTCGAGATTCGAGATTTACTCAAGGAAATGTATAATTTTGAATATTATTTACTCCATTAGAAAATGCATGGGATGGAGCAGTTAAAATGGACACTATATATTTCAAATGGGAAAATATAAAATTTAAACTGCTCATATTTCCCTAACTATTAGGTTTAGGAAACAATGTTAATGAACAAAAGGTTCTTAAAATAAGCGTTTATATCCAAAAGAAAAATCAAAGTTGTCCGCCAAATCATAAATAGAGGACTGAAAATGAAAATAATATTTTTGGTTTTCGTTAAAAATTAGGTAAAATCCCCCATTTCAAGTTTTCTCTAAATCTAATAGTTTCTGAGATGCCAATGATGGCATAGCTGAATCGGACAACTGTTATAACCACTGACTGACTGACTGACTAACTGATCACTGTTTCTAAAAAACTATAATTAGAGCTATGAAACTTGGCACAAATATTCTTTTCAGGCTCTAGATGCGTACTTAGAAAGGCTTTTTCTCTCTAAATGATTGAAAATATTATATTTTGAAATTCAAAATGGCGGCCATTTTCGCCTTCATAGCTTAGTTTCTCATAACCTACAAGACTTTGACCCATGAAACATTGTACAAATGTTCTTTATAGGCTCTAAATGCGAATACAGAAAGGATTTTAAAATATTCTCTATCAGATGATTAAAATAAAGAATATTATAAAATTCAAAATGGCGGATATTTCAGTTTCCAAAACTATGGGTGGGAGGTCTATTTAATATTTTCAGGGGATAGAAAAGGTACAATATCCAATCTACTAACAGGATAAAGTACAAATTTATTTCGGCCATCTACTGTATTTTTGTCAAATGCCACTTAAGCTCCTTGCGTTATACGACCCACCTGAATTACAACATTATAATCTCTTAAAATGGTTTATCCGTCTAATAAATAAACATACGTATATATATATATATCCGTATGTATATCCACTAGAAACGGAGTCGCAAAATTCGAATGTCAGGAGGGCTTAACTAGGTGATGAAGATTTAAATTACAGAAGTATACCATTACAACAATAATTTTGCCTTATCTATAGCTTAGTGACCCGATCTTCAATGTGATTGAGAAAAGTTTGGGAAATATGTTTTGGCCAAGGCATTTACCGTCTACTTTTTCTTACAGTTTTCCGTCTATTTTCAAAAACGTTCTGAATTCAGATTGATGTTAAGCCGAAACCCCGCCCTTAGCGTTTTTTTTGTTTTACATATCGGTTTATCTCTCATTCTCTGTATGGGCAAATAGAAGAAAGCAAATTCATACAATTTGCTAATCATAAGAAAAAAGTTTTAGAGGAAACGTTACACCTTTTCATTTAAATGTAGGGTGGAATTACTAGTTGCATCTTAAGGGTGTAATTGCACGCCAATGACCTTTGATAACCAATCCATTTAGTCCAAAAAATCCATTTGAGAACTATTCCTAAAAATTGCCCATAGCATAATATGAGTTAATTAAAATTAGTTATCCTTTCAGCGGGCGAAGCTGCGGATAGATCTGCTAGTATATATATACATATATATACTCTACCCTGTTTGATGTTATCATTCAAAAGAACACACACACATACACATTATATATATGTATAGAGGGAGGGAGAGGGAGAGGGACAATTTGACAATTGACAATTTCTTTATTTAACCTGCCCTAGGTTAGACCAGCGGTCCACTCTTCCCCTAGGACAG